>CM069132.1:10005704-10328204 GCA_035221665.1 Okamejei kenojei | reverse complement strand
GATCTTGTTTGTGTGTATATGTGTGTGTGTTTACATCATTGCAAAAACAAAATGTGGTAACGATAACATTTTCAGATATTCCGGTTGCCATTTTTCCCGTCGAGTCCAAAATCACCTTATCTGAACATTTCATGCTTTATTTCTCGACTTATAAATGAAAATGTTAAAAAATATCAAAAGACTTTAAATTTAAATGACGAGCTTTCGCTGATGAAGTCACAATGGGACTGCTCGGTGCTGTCTCACACACAGAATCTTCCACACGCTTCCACCCCCCCTTCCACCCGCAACTGCTCCCCCGGTTATTCAAAAGGCGCCGCCGGTGGATGAAAGGATGAACCCTGAGATGAAATCGGGCCATAGACTCGAGTTGACGCCCGCCCGCACCCTCGCTCGGGGTCCACATCCACCCGCATCCTCGCTCGGGCCCGCCGCCTGGCGCCTGATGCCGCGGGCCGAGCTCGGCTCGACGCCCACCCGCCACCGAGCTCGGGGTCCTTATGTCAATGCCCGCTCGCCCGCCCACGGTCTCCCTCGAATCCATGTCCGCCTGCAGCCCCCCTCTGTCGATGATCGCCTGCCGCCTCGCCCGCGGCCTCTCTCTGCTCTGCCCTCTCTCTCTCTGCCCTCTCTCTCTCTGTCTCTATCCTCTCTCTCTGTCTCTGCCCTCTCTGTGTATCTGCCCTCTCTCTTCTTCTGCCCTCACTCTCTGCCTCTGCCCTCTCTCACTGCCTCTGCCCTCTCTCTCTGCTTCTGCCCTCTCTCTCTGTCTCTGCCCCCTCACTCTGTCTCTGCCCTCTCTCTGTGTCCTCTCTGCCTCTGCCTCTCTGCCCTCTCTCTGCCCTCTCTCTCTATCTTTGTCCTCTCTCTCTCCCCTTTATCTCTGCCCTCTCTTTCTCTCTTCCCTCTCTCTCTCTCTCTCTCTCTCTGCCCTCTCTCTCAACCCCCCTCCCTCTCCAACTCTAGCCACGCCTGTGCAGTTGGGGGCTATGCGTGAGTGGATAGGGCGGGGGATGAGGTAAAAGGAGCGAATGAATATTAATATAATATCAAGGGGAGTGGTTAGTGCGTGTGTGTGGGCGGGGGTGTGAGTGTGTGTGGGTGGGAGGGTGGTTAGTTTGTGTGTGATGCTGCAGGCTGCCCTCCCCACCCCCCCCCCGAGGAGATGGGTCTGGTATATAACTAAAAATCTTGTCTTGTTTCTATGCGTGTTTGCGCTCTCTGATTCGTTGATGTCGTCAAATTACGCCAAAACGGTACGATAACGCAAACAAAATTGTGTGTGGGTGGTTAGTGTGTGTGTGGGGGTGGGGGGTGGTTAGTGTGTGTGTGTGTGTGTGTGTGTGGGGGGTGGGGGTGGTTAGTGTGTGTGTGTGTGTGTGGGGGTGGGGGGTGGTTAGTGTGTGTGTGGGGGTGGGGGGTGGTTAATGTGTGTGTGTGTGTGTGATGCCGCAGGCCGCCTCCACACACCTCCTGCAACCGTGCGTTAAGGGTACGGGACCCAACGGGTCCCTCTTGGTCTAGTACTTATTAAAAGTCTGATCTTGTACGTGTGTATATGTGTGTGTATATGTGGTTGTCTTTACATCTTCGCAAAACACTACGTGGTAACGATTACATTTTTACATATTCTGATTGACATTTTTCCCCTCGAGGCAGAGATTACCTTCACTAACATTTTATGCTTTATTTCTCAACTTATTACTGATTTAAAGTAAGTAAGAAGTTTAAAAACATCAAAAGACTTTAAAATGACCAGCTTTCACTGATGACATCACAATGGCTCGGCTAGCATGGATCAGCTTCACTGAAGATTTTATCCTATATTTCATGTCATTTGTGATCAAAGCTTTAAAAATGCCAACTTTCACAAGTTTTTTACATACTCTGATTCACATTTGCCCTCTCTCGGGAGGGAGCACCTTCATTGAACATTTTATGCTTTATTTCTCAATGTATTATCGATTAAAGTTTAAAAAAATCAAAACACTTTGAATTTAAAACGATCAGGTTCAACTGATGATGTCACAATGGCTCGGCTAGCAGTGACGACACAGGAACACTCTGAACTTTTCACCTCACAGGAAGGGGAGCGCGAATTGCTATTGCAACAGGAAGTGCAATTGGAATTTTTTTAAAGCTCACTGCTGAGGGAGGCAGGGGGGAGTACTGGAATCTTACATTAGGGAACAGCTTGAGTTGGAGGACCACACCTCCCGTGGGGGCTACGGGTAGGAACGGGTGCGTTGGGGGAGCAGACCCATTGGGTTTGCACTTCGGCTGGTGTATACCAAAACTCTGATCTTGTACGCGTGTATATGTGTATATGTGTGTGTAGATGTGGTTGTCTTTAACATCTTTGCAAAAACACTACTCGGTAATGATAACATTTTTACATATTATGATTTACGTATTTCTCTTCAAGGCTGAGATCACCTTATCTGAGCATTTTATGCTTTATTTCTCAACTTATTACTGATTAAAAGTAAATAAGAGATTTAAAAACTTCAAAAGACTTTGAATTTAAAACGACCAGCTTTTACTGATGGCTCCGCTCGGTGCCGTCTCGCACACATAATCTTTTTCACACTCCCCGTCCCCGGGTTATTCACACTCAATGGACAATAGACAATAAACTAGATGCAGGAGTAGGCCATTTAGCCCTTCGAGCCAGCACCACCATTTAATGTGATCATGGCTGATCATCCACAATCAGTACCCCGTTCCTGCCTTCTCCCAATATCCCCTGACTCTGCTATCTTTAAGAGCCCTATCAAGCTCTCTCTTGAATGTATCCAGAGAACCGGCCTCCACCGCACTTTGAGCCAGAGAATTCCACAGACTCGCAATTCTCTGTGTGAAAAATAACCCCTCCCCCCGGGTTTTTCACACTTCCCCCCCTCCCCCCCCACCGGGTTATTCACACCCCCCGCACTGCCGAAAAGGACGGCGTCGATGGAACAAAGGGGGAGCCCGGAGATGAAGTTGGGCCCTGGACTGGAGACTGTGGCTGTTTATTTGCACTACCCCCCCCCCCCCCCCCCGGGTTATTCACATGCAGCCACTGCTGAGGGAGGCAGGGTAATGTTGGAATCTTACATCAGGGAACGGCTTGAGTTGAAGGAGCACACCTCCCGTGGGGGCTATGGGTAGAAACGGGTGCGTTGGAGGAGCAGACTCAATGGGTCTGCACTTAGTCTAGTATATACATGAAATCAAACATATAATTATGGTGGCAGCTGGGAAAAGCCTGGTAACTACAGACCTGTGCCCCCAACATCAGCAATGGGGAAGAAGTGTGCAGGAAGGAACTGCAGATGCTGGTTTAAACCGACGATAGACACAAAATGCTGGAGTAGCTCAGCAGGACAGGCAGCATCTCTGGAGAGAAGGAATAGGTGACGTTTCAGGTCAAGGCCCTTCTTCAAACTGAAGTCATGACGTAGTCATAGTCCACCTTGGCCCACGTGATCTCCCAGTTACCAAAGAATTTAACTCCCCTTGCCATTCCTACACAGATCTTTCTGTCCTGGGCATCCTCCACTGTCAGAGTGAGGCCCAGCCCAGATTGGAGGAACAGCACCTCATATTTTGCTTGGGAAGCTTACACCCCAGCAGTCTGGTAAACAGTCTGACTGTCCTCCTGATTACATTTTATCACTGTATGTGTCATCGTCACCTTGCCCTAGATAACAATGATCTATTCTACATTTTCCTTGAACTTTGTCCACTTTGATCTCTCGTTTTCACACCTTACCCTTCCATATCTCTGTGTCTGCCTCTCCCCTGAGTCTGAAAAAGGGTCTAGACCCAAAACGTCACCCATCAGAAACATGGAAACATAGAAAAATAGATGCAGGAGCAGGCCATTCGGCCCATCGAGCCAGCACCACCATTCAATATGATCATGGGTGATCATGGCTAAAATCAGTACCCCATTCCTGCTTTTTCCCCATATCCCTTGATTGCTTTAGCCCTAAGAGCTAAAGACTAAGAGCTAAATTCCTTCTATCCAGAGATGCTGCGTGCCCGCTGAGTTACTCCAGCTTTTTGTGTCTATTATTGGAAGAATTTTGGACAGACATGATTATTGATTCCTTGTAAAGGCTCTTACGAGTAACGGTAGGTACGCGGGAAATCCGGTAGACTCGTGACTTTTTTCAACACTGTAAAAAAATACTCGTGATGAAAAAAATTGTACTTTTTACTCGTACGAGCCGCTACGAGACATCCACGAACTACTATGGACCCGCTACGGACATTCTCCGAGTTCGAGTCAGGGGAAAACTCGGGAGAACTCTTGAATTACCTCGTAGAGTGGGGCAGGCCCTTTAGGGTAAAGCAGAAGGGATTTGTCGGGGATTTGAGGGGGATCTTTATCAGGAACATGAGTTGCAACTACCTGGAAAACACACCCTGACAGGCTGGTGAAAGCAGAATTGTTTAAGAAGTTTCGAGATGAGCACTTGAATTGCATAGACACAGAAAGCTACAGGCATCGCCAAGATGAGATTAATTTGCATGGGTGCCCTCTGGTCATAGGAAACAGAGGGTGATGGTTGTGATAGAAGATAGCCCCAAAATGCTGGAGTAACTCAGCGGGACAGGCAGCATCTTGGGAGAGAAGGAATGGATGACATCTCAGTTCGATGGCTAAATAGATTATTTCCATTCCTTTTCGGCTCCAATTTATTAACAAAGTCAGCAATTAAATCTGGGTGATATTAAAGCTGCCAGATAATATTAAAAGAAAACAACCCTTCTCCGCAAACTTTTTCTAGCATAGAAACTCAGCCGACCTTTACCAGTTTTGGTCCAAAATGGTTCCAAAGACAGCAAAGTGTTTGCTGCTTAACCACCTTCATCTTTCAGAAAATCATAGGAAATAATTCAAGAAGAGGCCCACCACCATCTTCCGAAGGAAGGGTGGTTATAGTGGCGCAGCGGTAGAGTTGCTGCCTTACAGCAAATGCAGCTCCTGAGTGCCGGGTTCGATCCCGACTACAGGTGCTGTCTGTAGGGAGTTTGTACGTTCTCCCCGTGACCTGCGTGGGTTTTCTCAGAGATCTTCGGTTTCCTCACACACTCCAAAGACGTACTGGTTTGTAGGTTAATTGGCTCGGTAAATGTGCGGGGATCGCTGGTCGGCATGGAGCCGGTGGGCCGAAGGGCCTGTTTCCACGCTGTATCTCTAAACTAATCTAAACTAAACCACTTAAGATAGACACAAAATGCCAGAGTAACTCAAGGGCTCAGACAGCATCTCTGGAGAGAAGGAATGGGTGACGTTTCTTCTTCTTCAGACTGAGAATCAGGGGAGAGGGAGTGTAGCCAAATGGAGGGGTGAGGTGTGAAAACAACAGATCAAAGCGGACAATGATAAGGAAAATGCAGAACGGTGATGTGGAGAGATAAAGAACAAAGAATGAAAGATATGCAAAAAATTATCGACGATAAAGGAAACAGGCCATTGTAAGCTGTGTAATGGGGGAGAGATAGAGAGAGAGGGAATGCCAGGGCCAGAGGGCTGAGGGAGAGGTGGGAAGGGGAGGAGACAGCAAGGGTTAACAGAATTGAGAAAGTTCAATGTTCAAGCCCAGAGGATGCAGACTCCCCAAATAATAAAAGTATTCAGAAGGACAGTGAAGCTAGTGGGAGAACTAGGATGGGGAGAGATGGAGAGAGAGGGAATGCAGGGGTTACTTGAAGTCAGATAAATCAATATTCATACCACTGGGTTGTAAGCTGCCCAAACGAGATATGAGGTGCTGGGGTTAAACAAAAAGCTGGAGAAACTCAGCGGGTGCAGCAGCATCTAAGAGTTAACGAAGAAACTGCAGATGCTGGAGAATCGAGGATATGAGGTGCTGTTCATCCAATTTACGTTAGGCCTCACTCTGACAGTGGATAAGTACTTGTTTAAGAAGGAACTGCAGATGCTGGAAAATCGAAGGTAAACAAAATTGCTGGAGAAACTCAGTGGGTCAGGCAGCAACTATGGAGTTGGTGATATCCAGTAGTCATGACAAAAAGACACAAAATAGTGGAGTAACAGCGTGTCAGGCAGCGTCTCTGGAGAACATGGCTAGTTTCAGGCTGAAGAATGATCCTGACCCAAAACTAGACACAGAAAGCTGGAGCAACTCAGCGGGTCAGACCGCATCCCTGGAGAAAAGGAATTGGAGACGTTTCGGGCAGAGAAGAAAGGTCTCGGCCTGAAACGTCACCTATTCCCTTTTCCCAGAGATACTCCTGACCCACTGAGTTACTCCAGCAATTTGTGTCTTTTTTTGTGAACTAGCATCTGCAGTTCCTCGTGTCCCCAGTAGACCCTAGTTTCATATCCCTTCACTTTTCATCAGCAAGCCTGTAGAATAGAGCTCAGCAGCTCAGTGGCAATGTGGCCTGAAGATTACCAATGACTGCCCCTCAAGCTCCACCCTTTTGGGGCACGGACTATTGGTGGGTGTGCTTGAATATCTTGCCTGAGACGTAATTTAAGAAGTTGAGAAAGAATCTCTTTGAAGGCAAAAAAAAATAAAATTAGCATGCTATTTCTTTTGTTTGCAAAGTTAAGAATCATTAGTCCATTGGAATAGATAAGAGCAGATATGATAAGTGTTTTCCAAATGATAAGGCATTCAGATCTTTTGAGAAAGAGAAACAGTGAGTCGTTAATCACGTGATGCAAAGTTAAGAATGTTGCCTAAGCATTTATAGATCGCAGAGTGATACAGGTAGACAAAAATGCTGGAGAAACTCAGCGGGTGAGGCAGCATCTATGGAGCGAAGGAATAGGTGACGTTTCGGGTCGAGACCCTTCGACCCGAAACGTCACCTATTCCTTCGCTCCATAGATGCTGCCTCATCCGCTGAGTTTCTCCAGCGTTTTTGTCTACCTTCGATTTTTCCAGCATCTGCAGTTCTTTCTGAAACATAGAATGATACAGCGTGGAAACAGGCCTTTCGGCCCAACTTGCCCACACCGGCCAACATGTCCAAGCTACTGTGGTCCCACCTGCCAGCACTTGGTCCATATCCCTCCAAACTTGTTGTATCCCTTTAAAGTATGATAAATCTTTTTGTAGAGCTTTGTTAAGGTACAGAATAGGCTGGCTAAAATGGTGGTGGAAACAGAATCCAGACCAGCATTTGGGCAGCAAAGTGGTGCAGATGTTAGAGGTGTTGTCTGATAAGCACAAGAGAGCAGTGTTTGATCCTGAACTTGGGTGTTGACTGTGTGGAGTTGGCATGTTCTCCCTGTGATCACGTGGATTTCCTCTTGGGGCACCGGTTTCCTCCCACGTCCCAAAGACGTGTAAGTTTGTAGGTTGTGTTGGAAGAAACTCAGCTGAACCGCGGAGTTGCTCCAGCTATTTGTGTCTATCTTAAGGGCCTGTCCCACTTTCACGACCTAATTCATGACCTCTGCCGAGTTTGCCCTTGACTCATACTCGCAGCATGGTCGTCACGAGGTCGTAGGTAGGTCGTAGGTAGGTCGTGATGCTAGTCGTAGGTACTCGTGGCATCAAATAGGTCGGGGCGTTTTTCTAGCCTGATGAAAAATGTCCATGAGTAAAAAAGGTCGTGAATTAGGTCGTGAAAGTGGGACATGCCCTTTACAGTAAGTCTGTAGGACAATTGGCCTCTAAAAGTCGCCCCTTGTGTGTAGAGAATGGATGTGAAAATGCAATAACACAGACCTAGCGTGAACAGGTGATCGCTGGTCAGCAAGGACTTGGTAGGCTGAAGGGCCTGTTTCCCCGCTGTATCTTTCAATCAATCAACTGAAAAGGGAAGTGGACAAATATTTTTTGAAATAACTTGAAAGAACATGAAAATGTGCTAAATAAATATGATGCTCTCTGTTGGGCACCATGAGCACCATTTATGTGCTAATTGAATTTTTTAGGAAATCTTCCTGTTGTCTATTCACCCAAGCTGTATTCGCCATATTGTACCACGTTCGATTGCTCAGTACATTTTATATTCACCCTGTGATCACAGCAGACTGGGTTGTTCAAAATGATCTAAAGGGATCAAAATGGCATCTGAATGTTATTGAACTGTCAATTCTAATTCTAAATCAGTACTATTGGGCCTGCCATGATGCATGGAATAAATTAAACGTAGTTGCGAATTCTTTCTTTATTTCTGAAAAAATTATATTCTCTTTTTATTCAGGCACAAGTTTGCAGTTTCTTTCTGAAATTACTTCTTCTCAAACTCTGCAAGGAAAACTCAAAGGGCATTGCCTGCCTTGTTTGCTTAATTAAGAGCCCTGTCCCACGGTACGAGTTCATACCAAGAGTTCTCCCGAGTTTGCCCTGATTCGAACTCGGAGATTTACGGTAATGGCCACTCGTCGGTACTCGGGGCTCTCGTGGACATTTTTCAACGTGTTGAAAAATCTTCACGAGTCTTCCCGTGCTTACCTGCCGTTAGCGAGTCTTCCCGAGTACCTGCCGTTAGCGCTAAGAAACGTCCTCGAGCTCCAACGTACCCCCTACGTTCATTCTCCGTGCTTACCACGAGTTTGATTTTTTTAAAACTCAGGAGAGCTCATGGAATGAACTCGTACCGTGGGACAGGGCTTTAACTGTTTGTTAACTTGTTTACCGTCGTGTCATTCTATAGCGTTTAGTTTAGCTTTGTTTAGTTTAATTTAGTTTAGTTTCATTTAATTTTGTTTAGTTGAGACATACAGCGCGGAAAAAGGCCTTTTGGCCCACTGAGTCCGTGCCGACCAGCGATCCCCGCACAGTAACATTATCCTACACACACTAGGGACAATTTACAATTTTACCAAGCCAATTAACTGGCAAACCTGCACGTCTATGGAGTGTGGAAGGAAACGGGAGCACTTGGAGAAAACCCACACAGGTCACGGGGAGAACGTATAAACTCCGTACAGACAGCACCCGTGGTCAGGATTGAACTCAAGACTCTGACGCAGTGAGGCAGCAACTCTAACGCTGTGCCACCATGCCGTTTTTTAAATAACTTTACTCATGAACAAGCTTGCTAAGTAGTTTAAGAGCCTGTCACAAAGAAATGCTTGGCTGGAGCCATGATAAAGGACCTTGGATGAATAAACATTGGAACAGGAAGCCAATTATGCCACGATGTTTTATCTGGGTATCCGCCATATGAAGGTAAAGTAAAATAAGCTGATAACATTTGTATCCCTACTCCACCCATATTTCCAACTTATGTACATCCTGCTTCATATTGTAAATAGACACAAAAAGCTGGAGTAGCTCACTGTGACAGGCAGCATCACTGGAGAGAAGGAATGGGTGACGTTTCGGGTCGAGACCCTTCTTCAGACTGAGAGTCAGGAAAGAGGGAGGCAGAGAGGAAAGATGGGGAAGCAGAAAGACCAAAGGGGGCAAAGATCAAGACAAATGTAGAAAAGATCATTGTTAGCTGGGGGAAGTTGACAATGAGGCATACAAAAAGGATGGAGAGAGAGGGAAAGCAAGGGTTATTTGAAGTTAGAGAAGTAAATATTCATACCGCTGGATTGTAAGCTGCCCAAGCAAAGTATGAGGTCAATGTCCGTACCTCCACCAATTTTTGTGTTGTTTCTGAACTTTGCAACCCATCTATCGGTGAGACCAAGCGTAGGCTAGGCGATCGCTTCGCCCAAATCCTTCGCTCAGTTCGCAATAATCAACCTGATCTCCCGGTGGCTAAGCACTTCAACTCCCCCTCCCATTCCGAATCCGACCTTTCTGTCCTGGGCCTCCTCCATGGACAGAGTGAGTCCCACCATAAATTTGAGGAGCAGCACCTCATATTTCGCTTGGGTAGTTTACACCCCAGCGGTATGAACATTGGCTTCTCCAATTTCAGGTAGTCCTTGCTTTCTCCCTCTTTCCCCTCCCCTTCCCAGCTCTCCCACAGCCCACTGTCCCCACCTCTTCCTTTCTTCTTCCCGCCCCCACCACCCCCACATCAGTCTGAAGAAGGGTCTCGACCCGAAACGTCACCTATTCCTTCGCTCCATTGATGCTGCCTCACCCGCTGAGTTTCTCCAGCATTTTTATCTACCTTCAATTTTTCCAGCATTTGCAGTTCCTTCTTATACATGTATGTCCCGGTTGTTTTCCAGAAATATATATCACAAACAGCAGAGGTCCCAGCACAAATCCCTGAGGAACACCACGACTCTTTGTGTGATGGTCCCAGAGACCAATCTACTGTCATCCATTGCAATCACTGTACTGTGTAGGAAGGAACTGCAGATGCTGGTTTAAGTCAAAGAGAGACATGAAAAGTTGGCGACGAGAGTCTGAAGAAGGGTCTCATCCAGAAACGTCACCCATTCCTTCCCTCCAGAGATGCTGTCTGTCCTACAATCACTATATTCTTGAAATCATTCTTATTTACCTTTTCCCTGCCTAGTGTAACTGAGTTCGCCTTGACTGAATCTATGTATAGTGTTATCTGATTTGATTAGAGGTTATCGTCGACTTCAGGAAAAACTGGCACAGTCACACACCACTTCACATCAATGACAGCGATGTGGAGGTGGTCAGTAGCACTAAGTTCCTGGGGGTGCAGATCACTAACAGTCTGACCTGGTCAAATAACATCACATCAACAGTTAAGAGAGCGCAGCAGCGGTTGCACTTTCTGCGCCGGATGAGAAGAGCTCACCTCCCCCATCCTGTCCTCACCACTTTCTACAGGGGCACCATAGAGAGTATTTTGACCAGCTGCATCTCTGTCTGGTTTTGGGACTGTAAAGCCTCCGACTGGAGGTCCGTGCAGAGAGTGGTGAGGACGGCTGAAAAAATCATCGGGACTTTTCTCCCCTCAATCGGGGACATTGCGAGCAAACGTTGCGTGTCTAAGGCCAGCAGTATTATAATGGACCCCGCACATCTCCATCACGGACTGTTCACTCTGCTGCCCTCGTAGCATAAGGAGCAGAACATGAAGGTTCTGGAACAGCTTCTTCCCCCAAGCCATCAGACTCCTGAATGCCATGTAATGGGCTGCCACCATTGTCTATTTTATCCTTTTATCCATTTTATCCTTTTATCCATTTTATCCTTCTGTTTATTATCATGTTGCACGGGGAGCCAAATGCAACGGAATTTCGTTTGGAATTGCATATATCGATGTATTTCTAAATGACAATAAAGTTTGTTTGATTTTGATTGATCGATAGATAGCATGTAAAACAAAGCTTTTCACTGCATCTGTAAAAAATCTAAACCTACATGCAAGCCAGTTGTGAATCCAAACGATCTAGTCACCTTGTGGACCAGCCTACCGTGAGAGACTTTATCAAATGCCTTACTGAAATCCATGCAGTGCCATAACATCATTAGTCACCTTCACCACCTCCTCCAAAAACTCAGTCATGTTTGTAAGGCAAGGCCATGCCGATTTCTATCCTGCACTCAAATTCACTTGGATCATCTCCGAAACCTCCCTTCCCTTTCATAATCTCGCCGTCTCCATAACAGGTGATAGACTATCGACTGACGTCTTCTGCAAATCCACTGACTCCCACAACTATCTGGACTACACTCCTTCCCACCCTGCTTCCTGCAAAGACACTACCTCCTATTTTCTAACTTCAACTAGCCCCAGCATTCCCTCTCTCTCCATCTTTCCCCCACCCAAGTCACACTAGCTTCTCATTCTCACCCAACAAACAGCTAACAATGGCCTGTTTCCTTTATCATCGTTACTTTTTTGCATATCTTTCATTCTTTGTTCTTTATCTCTCCATATCACCGTCTATATCTCTCGTTTCCCTTTTCCCGTGACTCTCAGTCTGAAGAAGGGTGTCGACCCGAAACGTCACCCATTCCTTCTCTCCAGAGATGCTGCCTGTCCCTCTGAGTTGCTCCAACATTTTGTGTCTTATCTTCGGTTTAAACCAGCATCTGCAGTTCCTTCCTACACAGATTGTTCATAATTCATCAATTATCTATTTTATGATATTATTGTTTTTTTGTATGTTTGTTTTTGATGTGTTAATTCGGCCGTAAAGCTGTAGCAATTCCTTCTCTTTTCCTTTCTTCTCCCATTCATTCTCTCCAGAGATGCTGCCTGACCTGCTGAGTTACTCCAGTTTTTTGTGTCTACCTTCGGTTTAAACCGACATCTGCAGTTCATTCCCATGAAGGTAAGCATCTTGTTGCTACAGTCCCTTCGTTCTGTTGCTTAACGATTTTAACACTCCTGCCTCTTTTGCCTCTCTTTGTTTTATCCATTTCTGTCTGAAGAAACCACAGATCAAATTCAAATCTGCAACAACTCTAGTTATTTGCACTGAATGAGCAGCCTCCGGAGACATCATGTCTAAGGTTACGTTGGTTGTCTTGCCAGAGCTTTTTCTCCCTTCGTACAAAAACTAACACTGGCCCAACAGATATTATGTGCCACAATTAGAATTGATTATTTTCTTGGAAGGCATGCTGTGTTTTGCTTCAAACTGAACTTTTGCCATCTACCATGAAATGTTTGTATTGAACAAGCTGAAGACGGATCTCGACCCGAGATGTCACCCATTCCTTCTCTCCAGAGAAGCTGCCTGTCCCAATGTGTTACTCCAGTACTCTGTGTCGATCTCAGCTTTTTACTAAACTCTCTGTTCTGCGAAAATCTTTCATAGTCTCCATTTTGGCTTTTTCTTTTTGAGAATTTGTATACAATCTGGTTATTTGAGGTCCAAGATAAACATTATTTTACTGCTCGCAGAAAGGAAATTAAATTATGTAATTTTAAACCAGACGAAACCTCTTCCACGAGATGGCAATCAGAATAGCCCTGCAAAAGTATACTAAATGTGTAGGAACAGCAGATGCCGGCTTAATCCGAAGGTAGACACAAAAAGCTGGAGTAACTCAGCGGGATCAGGCAGCATCTCTGGAGAGAAGGAATGGGTGACGTTTCGGGTCTGAAGAAGGGTCTCGACCTGAACCATCACCTATCCCTTTTCTCCAGAGATGCTGACTGACCCACTGAGTTACTCCAGCTTTTTGTGTCTATCTTCTGCAAAAGTATATGTTTATAAAAGGAATTATTTAAACTGCCCAGTGCTGCACCTCCCACCCACCTCATTGTATAGAAGTGTGAAAGCACCCACCACCACCACCAGATTCAGGGACAGTCTCTTCCCATCTGTTATCAGGCAACGGAACCATCCTCCCACAACCAGAGAGCAGTGCTGAACTACTATCTACCTCATTGGTGATCCTTGATCGGAGGTAGATGCAAAATGCTGGAGTAACTCAGCGGGACAGGCAGCATCTCTGGAGAGAAGGAATGGGTGACGTTTCGGGTCAAGACCCTTGTTCAGACTGATGTCAGGGGAGTGGGTGGTACAGAGGTAAAATGTAGTCAGAGAACGGACTTTGATGGCTTTATCTTGCATTGAAGGTTATTCCCTCATCATGTATCTATCTATACACTGTAAATGGCTCGATTGTAATCATGCATTGTCCTTCTGCCGGCTGGAGAGCACGCGCTACACGTCACAATAAACTAAACTGAACAAACAATGGAACTATGCTGAGCTCCAATGTAAATACTTGTTATGGCAATAGAAGCCTTGATATTCTTTTGACACTAGCACTTTCAGTCGTTCAAAAACCTCTGCCTGGATATTACACTCAGCATTAAAGTGGCACAGAGTGAGTTATGTGGATCAGTGTATTTCCTGGTCTATAAGCACCTGCTCCACCACAGCATCATCTCACCATAGCAACCAGAATATTTATCCCAATATCAAAACTGATCCTTTCCCTGATGAGCGCCCCAAGGCACGTTTTACGATTTGGTGCTGCGAATGCAAAGCTTTATACGGGGAGCACAATTTTTTTTAAAATATATCTACCCAGTAAATCAACTGAAGCCACTCGGGCAACCCATGGCTACAAAAGGAAAGAGAAGACTGATATTTATGAAAGGGCTTTCATACCGTTCTTAGTATCTGTGAACGAGCTGCACAGGCATAGACATACTTTTGATGTATAGCAACTGTCCTTTTAGTTTAATTTAGTTTAGAGATACAGGCCCTTTGGCCCACTGAGTCTGCGCTGACCAGCGATCCCCGCACATTAACACTATCCCACACCCACTTGGGACAATTTAACATTTATACCATGCCAATTAAACTACGAACCCGTACGTCTTTGGAGTGTGGGAGGAAACCGGAGATCTCGGGGGGGGGGGGAACTCACACAGGTCACGGGGTGAAGGTATAAACTCCATACAGACAGCACCCGTAGTCGGGATCAAACCCGGGTCTCTGGCGCTGTAATGCCCCTGTCCCACTTAGGAAACCTCTGGAGACTTTGCGCCCCACCCAAGGTTTCCGTGCGGTTCCCGGAGGTTTCTGTCAGTCTTCCTAATGGTCGAAAGTGGTTTCTGTTTCAAAAATCGGTCATTTTTTAGTTGAAGCCGGTTGCGATGCTAGTTGAAGGTGGTTGCCGGAGGACAAAAACCTCCGGGAACCGCACGGAAACCTTGGGTGGGGCGCAAAAGTCTCCAGAGGTTTCCGTTCAGGTTTCCTAAGTGGGACAGGGGCAAAAGGCAGCAACTCTAACCACAGCAACACCGTGCCACCTTACCCTGATGGAAAAGAACATGTCAGACAATTTGTGAGCATCATGTTCCCATAAGCAACGAGGCAACAACATCCAAAACATTTTTGATAGAAATTTTAATTGAGTGTTAAATATTGGATAACCAAGGGTAGCTCCTCCAGCTCTTCTGAAAAAAAAAACAACCAGGGACCCTATACATCTGTTTGGGGGAGCCAACAGTGAATTGACTCAATGATGTTTGCTCATAGATTGCACCTCCAGCCCTGCCGAACTCCCTCAGTCAGGCACTGGAGTGACAGCAGTGTGTCTATTTTGGCTTCAACCTACCAGCACAACCCATCTGTTGTGCTCTGTGCCTATTAAGCGCATCATCAAACTGTGTTTTTTTCTTGACAAAAGAATGAATAAGTGAATAAATTTAAAAAATATAATCGCAGACCAAAGAGGTGAGAGTGACTAAGTGCGGCATCTGAGAGCCCTGCCAGATTTAAAAGCAATGGGCATTGTCAGGGGGAACGTTACATTAGTTGAGTCATACTACTTGAGTCCTACCTCACACAAAGGACCACCTCCAACAAAACTGAGTCTGACTTCTTAGCCTTGACCTTCCACAGCATAAACATTGCAGAGTTCGCCACCATCAACATCTTGCCAGTTGCCATTGATGGGAAACTGAAAAGAACCAAACAAATAAATACCATGGCTCTAAGAATCGGACAGCAGCGTATTTAATAGTGTTGGTGCCTCAGAGTTCCAGCGCTTCATGCTCAGTTCTGATCACTGGAGTTGCACGTGCGGAGTTTGCACGTTCTTCTTGGGACCTTATGGGTGCCTTCCCACCCGTACCCCAAAGGCACGCAGGTTGCAATGTTAACTTAGTTTCGTTTAGTTCAGACATACTGCTTGGAAACAGGCTGACCAGTGTTCCCCGCACACTGACACTGTCCTACACACACTGGGGACAATTTACATATTTACCAAAGAAAATTATCCTGCAAACCTGTAGCGTCTTTGGAGTGTGTGCAAAACTCGGCTGCGGGGATCGCGGGAAGACCATGGGATGAACCTGGCTCGGGGAAACCCGGCAGCGGGGACTGCGGGAAGGCAAACCGCGGGATGAACCTGGCTCGAGGAAACCCGGCCGCAGGGACCGCGTGAAGACACGGCTGCGGACTGCAGAAGTGCGGATATCCGGCGGCATTTTTCAGACTCCAGCGGCCCAGAGAGGTTCAATGGAGTCTGAAAGGCTTGGGCAGGCCAGGAGGGTCCCCTCCGACATGGGTACGTCCTCGGCCGTTTACCCATGTGGAGCATGGATAGCGTCAGAGAGCGCTCATCCCACTAATGCTCCCTCCTGATATGATCCATGTATGGCATATCAGTAGAGATATACCACTGACGGTATGCCAGAGACCTGGCAGGGTCCGGGCTGCGAATATACCACCGGCGGATGAGCCCGTAGACTCGGAGGGTCCGGGCTCTAAGATTGCCGCCTGCGGAGGAATTTTCCTGCCAAGGGATAACCTCAGAGACTCAGCATGGGTCCGGGCTAGGAAGATCCACCGCCTACGTATCCCGCATGAAGCGGAAGACTCGGAAGTATGTCCAGGGAACACACTGGAGTACTAACGTGAGGTTCTAGAAAATTCTGGTGTGGCATCAAGACCTTCGCTAAACGAAGCCTGAAGGCCAGAGTTCCCTCGTGAAGGAACAGCCACCTCACGCCACATCATTACTAGAACAGGTGCCGGCGGTGGAATACCATACTCCTGCAAAATTGTCCCTGAAAGGACCAGCAGTGAACAGCGCTATATGGGGGTACAATGCACTTTAAAATGAACTGCTTCCAGAAGAACGCCATCGAACCTGCCTTAAATTCCAAATCTGTAGGTTCAAGTGAGGCCAGCATGTCTAGCCGCTGAATCCTCTCTTCAGGATCCTGCCCAAACAGGTAAGACCCGGATGAAGAATTAAAGCTGTCCGGCTTATCAAGGTACCACGGCAACACACCCCACGCCTCTATCGGCAGCAAGCGTTTCACTGAAGCTGGTGGCAGCTTCAAAACTGGGCGCAGGCTTTTCAGGCCAAGGCCCAAACCGGTCCTCAGGGAATTGGGTCCACACACCCCAGCAATCCTACTCTCCAAATCTGGGACGGAATTAGAACCCGCGCCAGGGGCCTTTGGGCTTACCACAAGACCACCAATAACCATGAAGGTAGGTGGGTCTGGTTCTTTCCGAAATATGAGGTATATGGACCATTTACAAGTTGGTAAATTTACACTTGTTTATGCAAGACAGTGTTGCCTTTCAAGACAGGCCGCAGTTGCGGGCCGCTCATTGTCACAATGAAAGATACCGGTTTCAACTCGCATATGCAGTATAGACTTTTCTCAATAGAAAACTTCATTACTGTCTAACAACAGGGGAACATTTTCCACTGGGCTCACCTAAGATATTATTTTATGGGCTATCTGGATGATGTTCTCAAACACTGTATTTTGCTAAATCAGCGGTATCAGCCACAAACCATTCGGCAGGAATTAGATTCTCATCCATCCAGTAAATTTAAGTTGATACCAAATTAAATTATTAAATTGTCTGGGATTGGCAATATATTGGTTTCAGCTGTGCTATTTGCGCCTTCTGCACCATCAGAGCTATACGGCGTGCAAAGGAGCAAGCTCACAGGCTATTCCCAGCTGAAACGATCAAAGTCACCATGGTGGACAAACAGTATTCAGCTTTGCCCCACTAACCTTCATCAGTACTCGTCAGTTAATTACTAACTGATGCTATTGCTTAAAGATGGATAATTACTATATACCATCTTTAGTTACGGAGGCGGATGGGGTTTGCATGAGTTATCAATTATTCAGTTATATGGTATCAACTACCTATTCACATTAGGTGCATTCTGTGGATTAAAGGGTTGTGCGAATCTGCATGCTCAAGTCTAACTTGATACACTCTGGTGCTGTTATATGTAAATCACATGGGTGCAATCGAGTCAAAGTATCCGCTAATAGTTTACCTAACTTCATTGGCATTGGCGTATCAGCAGGAAAACGCAATGACAACACAGAATGGATGTGGAATCGCAAGTATTCAAGGACATCAAGGCTCGATGAAATACCTACAGATCAAAATGTTGCATCCAGGCTCAATCGCCAGTTGCAAAACACGTGGCGTATCAGTGGCGATGGATGCATTCTCGCTACACTGGGGAAGAATGCTCATTGTGTCCCTCCATTTTACCTTACCAGACGGGTCTTGCAAATTCAGCATTCCCGCTTCAGGCATTTTGGAGTGCCTGACTGGCCTATACTGCCATGATTCCCGCTGATGTTGGGAATGATGATAGAACCTTATGGTATTCCAGGCACAAAATGGCTGGTTAGCCGTGACCGGGGAACCATCCTCTGCATACTTAAATCAATTAATTGACTTGCAGACTGGGAAGACCGCTTCCTGCGGCTTAGAATTGTCAAACCAAACTATGGACGTGCTCACTGCAATTGCAGGGTTAGCACCAAACAAACAGTGCTTCCCTCATAGGGATGGGGAGTATTTTGTTAACACATAAGTTGACACGGATGACTGACGTCTTAAGTTCAGTTCCATATGGGGTTGACAATCATTACAATAGTGCCATTACTGTGCCTTCTCAGCATATTGGCTGCGAGGAGCAGAATCCACTCTGTCGGGTCACCTTCTGATATCGAGGTTATGAAGGGTATTTTCAACTCAACACCCCCCAGGCCAGGTACGCAGAGATATGGGATGTTAACATTGGAACATCCCTGCCCTTGGATCACTAAACCATGTGGTTATGCTCATGATGCTGAGTCAGCACAACGGGTCCAGTTTTGCACAGCTGTGACTGGACAAGATGATTATTCTGCAGGGAAATTGCATTTTTGTTATCACTTAATCAGCAGAAATCGCCAGGGACATTAGGTCTCAAACTAGAATTGCTGGAATATCCCATGGACCTTCGGTTGTATGTGGCCACACATCTACACCAGTATGTTAAGGTCACTAGAGCCTTAGGGACTCTGAACTAGCAATGACTGTTAGTCACATGAAGCCTCACAAGAGAATTCACTACAGACCATCGCCCGGTGGTTAATAGGGTTCTGGGATACAGGAGTGAACACTGACATACAAGTCTCACTCCACCCAGGCTGCAACTATATCAGCAGCAAGGGATGGACGTTCACTGGACCACATCCTAGCGGCTGGTCTAACGAACGATTCCAAACATTTTAGAAATACCCGTGCCAGACCAGGGGTATTTGCCGACTCTTTTTAGGTCTGTTTTATAGTCCTCCCGGGTGTAGGAGGTTACTATTATCACTATGTGTCCATTAACAGCATCAACATGTCTATTCCTATGTCATGTCTGAATGCATTATTAAAATTAGCTCTTCACTGATGCAGTGTGTGATGCATGGACTCGTCCACGGCATGAAATCACAGAGCTTTGAAATCTTCACGTAGTCACTCACGTGACTCCAAAGTGAAATAGTAAGATTAAACGAGAACTTACCAGTTTGAAGTTTGATCCTTATTTAATGAGGAGTTACGATGAGGGTTTACGTGCCCTCCGCTCCCAACCCTCTATATAAAGATTACTTCGGGACACGTGGTACTTTGTGAAGACCCCGTGCCGCATATCGTCGCTCGCATTTGCAGTCGTGGAGAGGGGAGTGCACTTCAAAAAGGTCCTCAGGTAAGTTATACTAACCGCTGGTTAGTTTCTGTAGGATTTGTTTGCTTACAGAAACCAGAAGGCCAAAGTAGGCCAAGCATGGGACCAGCGGAAAGAAGGTGCGTAAGTCGGGGACCAGTGCCCCCTTCAACGGCACTTCACACTGTTCCATTTCCCCTCTGTTAAACAGGTCACCAGATTTCCCCTCTGGGCGGACCAGGGGGAAAAACCGCACCAAAGTCGACTAGCCCCGCTGCAGCGGCCGGCGTCGACTCACCACCGGCACAGTCTGCCAGATCGCGGGCCGGTGAGGAATCAACACGCAAGTCGGGGAGCCCCGCAGGAGCAGCCGGCACCGACTCACCACCGGCACAGTCCGCCAGATCGCGGGCCGGTGGTAGTACATACAGGTCATGTGGCCCCGCAGTAGCGGCTGGCAGCGACTTTGCGTCGCATCAGTCCCGTATAACCGGGACTGGCGGCAAGCCCGCGCGGATGTCGGGGAGCCCCGCTGCGGCGGCCGGCACCGACTCGTCACCGCTGCTGTCATACCAGACAGGCGGACCGCTTATGTCCGGAAGACCGCGGACATGCGTCCGCAGATAGCGGCGGCGGTCGCATGGCTCGAATGGAGCGTACAGTGGAGCAGCTGCTCGAACGGGACCCTCTCCAACAAGAGCGGGTGTCCCTAGGATCTAGGAGACACACAGCAGCACCACCAAGTATCTCTCCCTCGTCAATAGGGAGTGCCAGAAGTCAGCCGTTAGCTGACTTTGAAGAGGGGTTGGCGCAAGAACCGGTCTTACCCGAGATGCCTGAAGAGGAACTACTGGAGGTAGTATCAAAATTCGCCCAACCAGGACAATCAGGGCAACCTCTTCAGCCCAAACTAGCGGCCAGCATAAATTACTTGACCACACACCAGCTGCAGGAACAGGTGCTTACAAATACAAAGCTCCGGGTAATTGTGTGTCGCTTAATGTCCCGACCATCAACACACCCATCTGGGGTAACATCAGTCCCAGGATCAGGGCTCAGGAATTGAAAATTCAGAAAATCCTGAAATTGTTGACCTCAGGCATTACTGCCTTTGCCAGATCCATTGACGGGACGGACACGACGGAGGAGCAGCAGGATGCACTAGCGTTGCTGTGCAACACGCAGTATGAAATCAACTGTTTCCGCAAGAGCTCCATCCGGCCAACTCCCAACCCAAAATTTGCAGGTTTGTGCAAAGCTTCTGCTACGCTGCCACCGAGACAGCTGTCTGGTGAAGACCTGCCAAAGCAGGTTAAAGACCTGGACGAGGAGGCAAAAGTGGGTGTGTTAATTAAACCACCATCCTCAAACAGGCCACCGGCGTATAGCAGACAGCATCCTTATGCATCTACCAGGCCTCGGGGACAACCCAACAGGGCAACCAGAACCTATCCACTGGCCGCACCCTACAGGGCAACCAGAACCTATCCACTGGCCGCACCCTACCAGCAAAAGCCTTTTTTAGGGCAGGGTCAACAGCGACCAGCGTGGAAGATGCGCCATCCCCCCATCCCAGCAACACAATGAGCCACAAAAGCCCAGAACGTCAAGCCCCACCGGTAACCATGGAGGTAAGGGGGTCTGGTTTTCTTGGGAGTGCTGCATGTATAAACTCACAAGTAGGAGGGAGATTGCACGCATTCTGGGATGCATGGGGTTCTATAACTTCGGATACATTTATATTACAAAGTATTCAGGGTTATGAGATTGAATTCATAAATGGACATCTTCCCCCAGCTCAACGTGTACCTGACCGGAAATTTGCACTTTCTCACAAAGAGAAAGTGGAAGGACATGCGGAATTATTAAGGCTATACGCCAAGGGGGTAATAGAGAAAACGACACATGAACCTCTTGAGTTTGTATCTAACATCTTTACTAAAACTAAAAAAGATGGTGGATGTCGTATCATAATTGATTTAACCCACCTGAATACCTTTGTACAATATACCCATTTCAAGATGGAGACATTTGAAACGGCTAAGCAACTGATTTCCAGAGGGTGCTTCATGGCCTGCATCCATCTAAAAGATGCATACTATTCAGTGCCTGTACGAAAACATCACCGGAAATACTTAAAATCTGTCTGGATGGGGCAGCTATGGCAATACAAAGCCCTACCTAATGGGCTTACAACAGCCCCTAGGTTATTTACCAAAATTCTAAAACCAGTATTGGCATCTCTAAGAAGACAAAACCACATAGTCATGGCATATCTAGATGACATTTTAATTGTGGGAAGAACTTTGGAATTAGCTAAATTAGCAGTAACAGCTACCAAAACATTATTCTATAAACTAGGGTTTGTCCTCCATCCAGACAAATCTAAGTTCAACCCTTCTGTGGTTATGGACTATCTGGCATTCACAATTAACACCAATCATATGATTGTCATTATCCCAGGGAACAAAGCAACAGACATAATAGAGGCATGTAACAGCCTCGCGTGCGCCAGGAAACCGACTATTAGACATGCTGCTAAGTTGATTGGAAAGCTTGTAGCTACATTTTCAGCTGTACAATTTAGTCCATTACAATATCAAAACTTGCAAAGAGCAAAAATCTCAGCATTAAAAGCAAATGCTGGATATTTTGACTGGCCTATGCAGCTGCCAAACAAGGTGCAAATTGAGCTACAATGGTGGATTAGCAATGTTTGTGATTGTTTTAAACCCATCATTATATCAAACCCATCAGTCGTGTTACAAACCGACGCAAGCGCTCAGGGGTGGGGAGCTACCGACACTACTTCCAGTTGAGGCGGCAGATGGAATTTGCATGATTCTACTCTTCTTCAATCACAAGGTATAAACTATTTGGAAATGCTGGGAACATTTCACCGGCTGCGGGCTTACTGCACCAATCTGCATCATACGCATGTCCGTCTTCAAATGGATAATACCACTGTGGTGGCGTATTTAAACTATATGTGTGGTATCAAGTCAATATCTTGTGATGAATTGGCAAATTTAATTTGGCTCTGGTGTATTGAAAGAAATATTTGGATATCAGCTACGTACAATCCGGGTAAGCTCAATACAGTGGCGGACACCTGGTCACGGGTATTTAATGACAACATCGAGTGGATGTTGAACCCCCAAATATTTGCTAAAATTATAGCCAAATATGGAACACCAGATATCGACCTCTTTGTGTCCAGGTTGAACCATCAGATACCAACATATGTATCTTGGGAACCAGATCCTGGGGCAGTGGCGATGGACGCATTCTCGCTACATTGGGGCAAATGGTTTTTCTACGCATTTCCCCCATTCTGTCTCATCAGTCGGGTATTGCAGAAAATTCAACTAGATTCTGCAACAGGTATACTGATAATACCCGACTGGCCCACGGTACCCGGTGGTCCTCAACATGATAAAAAGAACCAGGGGCACAGGTTACCAAATGCCCGAATTTGGTGACCAATCCCATAACAGGGGAAAATCATCCGTGCCATGGTCATCTGAACCTGTTGGCTTGCAGGTTCTGAGGAGACCATTACTGGAATTCGGGCTGTTATCAAGAACCATGGACATCATAACAGCATCGTGCAGAGAGTCCACAAGGAAGCAGTACCTCACCCACATCAGGAAATGGGAGGCCTTCTGTAGTCAGACCAAGACCACCTACAACTCTGCTACGATCTCCAATGTGCTGGAATTCCTCATGGGCCTTCATTATGATGAGGGCCTCAGTTACAGTGCTATAAACAGTGCCAGAAGTGCGCTGTCATCCTATCTCAACAATGGAGTGGGATCTCACCAGCTGGTATCCAAACTAATGAGGGGTATATTCAATTCCAACCCTCCCCGACCACGATATAATATCACCTGGGATATAGGGGTGGTGCTGACCCTACTCAGGAGCTGGTCGCCTATGACGGGATTACAACTGGACAAACTCACCTTGAAAGTGGTGATGTTAATGGCACAACGGGTCCAGACTCTATGGAAACTAAGACTGGATAGAATGGTCTTGACCCCCAATAAAGTGACTTTCTTTATAGATGAGTTGCTTAAACAGCACAGACCTGGGACTGCAGGACTGAAATTGGAATTGCCAGCATATCCCGTTGATGTAAGACTCTGTATAGCCACCCATATATGACATTATATTAATGTCACACACACCATCAGGAATATGGAGACGGGTCTGTTTATCAGCCATAAGAACCCACATCACAGGGTGATGGTGCAGACTATCTCCAGGTGGCTCAGGGTGGTATTGGGTGCAGCAGGTATAGACACTAACATTTTAAAATCTCATTCTACCAGGGCTGCATCCACATCAGCGGCGGGGACCATGGAGATACCCATGGATCATGTCCTCGCAACAGCGGGCTGGGCCAGTGAAACTACATTTCAGCAGTTTTATAATAAGCCTGTGGCCACTCCCGCAACGTTTGCGGAGTCAGTTTTAAGTGCTGTTCCCTAAACGTTTATCCCCGAGTTAGGGGTTTATTGTTTGTATTAACAAATACGTTATTATTTTTCAGCTTGTTCAAGTCTGAAATACGTTAACATACTTCCACCATCAGTAATTACGGCAGTGTGTGAGCATGGACGTGGTCCAGGGCATGGAATCACAGAGCTTTGAAATCTTCACAAAGTCACTCACGTGACTCCGAAGTAAAATAGTAAGATTAAATAAGAACTTACCAGTTTGAAGTTTGATCCTTATTTTATGAGGAGTTACGATGAGGGATTTCGTGCCCTCCGCTCCCAACCCTCTACTATAAGGTCAACTGGTATATAGAGACTCTTAAATCTTACTATCTTCAATCATTGTTGTTATCTGTGATTTAATGTCTCTGGTAGGGTCTTCACGAAATCCCTCATCGTAACTCCTCATACAGTCTCATTTAATTCTCTTATCTTACTGTACATTCAGTCAACTTCTGTTATCTGTGATTTCACACCGCTGCTTTGAAGAATGTCGCGCATGCGTGCTGGCAGGGTCTTCACGTAATCCCTCATCGTAACTCCTCATAAAATAAGGATCAAACTTCAAACTGGTAAGTTCTCATTTAACCTTACTATTTACACTTAAACCAAGCCAATTAACCTACACACCTGTACGTCTTTGGAGTGTGGGAGGAAACCGAAGATCTCGGTTGAAACCCACGCCGGTCACGGGGAGAACGTTGGTGGGCAGATAGTTGGACAAAGACCAGAGGTGAAAAGGCAAAAGGTGTGAGATAAGGATAGAAGATGCGCTGCCTGACCCTAAGTTACTCCAGCACTTTGTGCCTTAATTTGTAAGCCAGCATCTGCAGGCCTATTTTTCAAAAAAAAAGCACATATTCTTTTAACGCCTATCCAGCACTGCTACTGCTGTAGTAAATGGAGATGTGGTGAAAGATAAATTATGCTGAACATTGATTTGGTTCCGACAGGAATTTCCTGTCTCCCCTGACAATAATAATTTTTTATAAAATGTATGAGTCAAAACAACTGGGAACTCAACAGAGGCATGGTGTCACAGTGGTCAATAATGCTGCCTTACAGTGTTTGCAGCGCCGGAGACCCGGGTTTGATCCCGACTGCGGGTGCTGCCTGTACAGAGCTAGTACGTTCTCCCCGTGACGGCGTGGGTTTTCTCCAAGATGGTTTCCTCCCACACTCCAAAGACGTACAGGTTTGTAGGTGAATTGGGGTTTGTAGATTAATTGGCTTGGTAAGTGTAAATTGTCACTAGTGTGTGTAGGGTCGTGTTAATGTGTGGGGATTACCGGTTGGTGCGGGCTCGGTGGGCTGAAGGGCCTGCTTCCACGCTGTATCTCCAAAATAAACTAAACTAAACTAAACTAAACTCTAAAAGTAAAGCAAATAGGTTTCCTGAAGAAGCATAATGTTATATTCAGGACATGAGATAAGGAGTTTGTGGTCCACTTGGGAGAAATAGATACCTTCAAACCAATGGTTCCCCAAGCTTTGTATCACAATCGTTATTAGTCCCTGATCTTGACCTCCTCTGGTCTAATTGATAAAGACTGACTACAAGGACAGGGCAGCTCATCCACGCTTGCAGTGTGATGTGAATCTACCTTTACATATTCTTGATTGCAAAGGGTGGTTGGAGTATGGAGCAATATGCCACAGGAGGTAGTTGAGGCTGGGACTATCCCAACATTTAAGAAACACTTAGACAGGTACATGGATGGGACAGGTTTGGAGGGATATGGGCCAAACGAGGTGTAGATTGGCTATTGCATGTTAGCCAATTAGAATGCTTAGCAATTATAACCCTACCTAATTATAACATTCATAGTGTAAGACCCTACCCACTGTCTACCAGTCTGAGTAGCAGTGTGAACGTGTTTAGTAAATGACCTGCTTAGTAAATGACCTGAACAATAAAGATGCTTACGTTTCAACCTGTGTGAGTCTGAGCTCTTTACATGGTGTCAGAATCGGACGGGTCTCGTTGAAACAGGTGCAGCTTCGTCCTTGAAGCTGTACCTCCCACTAGATCGACACCAATTAGCAAAGTGGTTGAGATTCTTGCAATTATGACATACTTTCCGATGGGCTACGCAAATTTGGCGCCCCCTGGGGTGGAAATAGTTATAGTTGGTGCACCTCGTGGCGGGACGCATTGAGAAATCTTTGTGGAGAATAGCTAGCCAGATTTACATTCAGTTGTTGATTAGCATTCACACTATCAAAATCAGCCAATGGTGCTACAGTCTCAGCCATCCGACAAGCATGAGTCAGTTCAGCGTTCTGCAGCAGTTCTGCTCATAGCTTGCGGTCGCTCATTCCTCCCACAGTTTTATCACGAACTAGCTCATTTGTCAACTCACCAAATCTGCAGCGAGAGCTGATATGTCTCAAGTCGCTGATGAATCATTCCACAGGCTCGTCAGCCTGTTGCATTCGAGCAAAGAATCTTGTTCTCTCGAGGATTCTGTTAGGCGGCAGGTCACACAGTTCTCCAAACTTCCTCACGCAAAACCATCGAGTTGTCAATAGATTCAGCCGGCACCACTACCAGACCATTCCCGTCCAGTTGAGCTGGTGCAAATTTAAACGAGTCATAGCTTCCGGACCCGCTAAATTCAACAGCTCAACTAGACGGGAATGAGCTCTTTACACGAGGGCAGGTGGGACTGTAGTTGGGACATGTTGGCCGGTGTGGGCAAGTTGGGCTGAAGGGCCTTTTTCCACGCTGTATCACTCTATGACGCTAGGACTCCGCAACATCCGTGATCTCAAGCAGTGCTGGTGGAGAGCTCACACCTTCTTGTCTGCTAGGGAGCTACCGGAACAGCAAAAAGCAGCCTTTCCTTGTCCAGCAATTTCCTCCTTCCTGTGTTGAGCTTTGGGCCCATTAAGGTACAGGAATGACCACTGAGCTATTAAAGGCAACAAACCCAACCATTATTGTCACAACAGTCCATGACTACTTTTTAATTAATGTATCTCAGTGTAGAAGCTGCTGAATAGAAGCAGGTCCTAAGAAAGCTCAGGATTAGAGGGTGGGTATAGTTTAGTTGAGCGATACAACACGGAAAGAGGCTCTTTGGCCCACCGAGTCTGTCCCTGCTCATTAACACTATCCTACACGCACTTGGGACAATTTACATTTACTGTATCCCAAGGCAATTAACCTACAAATCTGTACATCTTTGGAGTGTGGGAGGAAACCGAAGATCTCGGAAAAAACCCACGCAGGTCATGGGGAGAACGTGAAAACTCCGTACAGACAGCACCCGCAGTCAGGATCGAACCCAGGTCTCTGACGCTGTACCGCTACACCACTATGCTGCCAATTAAACGTTTAAAATGTGCGTAATATTATTAAATACATGAACGCAAGTATCACCCTTGCTTGTAAGGCAGCAACTCTCTACCCCTGCGCCACCGTGCCATCTTATGTACTACAGCACATCTTACCTGCATGCTGAGATTATTTTCTGGCCCTCGGATACTCACACCCATTTTGTAACAGCCAGGAGGAAGCTGCCAAAAGACATCTGGGTTTATCCAAATGTAAGCTACAATTGGAATTAAAAACCATTGTCTGGCATGGGTTCAGTTGCAGATTTAGAAATAACAAAGCACAGGCCAAGATAAAATCAGCCGCGTTTCAACATCCAAACTGGACTTTTGTTTTTCTGGTACGCAGCTGTGGCCAAGGCCTGTAATTTTCCAGAACTGTGTTAAAGTTGTAGTCGTCCCAGTCCACATTCAATGTCTCCCAATAAGCTGTGTGGGAAAGAACTGCAGATGCCGGTTCCAATCAAAGGTAGACACAAAATGCCGGAGTAACTCAGCGGGACAGGCAGCATCTCTGGAGAGAAGGAATGGGTGAAATTAAGAAGGGTCTCGACTCGAAACATCACCCATTGCTTCTCTCCAGAGCTGCTACCTGTCCCGCTGGGTTACTCCACTGAGTGTCTACCTTCTCTCAATACGCTCACAACATCCACTTCTCGTTCATTACAGCCACTTTGTTGTGACCTTGGAACCAGCCGCAATCCTCTGCTCCCCCAAGTATTTGCTCGTCTCTCTTTCCCTGAAATATGGGGAATAGCAGACACGACCAATCAGAATCAGAAACATAAGGGCCTGTCCCTCTTGGGTGACCTAATCCGCGAGTTCTGGTGAGTTTACCCTCGACTCATACTCGCAGCATGGTTGACACGAGTTCGTGGGAGGTTCTTCGTAACTCTCCTTCATGCTCGAGAGTTGTCTCCGCGTACTCGAGGCCTCAGCTAGCTTGCGCCGTTTTTTTCAATATGTTAAAAAATGCCCTGAGTAAAAAAAGATCGGCATGGAAAAAAATCGATACTTTTTTTACTCGTAGGTTTAGTCGTAGTAGGTCGGCATGTTAGTCGTAGGTAATCGAGGATAGTCGAAGGTAGTCGTAGATAGTCTTCAACATAGTCAAGGGGAGGTCGAAGAGAAATCGAAGGAGATCGAAGAGGGTCGTCTTCACTCTCCACTATTCAGTGTCCAATGTTCCCGTAGCTAGTCGTAGCTAGTCTTCAACATCGTCGAAGGAGGTCGAAGGAGGTCTTCTGCATAGTCGAAGGATGTCTTCAACATGTCATTTTTTAAAACTCTTCTAAACTCACCAATTAGGTCGCCCAAGTGGGACAGCCCCTTTAAGTAAAGAGTACCTCGGAAAACTGTCTGAAACGACAGCAAGAAGCACACTGATGATGGAAAAAGAAAATAAATAGCTGCAGGATTGCAAAATGCAGACATAATATTAAAAGTCTGAGGAAGAGTCTCGAGCCAAAATGTCATGTTCTCCAGAGATGCTGTCTGACTTTCAGAGTTGCTCCAGCATTTTGAGCCCTTTTGTGCATCAACCAGCATCTGCAAATATTTGTTTCTATATTCTAAGAATATTATGTTTATCATACAAGAAATCCAGATACAACCTCCTAAGGGCCATAAAAAGAACAAAGAGACAAGTCTGGACCAAGCTGGCCATCATTTCATACAATGAAGCCAGCTGGCATAAATGGCAACAACACATTAATTCCAAATGAGTTTAACACCTTCTGTGCTTGGAAAGAAAGAACTATGACACACCTATATATGCACCCAAAGCCTCTGACGATGATCTCTGGTCCACTGAGTCTGTCCCCTGTGATGGAGACAGAGAAATCGAGAAAGTGGAGAGAGGTGTTAGAGATAGTCCAACTTCACCTGTGTCCACCTATCACTTGCCAGGGTTTGTCCTGCTATGTCCAGCTTTGGTCAGTCTGAAGAAGGGTCTCGCGCCGAAACATCACCCATTCCTCCTCTCCAGAGATGCTGCCTGTACCGCTGAGTTACTCCAGCATTCTGTGTCTAACTTCAGTGCAAACCAGCAACTGCAGTTCCTTCCTACACATTTTGCCCTGCCCCTCCTCTCTTCCAGCTTTCTTCTCGTCTACCCCCGTTAATTAACACGATAATTAAGGATAATAATATGCAACGTATTCAGATCTACTCGTACCCTGCACCTGTGAGTTCGCAACATCCACAAACGTTAGGAACCAAAAATCAGACAGCCGTTACCCTGGCCATTCATTGACTGTGTGCTCCCGTTTCTGGAAGTGTCATGAAGCACTCGTGAAGAACGGTGTGGGGTGTGGTAGGGGAAAGGTGTTGCTGGTCTGGGGAATTCTACAGAATGATAAATGTTTCTTATTCTGCTGTCGAGGTGCATAACTTAGTAGCCAATCAACGCCACTCAATTCTGATTAAGCCTCTGTCTTCAGATGATATAGTTACAAAAGCGTTTCAGCTCCATCTGTTGTTATTCTGTTATGACAGGTTCCTCTTGATTGTCTTGTATCTCTTTTTCCTTGTGTTTTCCATATTCGCTTGGAGGTGCTTTCAGAATGTGGCAAATATGAATTCAACTGTTCTTCTGGTCAGCGTTGGAACGGAATACTTTATTGTCACATGTGGCAAGGCACAGTGAAATTCTTGGCTTGCATGCCCAAGGTATGCAAATAGTAGTTGTAGGCCTGCCTCGGTCATGACTGACCATGGGGGATGCATCCTGGTCGGATGCAAGCCTGGGCGATGTCATATGGAGGACAGGCTATTGTCCATGCAGCACATCCCCCCCCTCTCCATGTTGCTGATCGATCCCAAGGAACAGCAGGGCCGTTACAGTTTGGCGCCAGCGCCATCGCAGGAGCTGCCAGAGCGAGGTTGATCGAGCTGCCTTAGGGTAGCAATGTTACAAAATTTTGAGATTTTAAAAATCAAGTCTGCAATTTATCCCATCAGATAAAGCATACAAAGACGTTTAATTTGACACCTAATTCACTTTCATATCTTCAGTATTAAAACAGTTATGGCCATTTTCATACTCAGAAATTAGCATCTTGTTCCCTATTGCTTTTCCATTGACTTAACACAAAAGTTGTGATCTAGGACAGTCAAAAGCCCATAACTTTCTTAAAAATTAAGAGAACTGAAAGAAATTTTCAGTTATTATAGATTGAAGCATTCTGAAACTAATATGAAACAATCTTACTTGGATGACCTGAAATTAAAGCATATAATTAGTTAGTTACCCAATTGTAGCTAATTACAAAATTCAATTACTAGATCTAAACATCTATCCATTTCTTAAGAAAATATTAACGTTTTTTTTTAAAGCCTAAGTGTCCAAATAACATTCACACAAGAATTCACAATATAACATGATTTTTAAATCTCATTGTTATGAATTTATAGGCCAAATTGAAGGAATTTAGTGTTTAATGCCCATAAATTAATCCCAGCTTGCGAGTGGGATTTTATGGAACGCGATGTATTGGAACGTTACGGTTGCGGTGAATTTAAACCCAATATCGGCAGGAAAAACACTGCAGGTTCATATGGGGAATAAATCACCGTTTCGCAACATGAAATATTGATTAGTCACCTAAACAAGCAGGTTTATATGAAAAAATAAACAGCTTTCACTTACCTGTCCCCTACGTAAAATCTGTCCCCGTTGTCGGCGTTCACGGCATTAGGAGCTAATTTTTATTTTACTGCAGAGCTGAAATAGTCGGGCAATTAAAAAAAAAAATTAACTTACCGGCAGTCGGAACGAATCTCCAGAAATAGCTCGCACCGAGAAAATAAAGCTCCGGATGGCAAGAGAAAAACCGCATTTAAACCCCCCCCCCCTTAAAGGCACCAAAGTCGCGCACACGGCCAGTGGCAGAACTGCAGCGCATCTAAAGGTAAGTTTTGTAACATACCTACTTAGGGGCTCCGACTCCGGATTTTCCTGAGGTTTACTCCTGGAGCCTTTTCCATGACTGGATGTGGACACAAGGCAGTGGAGGTTTTAAATCAGAGTTTTCCCTCTCCTAGATGGACTGCCTTCCCAGGCTGAGGAGACTCGTGGGGGCGGTAAAGTCTACCTTCCCTTGCAGGTCTATAGCACCTACCCACTATGCAAATAGTCCCTGCGTTTAGGGAGCTGATGAAGTTACAAAGTATCCACCGCTGGCTCCTCCTTTGTTCTCCTCCCTCCCCCACCTGGGTCCCTCCACGCTGGGTCCGGCATTGTTCACTGTGCTACCCCCCCCCCCCGCCCCAACCCCCAAACCCCACCCCTCTCGCTCCTCCATGAAGCATAATTTCATTCTTCGCTGATGTTAAGGAGCTAACATCAGCACGGGCAGGAAGAGAAGTGCTTTCCTTTGTTTGCATTCGAAAGACTGATCCGGGCTGGAAACACAGTCAGCACATTCATTGACAAACACTTTCAAAGTTGCTTTTATCTCCGATCATATTTGATGCCCAGATTAAGTGGACCGTTTGAAACCCTTGTCAGCTTTTACCAACTTCGCTTTAATTCCTGGTGCGAGTCAGCAGCACCTCGCACCGCACGGGGAGAGGCCGCAGAGTCTACTCTCCATCAACATCCACGTGCTTTTCTCCATCAGACCCAAGGTTATCTCGCTTGAGGGTACACAAAAGGCTGGAGAAACTCAGCGGGTGCAGCAGCATCTAAGGACCGAAGGAGATAGGCGACGTTTCGGGTCGAGACCCTTCTACGACAATGAAGATGTTATCTCGCTTGATCTGGCTTTTTGAATCACATTGCCTAATAGTTTTTCCTTCGCAGATTGTTTGCCTTTCTTTGCACATATACATAATAAACAAGAAAAAAAAATGTTTTTGTGTGTCATGGAGTTTTTAGAGTGATACAGTGTGGAAACAGGCTCTTCGGCCCAGCTTGCCCACACATGTCCCATCTACACTAGTCCTACCTGCCTGTGCTTGGTCCATATCCCTCCAAACCTGTCCTATCCATGTAGCTGCCTAAAGGGCCTGTCCCACATTCCCGAGCTGTTCAGGAATTCTCCCGAGTATTCCCCTTGATTCAAGCTGGGAGAATGTTCGTAACGGGTCCGTAGGAGTCCGTAGATATATTGTAGCGGCCCGTTATGCCAGCCGTAGGTACTCAGGGCATCAGGTAAGTCGGGACGCTTTTTCCAGCATGACAAAAAAGAGTCCACGAGTGAACAGATAGTCGGGAGGAGAAAAATTGCAACATTTAATTCCCCGAGTATCTACGGCTGACATAACGAGCCGCTACGATATATCTACGGACTCTTACGGCCTCGTACGGACCCGCTTCGAACATTCTCCGAGTTTGAATCAAGGGGAAAACTCGGGTGAATTCGTGAGTAACTCGGGAAAGTGGGACAGGGGCTTTACAATGCTATGTACGACAGTGATCGCAACTTCAACTGATGCCAATTAAATGAATCCCATCTGCCTGCATGTGGTCCATATCTCACCGATCCCTGCCTGTTGAAGTGCTATGTGCTTCCACAATCTGCCCCAGCAATTCGTGAGCAGCTCGGGAAAGTGGGACAGACCCTTAGCTGTTGCTTAAACGTTGGGATAGTCCCAGCCTCAACTATCAGCTTGTTCCATACACCCGCCACTCTTTGTGTGAAAATGTTATCCCTCAGATTCCTATTAAATCTTTTCCCCTTCAACCTGAACCTATGTCCTCTCATCCTCGATTCCCCAACTCTGGGCAAGAGACTCTGTGCATCTACCCGATCTATTCCTCTCATGATTTTCAGAGGAAGGTTTTATTGATGCAGCAGATGCCATCTACAAAGTGCAAGTCCCCGAGTCCTACTCGTGCCCGTGTAGTGTCTGCTTTGCAGGGGGAATGTCTAATCACACCACTAATCAACAATGCCAACTAGCAAAGGGGACATGGTGCAGCCTTTTCTGCTGCCAGTTCTGATATTGAATCAGTCAGCGAGCTCATTAGTTATTCCCATTGTACGCTGTGATTATTTAGAGACCCTGACAATGTTAATTATGTCCCAAGGTAATCTATGCACTTTTAAGAATTTGTTGTCTTTAATTGTTTCGCCAAATGATGTCTGGAACTCAAGAGAGGTTTGCTACCACACTGAGCCCCAATATTGGATCAGCTCAATGATATTCTAAAGGTGAAAGATCTGGGTATCGCAAAATGTATTCCAGTGGAAACCAATGCGTTTTTTCTCAGTATTTCAAATTAGTTCCTGCCTAACTAACTTTAAGGCTTCCGTAACTAAAAGGGTTGTCGGTTACGGAGAATATTCTAATACCATGCCACTTATGGTTATTGCTTCTGTTCTCTTCCTTAGGAAGTTTGAAACTGGTTCTTCCTGTTCTAACTATTGATTTTACATCATCATCCAATTTTAAATTAAATTGATGTAGAAGGGTGGCACGGTGGCACTGAGGCAGATTTGCTGTCTTACAGCGCCAGAGACCCGGGTTCGATCCTGACTACAGGTGCTGTCTGTACGGAGTTTGTACGTTCTCCCCGTGACCTGCGTGGGTTTTCCCTGGGAAGCTCGGTTTCCTCCCACACTCCAAAGAGGTACAGATTTGTAGGCTAATTGGCTAGGTATAAATTGTACCTAGTGTGTTTAGAACCAATGTTAGTGAGCGGGGATCGCTGGTCGGTGCGGACTCAGTTTGCCAAAGGGCCTGCTTCCATGCTGTATTTCTAAACTACAGTAAACTGTACCAATGTTTTCATCAGTTTTCCTTGATCATTGCATAAGGTTTGATCCGTTCCACCTGACCTGACTCGTTGTCATCTTCTCCTCACTAACAATGATCTATTCTACATTTTCCTTGAGCAACATCTCCTTTGATGTCTCGTTTTCACACCTTCCACTTCCTTTTCTCTGTGTCTCCCTCTCCCTTGACTCTCAGTCCGAAGGGTCTTGACCCAAAACGTCACCCATTCCTTCTATCCTGAAATGGTGCCTTACTGCTTTTTGTGTCACTTTTTGCTGTTGTTTAAATTAGCTACAGCAGATTGTAATGATCAACCATCATTTGGATCAGCTCAGGCAATTTATATAATTCATTTTGTTTTTGTTTTCCACATCATGTGTATTCTGTTTGTTTTGCCCACTTTTTCTCTTCTCTGCAACTTAAATATCACCGCTTTTGAGAGATCTCCGAGTCTTTAGAAAGGTAATTAACCTAAAACATTCTCTCCAGACATGCTGCTTTAAGGCAAACTTTGTGCCTGAAATGTAGGCAAGAGTCTAAACAAGAACCATACATTTCTTGATTTTCCATATGTTTGCAATGCTTGAAATACATCTCTGACTCTTGGCAAAGTACTTGTGATCTTCCAGGTGATCTTTCACTCGAAGTTTAAATCCAAGCAAGATGGAGGTCCTTGCATGAGTTGGCACACTTAACAAAATAAATGAACTAGTCCCATTGATCTCACTTCTATTTTCACAGATGTGCACACAGGAAGTTTTGAAGGGATTCTACAACTGTGCAGTTTACCTTCCACTTCATTTCCCATTTTGAGCCTAAGTATTGAACCCGTAACATGCTGTTTTTTTTGTTGAGCATTAAGGTTTTGTAGATCGGAAATATAAAGTTATGTTCAATATTTCGAGTCAAGCTCATGCTACCTCAATTTAAAAGAAAGATCTTAAGATATTATGAACTGTGTGAGTTTTTTTCAGTATTTACACATACAAAGGCTGGTTAAATGACATGTGGATTTCTTTAAAAAAACAGTTGCTAAATAGCCATAAGTGATTTTGAACTATGAAAGGTTTTTTTTTCAGTTTTTACACAGACAAAGGCTGGTTAAATGACACAGGATTTCTTTTTAAAAAAGTGGATAAAAAGCCATAAGTGATTTTGTTAAAGATTTGTGAGCTACAATAAAACAGCCAGGTGAAGCATTTGGAGCCATCATCTCCCTTTGTAAAGACATACAGTCTTATTCTTATTTTTCTGCTTAATCGACATTTTCTTCAAGCGAGTGCTGTTTCCCAGCTACATCCTGGTTATAACATCCATCAAATCTAGAAGCATAACAGCTAACTAGGGAGCAATGTGTGCAAGTGCTGGAAAAACTCACACAGTTCATAGGATCCACATGAATTTGACTTATTTTGATAGCTTCAGTTAAAATTTAAATAGTGTCTGTCTGACATGATGTACTGAAGGAGCTTAATTTTATATATATATATATATATATCTTCTATATATATACATATTGTTTTAAACTTACCTACATCCCTTTGGGCTGTCAGGAATTCAAACACAATTTTTTCAGCATAACAGTTTTTTTTCTTTTTTTTCCTGCTCTGCAGAGTATGTGAATCCCTAACATCTAATGAAATCCATTTGCAGTATGCACCAATATATACACATGAGACACAAGGAGTTCATGGCAAGGTATGTCCTCTTCATACAAGACCCCTCACACTCTACCACTCTGTTGATGATGAGCCGATGCTGGAACTGTTGCTTCACGGCCTGGTTCGGCCACTTGAACGCCCAGGAGCGAAGAAGGCTGCAAAAAGTTGTGAGCACTGCCCGGTCCATCACGGGTTCTGGCCTCCCCACCCATTGGAAGGGATTTATCTGAGTCGCTGCCTCAAAAGGGCAGCCAGCATCATCGGAGACCCACACCACCCTGGCCACACACTCATTTCAACCCTGCCATCGGGAAGAAGGTACAGGAGCCTGAAAACTGTAACGTCCAGGTTCAGGAACAGCTTCTTCCCTACAGCCATCAGGCTATTAAACACTACAACTTCAAATAAGCTCTGAACTACAATAGACTATTATTGCACTATGGTTGTTTCTTTGTTTTTATGTGTACATGTTGTGATTAAATAAACACACTAAACTTTTATTATATAAATACTATATATTATATACATATTATATTTAATATATTTTAATAAACACACTAAACTCACTTATTATATTGTTTACAGTGTACTATGTTGACATATTCTGGTGCGCTGCTGCAAGTAAGAATTTCATTGTTCTATCTGGGACACACAACAATAAAACACTTGACTTGAAGGTTGTCAGAATTTTTGTTTATATTATTCATTCAAAGGATGTGGGCTTTGCAGGCTGAGCCGGCATTTAATTTCCGTCTATAGTTGTCCTTGAGAAAATGGCGGTGGAGCTGCCTGCGTGAACCGCTGAGACACATCAAACTGCAGACAGTTTGAATCTTGACCAAAACACAAATTGCTGAGGTTCTCTGCATCTCTGGAGGGAATGGACAGGCAAGATTCAGGTCAGGACCCTTTTCACTTCTTCTTGTGTATGGCGTGCATAGCCTAAAGTTGTAGGACAACTTACAACTATTTGTTCTATTTGATCTTATTGGATTGTGCACGCCAGGTTGATTGCATTCGTCGAAACAGGGCGGACCACGTGAAGGTTGCAATCTCCCGCCCCCCAACCCTTCTCACTGATCTTAAACTACTGCAGTCCTTTGGGCGGTTCGAAAATATGAAATAAAACTCTGTCAGCCCATGAGGTTGCTTGCTACTTAAGTTTAAACTGGAGTGATCAAAATAAGTCAAATTCCTTCGGCTGTTTGTACCATAACAGTCATGAAGAAGTGGATGTACCCACAACACTGTTTGGGAAGAAGTGTACCCACAACACTGTTTGGGAGAAAGTGCCAGGATTGTGACCCAACAGAGTGATAGGGATGGCCATAATGTCATGTGATAGGAGTAGAATTAGGCCATTCGGCCCATCAAGTCTACCCGGCCATTCAATCATGGCTGATCTCTCTCTCCCTCCAAACCCCATTCTCCTGCATTCTCCCCATATCCTCTGACACCCCGTACTAATCACAAATCTATCTATCTCTGAATAGGTGATCCAAGGCTATATATTTCCAAGTCAGGATGTGATGCATCTTGGAGGGCACCTTCCATGTGGTGGTGTTCCTAATGTGCCTGTCCCACTTAGGCGATTTTTTCGGCGAAAGTCGGCGACTGTCACAGCCGAAAAAACGGCGACTGGAACCCCACCTACGACAATGTCTACGGCAATGTCCACAACAACCTACCTCCTGGTCGGCATCAAGCTACGGCAAGCTACCGACAACCGGCGACCCATTCGGACATCCACCTACGGCCACACCTACGACAACCTACGTCCACCCGCGACAAGGTACGACAATTCAGTCGCCGGTTGACGTAGGTAGTGGCCAATGGAATTCACCGGTCAGCGCCGGTAACAACCTACGTCACCTGGCGACAACCTACGGCAGCACCTGCGTCCGGCTACGATCGTTGGCATCGAGCCCACGGGCGCCGACTGTCGCCGAAAAGTTTTGAACATTTCAAAATCCAGTGGTGACCAGAAAAAAGGTACGACTTATTGGGCGACTGAGATCATACGGCGACTATGTGGCGACAGCCTATTCATCTGTAGCCGCCTAAACGAAATCACCTAAGTGGGACAGGGCATAATGCATTTGCTGCCCTTGTCCTTCTAACTGATAGGGGTGGGTTTGAAGAGGCTGCCGAGGGAGTCGAGGATGAGTTGTTGCAATTATCCTGCAAATAGTACCATGATCACCATTCATTCCCTCATTGTCATTAATTCATGCAACTCCCTTCACGATGGCACCAAGGGACCACCTTCACCCGAAGGACAGCAATGGTTCACAGAGGCAGCCAGCACAATTACACTTTAGTTTAGTTTCGTTTTAGAGACTCAGCGCGCAAACATGCCTTTCGGCCCAACAAGCGCGCCCCGACCAGTGATCCCCGCACTGTATCACTACCCCACACGCACACACACACACACACACACTGGGGACAATTCACATTTTTTGTACCAAGCTAATTAACCCAAAAACCTGCACGCCTTTGGAGTGTGGAGGGAAACCAAAGATCTCGGACAAAACCGGGGGAACGTACTAACCCCGTGCAGACAAGCACCCGTAGTCAGGATCGAACTCTGGTCGCTGGCGCTGTAAGGCAGCAGCTCCACCGTAACACCCCTTTCTTCAGATCCCTGAAGGATGAGCAGTACATTTTGGGCTTGCCATCAAAATGAGTAAATAAAAAAGTGACTGCTCAGTAACCATTCTATTACTTATACAGGACATACTGTAGCAGCTTGCTTGATAGGCTCCGTACAAGCTGCTGCTACTGTGCTTCAGTGGTAGATTGAGTGAATGGATGCGAGTGCGGAACCTAGCAAGCGGGCTGCCATGTCCTGTGTAATTAATACTATGGTTATTGAGCAGCTAAGTTTGATTGATCTTTTCGTCATTTACTCATTTTGATGGCAAGAATTTATTGTCGACCCTTCAAGGGTGTGTAGAAGATGTGGAGATGTTTTGCCGACAGTGGAGGTGGTCGTGAAAGTTTGCAGCAGGACCTTGATCGATTGTCCAAGTGGGCAGAGGAATGGTTGATGAAATTGAATACAGAGAAAAGTGAAGTGTTGCATTTTTGGACGTCTAACAAGGGCAGGACCTTCACAGTATATGGCAGGCCTCTGGGGAGTGTTGTAGAGCAGAGGAATCTAGGAATGCAGGTGCATGGTTCCTTGAAGGTCAAGTCACACATGGATAAGGTGGTCAAAAAGGCAATTGGCACATTGGCTTTCATCAGTCAGAGTATTGAGTATAGAAATCGGGAGGTCATGTTGCAGTTGTATTAGACGTTGGTTTGACCACCTTTAGATTATGGCGTTCAGTTCTGGGCACCATGTTATTTGGAACGATATTTCTAAGCTGGAAAGGGTTCAGAGAAGATTTATGAGGATGTTGCCAGGACTAGAGGGTGTGAGCTAAAGGGAGAGGTTGAGTAGGCTGGGTCTCTATTTCTTGGAGTGCAGGAGGATGAGGGGTGATCTTATAGAGGTGTATAAAATCACGAAAGGAATAGATCGGGTAGGTGCACAGAATCCCTTGCCCAGAGTAGGGGAATCGAGGACCAGAGGACATAGGTTCAAGGTGAAGGGGAAAAGATTGAATAGGAATCTGAGGGGTAACCTTTTCACACAAAGGGTGGTGGGTGCATGGAACAAGCTGCCAGAGGGGGTAGTTGAGGCTGGGACTATCCCAACATTTAAGAAACAGTTAGACAGCTACATAGATAGGACAGGTTTGGAGGGATATGGACCAAGTGCAGGCAGGTGGGAGTAGTGTAGATGGGACGTTGGCCGGTGTGGGCAAGTAGGGCCGAAGGGCCAGATTCCACACGGAATCACTCTATGACTCTAAGACTCTATGACACACAAATGGACTATTGAATGAAGTCTATTACAAACCCACTGACTCTCACAACTATCTCGACTCCTCTTCTTCCCTCCTTGCCTCCTGCAAAGACTCTATCCCATACTCCCTCCGCCGCATCTGCGTCCAAGATGAGGTGTTCCATACTAGAACATCCGAGATGTCCTCATTCTTTAGGGAATGGGGATTCCCCTCTCCCATCATAGATGAGGCCCTCACTCGTGTCTCCTCGGTACCCTGAAGCTCTGCCCTTGCTCCCCCTCCCCTTGGTCGTAATAGAGACAGAGACCCTCCATCAGAGATTACATATAATCCTCTGAAATCTGCGCCACCTCCAACGGGATCCCAACACTAGCCACATTTTCCCATCTCTACCCCTTTCCGCTTTCCACAGAGACCATTCCCTCTGAAACTCCCTCGTTAACTCATCCCTTCCCACCCAAAACACCCCCTCCCCAGGTACCTTCCCCTGCAACGGCAGAAGATGCAACACCTGTCCCTATACCTCCTCCCTCAACTCTGTCCAGGGACCCCGACGGTCCTCTCAGGTCACGCAGAGGTTCACTTGCACCTCCTCCAACCTCTTCTACTGTATCCGTTGTTCAAGGTGTGGACTCTTATACATCGGCGAGACCAAACGCAGACTGGGCGATCGGTTCGCGGAACACCTTTGCTCAGCCCGGGTGAACCAATCTGATTTCCCGGTTGCTGAACACTTTCATTCTCCTTCCCATTCCTACACAGACATTTCTGTCCTGGGTCTCCTCCATTGTCAGAGTGAGGCTAGATGCAAATTGGAGGAACAGCATCTCATATTTCGCTTGGGCAGCTTACAGCCCTGTGGTATGAATATTGATTTCTCTAACTTCAGGTAGCCCTGGCATTCCCTCTCTCTCTATCCCTCCCCCACCCAAGTTGCACTAGCTTCTCATTTTCACCCTACAAACAGCTTACATAGTCCTGGGCCTCCTCCACGGCCAGAGTTGGAGCAACACCTCATATTCCGCTTGGGGAGTCTGCATCCTCTGGACTTGAACATTGAATTTTCTCAATTCTGTTAACCCTTGCTGTCTCCCCCCCCCCCCCCCCCCCTTCCCCCCCCCCCTTCCCACCTCTCCCTCAGCCCTCGGGCCCTGGCATTCCCTCTCTCTCTATCTCTCCCCCACCCTAGTCGCACTAGCTTCTCATTTTCACACTACAAACAGCTTACAATCGCCTGTTTCCTTTACCATCGTTTATTCATTGCATATCTTTCATTCATTGTTCTTTATCTCTCCACATCGCCGTCTATATCTCTCGTTTCCCCGATCCCTAACCAGTCTGAAGAAGGGTCTCGACCCGAAACGTCGTCTATCTCCTTCGCTCCTTAGATGCTGCTGCACCCGCTGAGTTTCTCCAGCCTTTTGTGTACCCTCGATTTTCCAGCATCTGCAGTTCCTTCTTTAACAGCTTACATAGTCTGTTTCCTTTATCAACGTTACTTTTTTGGGTATCTTTCATTCATTGTTCTTTATCTCTCCACATCTCTCGTTTCCCTTACCCCTAAACAGTCTGGAGAAGGGTGTCGACCCGAAACATCACCTATTCCTTTTCTCCAGAGATGCGGCCTGTCCCGCTGAGTTACTCCAGCGTTTTGTGCATAACCTCAATGGTCTAGGATAAATTGCTGGATATACTTGCGTCCAGGAACTTGAAGCTCATGACCTTCTCCAGTTCGGCACCATTGATAACGACTGAGGCATGTGCACCAACTTGTTTCCTGAAGTCAATGACTAGATCTTTGATCTTGCAGACATTAAGGGACAGGTCGCTGTCTTGATACCATATTTCTGAGCACTCTATGTCCTTCCTGTACTGTCTCATCAGTGTTTGAGATCTGTCCCACTACAGTGGTGTCAACAGCAACTCTACAAACAGGAATAGACCTGAATTTGGCCGCACAGTCTTGAATGCATAGGGAGCATAGTATGGAGTAGAGAACGCATCTTTGTGGGACACCAATGTTGAGAATATTTTGTTCTCACTGATGGTGACTAAACTTAAAATTGCAATCCTCACAGAGCTCATCTTTCACACTGATGTGGAATCCTATCTGCTATGAATTCCTTCTTTAATTGCTTTCTTTCTGTTGGGGCGTTGTGGTTCATTGTGGCTGCCTAGCCTTATGGGCCTGTCCCACTTCAGCGATTTTTAGGCGACTGCCGGCGACTGTCATAGTCGCAGCAGGTCGCCGAAAAACCGGCGACGTTAGGCGATTTTTTTCAGGCGACTGCCGGCGAATACGACAATGGAATTCACCGAAGTCAGCACCGGCGCCAACCTACATTAACCCGGCGACGACCTATGACAGCACCCACGTCAAGCTACGCTCATTGGCGTCAAACCCACTGTCACTTCTGGCAAAATCCGAGTGTTTCCCACCATCGAAGTTTTTAATACCACTTGTGCTCACATGACCTTGACTTGGTGTTGGAGATCCTGCCATTATTCCTGCCATTGGTCCTGCACATATAGTAACTTGGACTGCATGTATTTATCCATAATTTCACACCTCTCTCTTCGTGCACAGACCCAAAAAATGTGTGTCAATGTCACAAGAGCTTTCTCATGTAGTCACGGGTCATCTGCCTGAGCTCCGATATTAGGCCCTGAATTTTCAATTCTTCATAACATTGGATGATACAATGAAATAGCTTTGCAAATTCTCCATTACTTTGATGAAATGGTTTGCTAAATACTGCAGAAACGCTTGCACTGTTTCTGACCTCTGTATTCCTGAGTTCACAATACAGTAAAAATATTGAGGATCCCTTCCCACCCAACCTGCCCCTTCCCCAGGAACATTCTCTTGCAAGTGCAGGGGAAGCAACACCTGTCCCCACATCCAGGGACCCCAACAGCCTTCCACTGTAGACAGAGCTTCATGTATCCCTCTTCAAACCTTGTCTACTGCATTCATTGTTCCCAATGTACACCTTCTTTCCAATGGCGTGACCAAAGTAGACTAGACGACTGCTTCACTGAATACATGTTCTGTCAGCCGAGGCCTGCTGGATAGAAACATAGAAACATAGAAAATTGGTGCAGGAGTAGGTCATTTGGCCCGTTCGAGCCAGCACCGCCATTCAACATGAACATGGATGATCATCCAAAATCAGTACCCCTTTCCTGCTTTTACTCCATATCCCTTGATTCCGTTGGCCATAAGAGCTAAATCTAACTCTCTTGAAAACATCCAGTGAATTGGCCTCCACTGCCTTCTGTGGCAGAGAATTCCACAGATTCACAACACTCTGGGTGAAAACGTTTTTCCTCATCTCAGTCCTAACTGGCCTACCCATTATTCTTAAACTGTGACCCCTGGTTCTGGAGTCCCCCAACATGGAGAACATTTTTCCTGCATTTAGCTTGTCCAATCCCTTAAGAAATTTTTAAGTTTCTCTAAGATCCCCCTCATCCTTCTAAATTCCAGTGAATACAAGCCCAGTCGACCCATTCTTTCCTCATATAGCCCCGCCATCCCGGGAATTAACCTGGTGAACCGACACTGCACTCCCTCAATAATAAGAATGTCCTTCCTCTAACTAGGAGACCAAAACCGTGCACAATACTCCAGGTGTGGTATCACTAGGTCCCTGTACAACTGCAATAGGACGTCCTTGCTCCTAAAATCAAATCCTCTCGCAATGAAGGCCAACATGCCATTAGCTTTCTTCACTGCCTGCTGTACTCTTTGTTGCTAATCATTTTAATACCCCATCCCCATCCTATACCAACCTTTTCTGTCCTTGGCCTCCTCCAATGCCAGCACGAGGCTGCAGACAAACTGGAGGAGCAGCACCTCATATTTTGCGGGAGGAGTAGTTTACAACCCAATCGTACGAACATTGAATTCTCCAATTTCAAGGAACATCTACTCCCTCAACCACCTTTTCTTTCCCCTCCCTCCCACCCACCTGGGTGTGCTCACATTTTTCGTGCCATCTCCCACCCCCAATCACCCTGCTCCTTTCCTCTCATTCGTACACTTAACCTCCCATCACGAAGAAGGGTCTCGACCTGAAACGTCACCCATTCCTCCTCTCCAGAGATGCTGCCTGTCCCGCTGAGTTACTCCAGTTTTTTTGTGTCTAGCTCCCATCCCTGCTTTCCCCATTTCCCATTTTTTATGATGGAAAATTCCAAGGGACCAGTCTGTGGCATTTCCTCTTGACTGTCGCCTTCCACCTATATCCTTCCTTCCATCTTTACTTTTCCTTCATCCTATTAGACCATCAGACATGGAATTAGAATTAGGTCCTTCGGCCCATCGAGTCTGCTACCACCATTCAGTCATGGCTGATGTATTTTTCAATCTCATCTCCATTCTCCAGCCTTCCCGTAACTTTCAAAACCCTTATTCTCTCCTTATCTAACATCCTTTTGTCTCCTTTTCACCTATACCCATCTTCCAGTTAAATCCTCCCCTCACCTGTATTCACTTATCATTGACCAGGCTCCGCCCCATCCCCACTTCTCTTTCATAGCTTTCTCTACCTGCTACCCAACCAAACTGAAGAAGGGTCCCAAACTGAAAAAACGTCTGTCCGGTCCCACCGCATATGCTGCCTGACCTGTTGAGATCCTCCGGCACTTTGCGTTTTGCACAACTATCCTTGTTCTTGCCAACTCCTCAGTTTAGATTTGGAGATACAGCGCGGAAACAGGCCCTTCGGCCCACCGAGTCCGTGCCAAACCACCGCACGTTAACACTATCCTACACACACACAATTATCCCGAGTATACAAACCCAAGCCAATTGACCTACAAACCTGTACATCTTTGGAGTGTGGGAAGAAACCGAAGACCTCGGAGAAAACCCACGTGGTCACGGGGAGATCGTACAAACTCCATACAAACAGCAACCATAGTCGGGATCGAACACACATCTTTAGCGCTGCAAGCACACGTCTTAAGGCAGCAACTCTACCACTGAGCCACCGTGCAGCCCCTTCTAGTGTTCTATTACGCTCCCGGCGACATCTCCATCCTTTTAACATATGAATTGTAGTTCTCCAACTATTGGTCTTATGCCCCTGTCCCACTTAGGAAACCTGAACGGAAACCTCTGGAGACTTTGCACCCCACCCAAGGTTTCCGTGCGGTTCCCGGAGGTTCCCGGAGGTTTTTGTCAGTCTCCCTAATGGTCGAAAGTGGTTTCCGTTTTAAAAATCGGTTATTTTTTTAGTCAAAGCCGGTTGCGATGTTAGTTGAAGGTGGTTGCCGGAGGACAAAAACCTCTGGGAACCGCACGGAAACCTTGGGTGGGGCGCAAAGTCTCCAGAGGTTTCTGTTCAGGTTTCCTAAGTGGGACAGGGGCAACAATATCCCTGGTCCAGGACTGGTCTGCCACTTTATACTATCTGCCACACCAACAATTGTGGTGGTGTTTTTTTTTCCAATTATTTTGCTGCACTACCTTTTCACTTGAGGTTGACTGTCCACTTCATCTCAATGTGATTAAACGGCCTGTCCCACTTAAGCTATTTTTAGGTGACTGCCGGCAACTGTCATTGTCGTAGCAGGTTGCCGAAAAACCGGCGACTGGACCCCCCTTCGACATAAAATTGGAAATAGAATCATTACTTGAACAACCACAAAAAAAACTGAAGTCAGCACCGGTGACAACCTACGTCACCTGGCGACAACCTACGTTAACCTGGTGACAACTACGGCAGCACCTACATCAGGAGAAGTCAAGCTATGCTCATTGGCGTCAAACCCACTCCGAAATCTTCTCAAGCGACCATGTGGCGACAGCCTAATCGCCAAAAAAATAGCCCAAGTGGGACAGGCCCTTGTCCAACACTCACCCTTACGATGTAAAACAACTTTGTCAGTATCAATGACTGTGATTTTTTGTCATCCCAACCTTGTCGTCTGTGTGAAGTATGTGTTCTCTGTGGATTCCTGACATTCAGCAGCATCTACTTGCAATATGTATATAAGACACAACCATTCCCACACAAGGGGAGGCTTCTTTATTCCATAACTCCTCACAGGTTGCCCATTTTGAATTTTCTATCAATGTTGTTATGGCCTCAAGAGCAGTTTATCAGGATGCAACGCAGCTTGGTTTGGGAACAGCTCCATCCAAGACCGCAAGAAATTGTAGCAAATCGTGGACGCAGCCCAGACCATCACACAAACCAACCGCCCTTCCATTGACTCCACTTATACCTCACGCTGCCTCGGCAAGGCCAGCAGCATAATCAAGGACGTGTCGCACCCAGGCCACTCCCTCTTCTTCCCCTCTCCCATCGGACAAAAGGTATAGAAGTGTGAAAATGCACACCTCCAAATTCAGGGACAGTTTCTTCCCAGATGTTATCAGGCAACTGAACCATCCCACTGCAATCAGAGAGCAATGCTGAACTACTAGCTACCTCATTGGGGATTCTTGGAGTATCCTTGAGTGAACTTTACTAGCTTTACCTTGCACTAAACGTTATTCCCTTATCATGTATCTATACACGGCGAATGGCTCGATTGTAATCATGTATAGTCTTTCCAATGGCTGGTTAGCACGCAACAAAAGGTTTTCATTGTACCTCTGTACACGTGACAATAAACTAAACTCAAACTGAATCTGAAGGTGGACGCCTTAAAATGAATATGCTTTAAAGCACCAATTATGGTTCTCAACCAATAACTTATACCGATCTCCATTTCTCTTGCTCTTTGGATTACTTTAATTCTCCTTTCTGCTACTTATTGAAATATTTTTCATCATTGTAAATGACTGTATGACATTTAGCGATCCTTCAAGCCTCTCATCAGGTAATTCATATAATGCATTATGAATGAATACAGTAACAATTAGTGCTTCCATGGAGCCATTAGTTCATGTTGTACATTTTTCTTTAAAATATTAAGAGGAATATTTATCTCTGGGATTAGTAGTGACGGATTGGTCGAATTAGACACTTGACAGAGCTGATGAATGATTTTGTAACTTCCTACCTTATAAATTCATTTTAGATATTAATAAGGTTAAAAGTCATTGTTAAGACAGAGAATAAATGCAGATTCACCTTTGGCATGACATATTTTTGTACATTAGTAATTCTTGACATTTATGGGCGTTTATAGGTACATATAGAGAGTGAGTGGTAGTGAGATCACTTTGAAGGCCCAAACAAAACTGCTGGTCTACAGAGCCGTTACCCTCTACACCCTGTTGTTTGGAGCCGAGTCATGGACCACCTACAGCAGGCACCTGAGAGCCCTGGAACAATACCATCAAAGATCCTTATGAAAGATTCTGAGGATCAGCTGGGAGGACAAACGCACCAACATCAGCGTTTTGGAGGAAGGCAACATGACCAGCATCACCTCCACAATAATGCAGCACCAACTTCGATGGACTGGCCATGTCATCCGCACGTCCAACACATGCCTCCCTAAACAAAACCTGTACTCTCAGTTGAAGGAAGGTCAGCAAGCCCCCGGCGGGCCAAAGAAACGCTTCAAGGACAACATCAAGAACAGTCTGAAAAAATTCCACATCGTATCGAGCAACTGGGAGCACATTGCACTGGACAGGCGCTCCTAGAGGAAATCCGTGCCGGAAGGAACTGCACGTCATGAATTGGAACTATGCCATGTCGCAGAAACAAAGCGACAACACCATAAGGAGAGAAAGAAGGGGGCTCGACAACTATCAACCACCGCCATTCTCCATTTCCCACGCTGCACCAAGTGTGTAGATCGCGGATCGGCCTTTACAGATCCATAAGTAAACGACCCTATGGAGGACAATCATACTCGTTTCGAGTCTGCCGATGATGAATGAGTGAGTGGTAATGAGATCACTTTATAACCATATAACCATATAACAATTACAGCACGGAGAACAGGCCCTCCTGGCCCTTCCAGTCCGTGCCGACCATTTGTTTTCCCCTAGTCCCATCTACCTGCACTCAGACCATACCCCTCCATTCCCTTCACGTCCATATACCTATCCACTTTACTCTTAAATGTTAAAATCGATCCTGCCTCCACCACTTCTGCTGGAAGCTCATTCCACACAGCCACCACCCTCTGAGTAAAGAAGTTCCCCCTCACGTTACCCCGAAACCTCTGTCCCTTAATTCTCATGTCATGCCCTCTTGTTTGAAACTTCCCTACCCTCAATGGGAAAAACGTATCCACGTCAACTCTGTCTATCCCTTTCATCATTTTAAAGACCTCAATCAAGTCCCCCCTTAACCTTCTGCGCTCCAAAGAATAAAGACCTAACTTGTTCAACCTTTCTCTGTAACATAGTTGCTGGAACCCTGGCAACATTCTAGTAAATCTCCTCTGTACTCTCTCTATTTTGTTGACATCCTTCCTATAACTAGGCGACCAAAATTGTACACCATACTCCAGAATTGGTCTTACCAATGCCTTGTACAATTTTAACATTACTTCCCTACTCCTATATTCAATGCTCTGATTTATAAAGGCTAGCACACCAAAGGCTTTCTTTACCACCCTATCTACATGCGATTCCACCTTCAGGGAACTATGCACAGTTATTCCTAGATCCCTCTGTTCCACAGCATTCCTCAATTCCCTACCATTTACCATGTAAGTCCTATTTTCATTTGTCCTGCCAAGATGTAGCACTTCACACTTATCAGCATTAAACTCCATCTGCCATCTTTCAGCCCACTTTTCCAAATGGCCCAAATCTCTCTGTAGACTTTGAAAATCTACTTCATTATCCACAACACCACCTATCTTAGTATCATCTGCATACTTACTTATCCAATTTTCCACCCCATCATCCAGATCATTGATGTACATGACAAACAACAGTGGACCCAACACAGATCCCTGAGGCACCCCACTGGTCACCGGCTTCCAACCTGACAAACAGCCATCCACCATTACTCTCTGACATCTCCCATTCAGCCACTGTTGAATCCATCTTGCTACTCCGCCATTAACACCCAAAGATTGAACCTTCTTAACCAACCTTCCATGGGGAACCTTGTCAAAGGCCTTACTGAAATCCATATAGACAACATCCACTGCTTTACCCTCATCAATTTCCCTAGTTACCGCTTCAAAAAATTCAAGAAGGTTTGTCAAACATGACCTTCCAGGCACAAATCCATGTTGACTGTTCCTGATCAGACCCTGTTTATCCAGATGCTTATATATATTATCTCTAAGTATCCTTTCCATTAATTTGCCCACCACTGACGTCAAACTAATAGGTCTATAATTGCTTTGAAGGTATATTTTTTATATAAAGTGTATATATACATACACGCACGCGCACACACACATATATATGCAGGTGTGTGTGTGTGTGTGTGTGTGTGTGTGTGTGTGTGTGTGTGTGTGTGTGTGTGTGTGTGTGTGTATTACTAAAAGTCGGATCTTGACCACTTCCTGTTGTTCTGTATATTGATTTTAGAAAAAAACGCTGCCACATAAGGCTGTGAGTTTTTGGCCATCTTACTCACAGTCCCCCTCCGCTGTGCAGGACAAGAGGATTTTTCTCATTGATGAAAAATAAAAGAATTATTAGTGTTTAAAAAATTCTCCTGAAGGACACGCCCCTTCCGGAGGGACTATGAAACCTGAAAGTGTTGAGTGCCTCAGACAGTCTCGGCAAGATTGGGGAGCGAGAGGGCCACGTCTCTCAGTCTGAGCTGTGAATATCACTGAACACATGTCTACTAAACTGTGAGTGGTTTGATTGACCTGACAGTGCCCTTAATGTGGTTTGAAAATATAGTTTGGATATGCTAAAGCTGTGTTGCCTTTGGATTGGAAATGCTAAAGCTGTGTCGCCTTTGGTTTGCAAATGCTAAAGCTGTGTTGCCTTTGGTTTGGAAATGCTAAACCTGTGTTGCCTTTGGGTTTGAAATGCTAAAGCTGTGTTGCCTAATTAAAGTTGCCTTGCCAAATTAAAGTTGTCTGCCTAACTGAAAAGTTGATTTGGGAATACCTTGCCTAATTGAAAAGTTGGTTTGAGAATGCTAAAGTTGCCTTGCCTAATTGTATAGTAGGTTTGAGAATGCTAAAGTTGCCTTGCCTAATTGAAAAGTTGGTTTGAGAATGCTAAAGTTCCCTTGCCTAATTGAAAGGTTGGTTTGAGAATGCTAAAGTTGCCTTGCCGTTTATATAATTAAAAGTCTAATCTTGACCACTTCCTGTTTGCGCTGTATCTTGATTTTAAGTAAAACACTACCACGTACGGCTGTGATTTTTGGTCATCTTACTCACAGTCCCCCTCCGCTGCCGAGGATTTTTCCCATTGATAAGAAATACAAGGGTTATTAGTGTTTAAGTAATGTTGAGATTCTCTCTCCTGTCAATCACGGCATGAAGGCCGTGCCCCTTCTGGTGGGAGGGGGGGAAGGGACTATAAAACCCAGAAGTGTGGGCAGTGGCTCAGTCTCTGCAAGATGGAGGAGGGAGAGGTCACGACTTGCTGTCTTTAGTGGCCTTGCACCCTGCTTGAAATGCTATGAAACTGCACTTGCATTTGGTGGCCTTGCACCCTGCTTGAAGTGGTAAGAAACTGCACTAGAATTTGGTGGCCTTGCACCCTGCTTGAAATGGAATTTCAAGGAATAGCCGTGAGTCAACTGCCAGCCCAGCAGCCGTGAGTGAGTGAGCTGACAGCACAACAGGCTTGAGTGACTGAGCCACTAACCCAGGAATCCATTTGGCCCACAATATCTATACTAGCCCTCTGGAAACTAGTCCCTTCACACCCATACTAGTGCTCCAACTCACTCCCCCCATCCCCCCACCCTCCACTGGCCACCAATATTGGAATTGGTGGAGAGATGGACTATTGCATTGGGGGACCAGCACTTCCATGTGATGCTGGGACCCAACGGGTCCCACTTGGTCTAATATATATATATATATATATATATATATATATATGTGTGTGTGTGTGTGTGTGTGTGTGTGTGTGTGTGTGTGTGTGTGTGTGTGTGTGTGTGTGTGTGTGTGTGTGTGTGTGTGTATATTTATATATTAAAAGTTATCTCTACCACTCATAGAAGTCCCCACCCATTTCTACCTTCTGCAGAGACTGCTCCTCAACTCCTTGGTTTACATCCCTTCCCACCCAAATATTCCCTATCCCCTTCCCCGTAACCACAGGAGATGTAAAACATGGAGGGAGAGAGGGAGAGAGGGAGAGAGGGAGAGAGAGAGAGAGAGAGGGAGAGAGGGACTTTATATAAAATGGAATATATATTACATGCATTTCCCCTGTGCACTAATGAAGTTACATACTTTGCTCTTCAAAGTGACTTGGCGTGGCACAGTGGCGCAGCAGTACAGTTGCTGCTTTACACTGCTTGAGACCCCGGTACGATCCTGTCGTAAAGAAAGAACTGCAGATGCTGGTTTAAATCGAAGGTAGACACAAAATGCTTGAGTAACTCAGCGGGTGAGGCAGCATCTCTGGAAAGAGGGAATGGACGATGTTTTGGGTCGAAACCCTTCTTCAGACTGATGGGCCTAGGACAGATAGGTCAGTGTGAGAAGGGGAAGGGGAATTATTCTGCCTGGTGCAAATAATCTGTGTTCCACAATTAGGTGTATAGCACCCAAAATATCAGCCAATCAATTATAATTGGCATGTATCCTGGCGACAAAAAAAAGGATAAATCAAGCATTTAATTCCCAATGGTCATCATCAAAATGCTGAGTCAGGAAAGTGTTCATAACTTTGCTGAGGTCGTTGCTCCCGGTTCGGGGTATTTTGCTTACCTTTCAGCATCGGACTTCGGGAGAACATGTCCAAGGTAAAGAGGCGGGCCGCGACAAAACCGGCTGCGGAAGACCGCGGGCCTGCGGGCAGCGGGCGGCTGCCGAATTCGCCTTCAGGGCCGCTGGCAGAGCAGCTAGCGGCTACAGACTTGGTGCTGCCAGAAAGCGCCTTGGCTACTCCACGGGGGAGGAAAGCCACCAGCAAGTCTGTGAGAGCCCTGGACTCAGATGAGTCAGGCCAGGAGGTGGAAATTTCCCCTCCTTCTATGGGCAGCGTTATTGGCAGGCTGGCCCACATGGAGAACCTAGTGGAGAGGTTACTCCAGAGAGATATGCTCCAAAGGAGGGAGCTATCGGAGCCCGGGGATTACAGAGAACCTGAGGCAGCAGCATCTGTGTCAGGGCTGCAGAATATCTCCCTCTCTGATGAGGGGAGCATACGAAGCCAGTGTTATACTGACCCAGAGTACGGAGGCACAGTTGGGCAGCATGCTTCATGGCATGAGGGGCAAACATCGGATGTACCCCCTATGGCATCCAGATTTTCTATCTCTGCCCTAACAGGGGGAGCCATTGGAAGAAGAGCTCGCCATTAACATAAATTATCTGGCCTCCCATCAACTCCAAGACAAAATCATGGAAGATGCTACTGCCAAATATAATACTCCACTGAACTGTGCCTCACTAAGTGTCCCGGTTGTAAACCAATCTATCTGGGGAAACATCGGAGCCCAAGAGGTAAAATTCCAAAAATCCTCGGGCTACTTGCCTCAGGCATCACGGCCTTTTGCCAGGTCAGTGGATGGGGCGCCCCTCTCTGGTACCCAGCAGGACGCCATGACATTAATGTGCAATGCACATTTTGAAATCAATTGCCTCAGGAAGAATGCCATCCGTCCTGCTCTAAACCCAACATTTGCTGGGCTGTGCAAGCCGGGGAATGTCCAACCCCCAAACCTCCTGTTCGGAGAAGACCTGTCCAAACAGGTAAAAGAGCTGGATGAGGAGGTTAAAACCGTTGGCCGAATGAAGGCACCTCCCAAGGTACCATCTGTCCGGCGACAGTACCCCTACCCTCCTCTCCATACCAGACGGTTCGCCGGATACGGTGGATGTGGTTCCGAGCAACAGGCACAGAAGGCCTTTTTTAGGGCAGGGCCCAAACCGGGCCATGTTCAAGATGCGGGGATGGCATCCTCCAACAGCCCTACCCCCCAGACCTCGGGGGCAGAAGCAGAGACCATAGTGCCGGTAACCATTAAGGTAAGTGAGCCTGCAATGGGGCGATTGCAATTTTTCTTACATGAATGGCATTGGATAACATCTGACCCGTTTATACTGCACAGTATACAAGGTTTCCAAATTGAGTTGATTTCTGACTCGCCTCCACCCACTCAGCATACACCTAGCTGCACTTTTGTGTTATGGCAGACCCCTCAGATCCACAATTGTGTGTAGTGTCACACATACTTCAATACATTTTTTTTTTTCAATTCAATTCAATTCAATTCAATCTTCAATTGTCATTATGCAGTGTACAGTACAGAGACAATGAAATGCAGTTAGCATCTCCCCAGAAGAACGAACTTAGACTAATGAACGATAAAATATACATATGTACATAAAGGTCACTAAGAACGTGAGAGGCTCGGAACTCTCCTTCTTTGTTAGTTATACCAAACCTCATATAAAAGGTTACGGTGTAGACCATCTCTAGATGGATTAAACAGGTTCTGGCATGTGCAGGAGTGGACACTGACACTTTTAAACCTCATCCCACCAGGGCTGCATCGACATCAGCAGCAAGGGATATGGACGTCCCTTTCAACCACATTCTAGACCTGGGATTTTTGCTGATTCTGTTTTAAGTTCTGTATCACAGTTTCCCCCTGGGTGAGAGGAGTCACTGTTAATTTATTTTGTTATTAAAGCATCAGTATTGTTTAACCATGTCATGTTTGAATGCATTAATTTTTCTCACTCGTCCTGGTCAATTGATGCAGTTGTGACACGTGGACTCGTTCCTCGGCATGAAATCACAGAGCTTCAAAATCTTCACAAAGTCACTCACGTGACTCCGAAGTAAAATAGTAAGAATAAACGAGAACTTACCAGTTTGAAGTTTGATCTTTATTTTATGAGGAGTTACGATGAGCGATTATGTGCCCTCCGCTCCAGGCCTCATAATCTAAAGATTAATCTGGTAGTTCTAGTCTTCTAAAAGCCTTACTATCTTACTTTGGCTGTTGGTTTCTGTGTTTTTTCATGCCGCTGCTTTGAAGTATGACGCGCATGCGCCTGGCGGGGCTTCTTCACGTAATTCCTCATAAAATAAAGATCAAACTGTGAACAGGTAAGTTCTCGTTTAATCTTACTATTAAATGCTATCTAAAATAGTGAATACAGGCAAATAGACCATAAAATTACACTGAGAAAATGCACAGTCTGCTACACTTTAAAGCAGACTCTCTCGAATATACCAAAAATGCTCTGTGATTTTCATGCTGTAGATTCACTCCATACGGCACACTGCTTCAGTTGACACAGTAGTGAATAAATAATATATTGAACATTGCTTCAAATTATTCAATAACAACGTTAATAATAACAATAACAAGGAAAGTAATAACCCCTCTATCCCAGGGGAAAATTACAACAAATGATATGAAAAATGATATGAAACAAAGCAAACAAATCGAACAGAACACAATATAGCATGTGCAAACCCTGGCACTGTGACAACAGGTTTATCATAAATCTAGAAAAAGTTACTTCTTTAGACCATCCTGCGGCCTCTAGAATTTGGTCGAGCGGCATGTTCTGCGCCTTCGCCGCGGACATTGATGCCGCCCTTGTGGAGTTGAGATTTAACACATGAGTGTGAACTCCAGCTAAATACAGAACCTGTTTTAACCATCTAGAATAGTTTGTACTGTCACTTTTTTTTTTTTTTTTAATTTTGTGGGAGCATTGGTGTCTCACAATCTCGGAGACTCTTAGTTACTTTAATATATTGAGTCAGATGCTTAACCACACACAATGTTTGGTCGACAGGGTATGCTTTAAAGATTACTTTGGTTCCAGCCTTACCTGGCTTGCTTTAAAAGTAATTTTATCTACAGACAACTGCATACAATCTAAGCGCAACATTTGTAATGTTTGTACTCATTGTGCTGATACTAATGACATGAGCATAACCACTTTAAATATTAAGTTCTGAAAAGACAGTGACGTAATTGGAGCCCACTGCCGAAGCAATGTGAGAATTATACTGACATCCCAGATTTCTGTATATCTGGGTTTGGTAGGATTTTATTAAAATTCCTCTCATAAATCGGGATATTAATGGATGAGCCCGATAGATTGTCGTTCTGAAAATTGTCTTAAATAGGAGGACAAAGTACTCCGAGCATTATTAATGGCACTATATCTCAGGTCCAACATAGCAAGGAACTCCAATACATCCTATATGTTTGCAGTATGATAAAATATATCTGACTGCATACAAAAGATTTCCCATTTCCTTATATGAGACATATATTGTTTCTTAGTGCTATCTCTCCAAGCTGCAGTTATAACATCCATTGTCCTATCCGACAGTCCATCAGAACTTGCAGATTAACAATTAATACGGTCATGTAATGGATGACTTCTCCTGTACTGGATGTACCAACAATTACTGTAGCTGGGGATTGTCATGAATGGCTGAGTCATCATTCTGAGCACCAATGGGAACAATGGCTGTGTAGACCAGTTTGGAACCACCAAATGCCTGCGGCGGAGTCTTGCTCTATTTTGGTGAGACATTGCCTAATCCGGCAAAATTGGGAAACATAGAAGATTATACTTCCCAATGTAGCGAGAATGCATCCACCACTACTGCTCCTGGGTCTGGCTCCTATGACATATTTAGGCAACTGGAGATTTAATCTGGACGCAAACAGATCAATATTTGGTACCCATGCCGACTGACAATCTTTTTGAACTTCTGGATTTAACATCCATTCTGTATTGTCATTGAACTTTTGTGATCTGTTGTCTGCCACAATATTGTCTCTCGCACAGCTGTGGTATTGTCTACTTGTAATTGAACATGTAAGTCATTCATTGTAGAACAATAAGCTATCAAAGCATAAAACGCCCCCAATAACTCCAAATAATTGATACTATGTGTTAGGAGAATTGATCGTCTTGGACAGTCCATCAACCACATCAACTGGTGGCGCTGTCCTTACCTCCCCATCCGAGAGCACTCCCATCAGTTTGTAATACCACTGAAGGTTGCTGAACCAAAATATTTTCTAGTAGCTTGTGCAACATTGAGAATCCACCATTGCAATTCAGCTAAAGCTTTAGTTGGTAACTGCATGGACCTATCAAATGACCTGCACGCTTTTTATTTTATTTTTATTTTTTATTTTTATATTTATTTATTTATTTTTTAATTTAATTTTATTTATTTTTTAAATTTTATTTTTAGTGCTTGTCCTCTGGCTCTTTGCAGACTTTGATAATGCAGAGGTCCAAACTCGACAGCAGGAATGCTGCTACCATTTTACCAATACCCATAGCTACTTCTCGGATGGAGGGATAAGGTCTCTCAGCGAGACAAGTACAGACATTTGTAATATCCCCAACCTTATCTGTTAGCAAGTTACTGACATATCAACTGAATTATTGACAAACCCCAAATAATCAATTGTTTGGGATGGCTGTACCTTAGATGTTGTTGGATGGACAGAACCCTAGCATTTCAATAGGCTTATGGTTGCTGAAACCAGTTCTTCAGCTGTCTCCTCAGTGGCATATACAATTAACATATCCTCTAGATAAGCCATTACAATGTGATTCTGAGCCCGCAGTAACACCAGTGCTGGTTTCAATAATTTTGTGAACAGCCTGAGAGCTGAAGTTAACCCATTAGGTAATTCTTTAAATTGCCTCAGCTGACCCATCGAATTAACTTAAAGTACCTGCGATAATGCTGCATTTGGTACTGAATAATAAAGTATCTTTTAAAAAAAACATTTTTTATATGGTTATATGGTTCTATAGTAACCATATCGCAGCCTTGTGATAACAACTGTGTTACAGTGTTGAAGGTGTACTTTATTAAATGCCTATACTGAACATATGAATTTAGTTTGTGAGGTCCAGAATGATTCTGCAACCCCCATCTTCTGTCTGGGATATATTTTCTACCTGACGAGTTTCTGGTGCAGCAAACACCAAACCGATCAATATTATGCAGCATCATTCATTATAAAACAATTGTAATCTTACACCCAACCAGAGGTTGTACTCCAGAAGTTCTATGTGTGATGGAATGAAGTTCCTGTACCTCCGTAAATTAACTAGAAGATCCTGAATTGTTTTGGCAGATTTTTACCAATAATTAATCTGGTTATTGTTTGCCCTACATAGTCCAGCATTTTTGGGTATAATGTTGGCCAAATGGCAATTTTCATCATACAATTAGGTTCGAATAGGCACTGCAGAGTAACGCAAGCCTGTCTTTATAAGTTTTGGACATTTATCGACCCTTGTATGTCTTCCCCAAATGCAGTGATGCCAACTGATATCAGCTAGAGGACATGCTGGAAACACATTTCCTGCCCTCGCATCGTAACACTCATGGGTGCCTAATTACTGAGTTTACTGTTGGCACCCTGAGCGAGGCACAATAGACGGGTGTTAAATATATATTTTACTGTTTCAGTCATAACAGTTTCTTGGAGCAGGTGAGAAACCAAATAATGTTGGCAGCCAGGTCTCATCCATAGCCTCACCAGTCCACACCGATATAGCAAACTTGATGCTACATCAGGAACAACCGGAGCGTGGCTCTTGTGCTCTGGTGTATACACATAAGTAGGGACACCAGCTTCAGGGTCAGTCTCCTCCAGCCCTGGTACTCCCGAGTCTTCTCTAGGGAGACATCATCCAGACCTAAACAAGGCACTGGAGAGTCAGATTCCCATTTTTTAACAGGCACCAAAAACTCAGTGTATGGAACTCCTTTGGAGGCTGCCTGGAAATCTCTGGGTCTTTGGACCCGTGACTGATTAAAGTTTAGAGCATTTTAATCTTGCTCTAGGGAGACCTCATCCAGACCTAACAAGGCACTGGAGAGTCAGATTCCCATTTTTTAACAGGCACCATACACAGTGTATGGAACTCCTTCGGAGGCTGCCTGGGAATCTTTGCGTCTTTGGACCCTTGACCGAGTAAAGTGTGGAGCATTTTCTCCATTTCTAGTCTCCCCCACATTCTTGTCCTCTCTTGGAGGAGAGTAACGTTCTTTACATTTTCTTGTGTATTTGTGCATAATCATATATGTTCATGTTTAGAATTATAGATTCTGACAGGCACATTCTACTTGCAGAATATTTATGTTAATCTCAGTATCACACAGTTCTCCCAATATAAGGGTTGATGTGGCTGTATTGGGTATAATACTTTGTACCCATCTCCCTGCCTCTGCTGGTCTCCCAGAATCAAACCCCCTTCGTATTCAACCTTGCCTGTCTTCTCAGAGCAGGGATGAGAAGTTTAATAATGCACATATCCTGATCATACACATCAAACTAAGGAACTGCATCTGGTAACACATACTCAGAGCAGACCTTATATGCTTCCCTATCGTTGTGGCCTCAGCCCATACGACTCTAGAGCAGCTGGAGGGTATTAACTACGGAATAACGGCCACCGGTATCGGAACCGGCACCGCACTTATCTATTTTGCCGATCGCTGCGATGGGACCGCAATGCTGCGTGGCCCATGCTTGCTCCTCCCGCTGAACAGGCTCCTGCTGACTCACAAGCCAGCCTTACGGAGCTTAAGTCTCGCTGGAAGTTTTTAAAACTTACCTGCGAGGTTTTCTACTTACCACTGGTGGAGCTGCGCTCTCCAGCTCCGATCAATGCGACATGCGTCGACGTAATGACGCGCATGCGCCTGGCGGGGCTTCTTCACGTAGTCACTCACGTGACTCCGAAGTAAAATTATAATCTACTGAGCCTCGAATCCCACTAACTGGCAGTTCCCACTTAAATTTATGAGCACACAATTTCTATGGCAGTCGAAGAGATAATTATTTCATGTATCTATCAGTCATAGTGATACAGTGTGAAAACAGGCTCTTCGGCCCAACTTGCCCACATCGGCCAACATGTCCCAGCTACACTAGTCCCATCTGCCTGCGTCTGGTCCATCGCCCTGTTCTATCCAGTCATACACACATATATACACACAGCTATAGATAGACACACAATGCTGGAATAACTCAGCGGGACAGGCAGCATCTCTGGATAGAAGGAATGGGTGACGTTTCGGGTCGAGACCCTTCTTCAGACTGAGCCCATTACTCTATCCTCCCTTGTAAAGCTTGTCTCCACTATGAAATCTGCAACCTGCCCCCTTGATGTTGTCCATACTGCCCTTCTGAAGGGTGTCATTGCAACAGCCGGTCCCAGCATCCTCGCTATCATCAACAGTTCTCTGGCCACTGGCACTGTTCCAACCTGTTTCAAGCACGCGGTGGTCCAGCCCCTCCTGAAAAAACCCAACCTGGACCCCACCTTGCCGAGCAACTACAGACCTATTTCCAAACTGCCTTTCTTCTCAAAAAGTCCTTGAAAATTACCTTTTCAAATCAACTAATGCCTTACCTACACCAAAATACCATCCTGGAAAGTTTCCAATCAGGTTTCAGGGCCCACCACAGCACAGAGTCTGCCTTGTTGAAGGTACACAATGACCTGCTCCTCGCCATCGACTCCAGCGACTGTGCTATCCTGCTCCTTCTCGAACTCAGTGCAGCGTTTGATGCAGTGGACCATGCCATCCTAATTGACCGTCTTTGGTACAGGGTTGGTATTGATGGCACTGCCCAGAGCTGGTTCATTTCCTGCCTCAAAAATAGGAGTTTCTCTACCAACATAGGCAATTCTTTCACTTCCCCAGCTAGTCTTTTCTGCGGGGTTCCACAAGGCTCCATCCTAGGCCCCATTCTCTTCTCTCTCTACATGCTCCCCCTCAGCCAAGTCATTCAAAGGCACAGCATTTCTTTCCACTGTTATGCACATGACCCACAGCTCTATCTCCCCCTGAAACCCAACAACCGGTCAAATTTAATCAGCCTCATGCACTGCCTCGAGGACATAAAATGTTGGGTGGCTCAGAACTTCCTCCAACTAAACGAGAGCAAGTGTGAGGTCATCTTACTCGGCCCCTCCGACCCCACCAAAACGATAGCAGGCAGCCTTGGAAGCCTAACCTCCTTAGTCAAACCGCACGTCAAAAACCTTGCCGTGATATTTGACTCCGCATTAAAGTTTGACAAGCAAGTCAACTCTGTGGTAAAAGCTAGCTTCTTCCAGCTTCACACCATAGCTAAAATCAAACCATTCCTCAAATTCGACTACCTTACAAAAATCTTCCACGCATTCAACTCCTCCCGCTTTGACTACTGCAATTCCCTATACCCTGGCATCAGCCAATTATCCCTGTCCCGCCTGCAATCGGTTCAAAACGCCGCAGCAAGACTTCTGACGGGTCACCGTAAAAGGGACCACATCACCCCGATCCTGGCCTCTCTCCACTGGCTCCCAGTACGGTACAGAATCAACTGCAAGCTGCTCTTATTCGTATACAAAGCCCTTAACGGGCTTGCCCCCCCCCCCCCATATCGAAAATCTTCTAACCCACCATTCTACCTTCAGGTCCCTCAGGTCAGCCGACTTGGGGCTACTGACTATCCCTATGTCTAGGTTTAAGCTCAGGGGTGACCGCATCCCTCTCCTCACCAGAACTGCCCCCTCCATCGACTCCTTTAAGTCAAGGCCCAAAACCTATTTCTACTCCCTAGCATTTTTGAGGCCCTCTGAGGGGGCGCTGTAAACAGTTTATGTATATATTGTTAGGTCTGTGTACCATTGTAAGTCGCACATTAGTACCTGCACTGATGTGAAACACTTTGGTCAACGTGAGTTGCTTTTAAATGTGCTATACAAATAAAATGGACTGACTGACTGACTTCAGTTTAAACCAGCATCTGTAGTTCCTTCCTACACATTTTGTCCACTATATATAGCTATACATTTAAACCAGTATATATTGGAACAGATAACATTTAGTTCCTTTTAAGTGCAAACCATAAGTGAGTGTATAAGTAATGTGAAAAATCAATTATATGCTCATTGTATGAAAGAGACAAAATAGTGGCAGAATGTAAAAAGTAAATTGCATGTAGAAACAAAGAAACATAGAAATTAGGTGGAGGAGTAGGCCATTCGGCCCTTCGAGCCTGCACCGCCATTCAATATGATCATGGCTGATCATCCAACTCAGTATCCCGTACTTGCCTTCTCTCCATACCCTCTGATCCCCTTAGCCACAAGGCCCACATCTAACCCTCTTAAATATAGCCAATGAACTGGCCTCAACTACCCTCTGTGGCAGAGAGTTCCAGAGACTCACCACTCTCTGTGTGAAAAAAGTATTTCTCATCTCGGTCTTAAAGGATTTCCCCCTTATCCTTAAGCTGCGACCCCTTGTCCTGGACTTCCCCAACATCGGGAACAATCTTCCTGCATCTAGCCTGTCCAACCCCTTAAGAATTTTGTAAGTTTCTATAAGATCCCCTCTCAATCTCCTAAATTCTAGAGAGTATAAACCGAGTCTATCCAGTCTTTCTTCATAAGACAGTCCTGACATCCCAGGAATCAGTCTGGTTATAAATGTGCTGAAAGAAATAAACGTGAGACCGAGAAAGGCGATGGGAGATTTATAATTAGGATAGATATACAGTGTATGGCCCAAAGCCTTAAATAAATGGTGACAGCTTGGTGTTACAGCCCTGTTGTTGAATAAATAAATATTGTGGCTCTATTTAACTAGTGTAATTTATAAGAGCAATGAAAGTGAAGTGATTGCATTTATACATCTGTTACTAATGCTCTATTATCATAGCTGAAGAAGTCAGTAAGTATTTCTGTACTCAGTATGACACTGTAGTCTCCAAATTATCATTGGTGTTATTAGTATATGAATTCTTAATGTGTTTTTCTAACATCCCTAATGCAGGTGGTAATGTATTTACTTTAAATGGAATTGCATCTTGACTGAAATAATGACAGAAGTATGCACAAAGCATTTAACCTTTAATCATTTCTAGGTTCATCTTTTATTTTAATGTAAGAAATTAACAGAGACAAAATGCTGGAGCAACTCAACGGGACGGGCAGCATCTCTGGAGAGAAGGATCCCTGGAGATCAGCCTTGATCACATTGAATTGCGGTGCTGGCTCGAAAGGGCCGAATGGCCTCCTCCTGCACCTATTTTCTATGTTTCTATTGGGTTACGTTTCGGGTCGAGGCCCTTCTTCAGACTGAGAGTCAGGGGAAAGGGAAACGAGAGATGCAGATGATGATGTGGAGAGATAATGGAACAAATGAATGAAAGATTTGCAACAAAGTAACGATGATGAAGGAAACAGGCCATTATTAGCTGTGGGCTAGGTGAGAATGAAAAGCTGGTGTGGCTTGGGTGAAAGGAGGGATGGAGAGAGGGAAAGCCAGGGTTACTTGAAGTTAGAGGAATTAATATTCATACCACTGGGTTGTAAGCTGCCCAAGCAAAATATGAGATGCTGTTCCTCCAATTTGCTTTGGGCCTCACTCTGATGATGGAGGAGGCCTAGGACAGAAAGGTCAGTGTGGGAATGGGAAGGGGAAATTAAAATGTTTGGCAGCCGGGGGATCAGAACCTTTCAAGTTTCCATCAGCCTGATGAAAGGACCCGATCCGAAATGTTGTTTGCCCATTTCCCTCAATGAAAGCTGCCTGATACACTGAGTACCTCCAGCAGTTATTTTTTTGTTTGGAATTCCAACATCTGCAGCTTCTGTGTCTCTATTTCCAGAATGTGGTTTTTTTTTCCCCATTTGAAAGAATAGTGGGTCAGTTGAACATTGTGCTTCAGTGAAATCAACAGTAATACCCCTGGTCGCCACATGGCCGCCGGGGTGACGCCAGTAGGTTGTGAATAGTCTCCTCAGTCGCCCAAAGAAACGCAGTGTTTTTCTGGTTGCCGCTCGATTTTGAAATGCTGAAAACTTATCGGCAACAGTTGGCTTGATGTAGGTTGTCACCGGTGCTGACTTTGGTGAACTCCATTGGCGACTACCTACATCAACCAGCGACAGGTACCAGCGACTGAATTGTCTTCCGTTGTCTTCAGTTGTCGCTGACAGGGTCATAGCTTGTCGTAGGTGTGGTCGTAGGAAGTCTTCTTACATTAAAATAAAAGATCGTAGGTAGGCCTGCTACGACTATGACAGTTGCCGGCAGTCGCCGAAAAACCGGCGACTGGAACCCTTACGACAGTGTCTACGACAATGTCTACAACAACCTACCACCCAGTGGACCTCAAGCTACGGCAAGCTACCGACAACCCATTAGGACGTCCAGTCGTCGGCAGTCGCCCAAGTGGGACAGGCCCATAAGTATTTGATTTCTTCTAAAAATCACTCAAATGTTAAGTGGTGCGCCAAAGAGCAGAGTTATAGCATGTTTTTATAAATTCACTGGAAGTCAATAAAGAGGCTTAGTTTAAGCATCCCTCTAGACATTTCCATTAAACACATTATTGTGTACCATCATGCCAGATCATTGTAAAGATCATTGCTCGCATCAGTGAAATCAAAACTGACCAACTATAGCAACTTAACCACTGTCCAAGAAAAAGGAAATGTATTTTTGAAATTTTAAAGAAGGAACTGCAGATGCTGGAGAATCGAGGGTTACACAAAAGGCTGGAGAAACTCAGCGGGTGCAGCAGCATCTAAGGAGCGAAGGAGATAGGCGACGTTTCGGGTCGAGACCCTTCTTCAGACTGGTCAGGGATCAGGGAAACGAGAGATATAGACGGTGATGTGGAGAGATAAAGATCAATGAATGAAAGATATGCAAAAAAGTATCGATGATAAAGGGAACAAGCCATTGTAAGCCATTGTAAGCTGTTTGTGGTGTGAAAATGAGAAGCTAGTGCGACTAGGGTGGGGGAGAGAGATAGAGAGAGAGGGAATGCCAGGGCCCGAGGGCTGAGGGAGAGGTGGGAAGGGGAGGAGACAGCAAGGATTAACAGAGAATTGAGAAAATTCAATGTTCAAGCCCAGAGGATGCAGACTCCCCAAGCGGAATATGAGGTGCTGTTCCTCCAACTTGCGGTGTTGCTCACTCTGGGATACGAAATGGGAAGGGGAGTTGAAGTGCTGAGCCACCGGGAGGTCGGGTTGTTTATTGCGGACCGAGCGGAGGTGTTCGGCGAAACGATCGCCAAGCCTCCGCTTGGTCTCACCGATATAGATCATCTGGCATCAACTGTATTTTTGAAATTTGTGCCCGGTACTACTTTTACATCAGCACAATCTTTAATATATGTGCAGCAGTGGCTGATAGATTCAATTCGTAGGCCAAATGGGGAATGGTGTCTTATGTTAATTAATGATACCGCCCTTATAAATTCTGCATGCCCAATCAGCTTTTCCTCGATCAAAAACATGACAAGCTTTGAAATTCCTCCCGCTGGACCCGGCTTTCTCTTCCAATCAACAAAAAAGTAGTCTTCATCAACCATTGCCGGCACTATCTACTCAATTTTCATTCGAAAACTTGAGGGGATGTGGAGAAAAGAGAAGAAAAAAAATCCCCTTAGATTAAAAAGACAGCGAGCAGAGATATGATATTAAAGCAAACAAACAGGGGGGAGAATGACAAACAGATGTGTTGAGAAGATAATTATCTATAAAAAATCATTACAATATAATGGGGTGAAATGATCTGAACATTTTTTACTGGAAGTTTCATGCTTTATTAAATCTTATTGTGTGAGCAATAAAGCCATCCATGCCTTTTAAGAAAAAAAAAAATGAAACTGCGATGTTTCGTTCAAAGGCAAATTTCTCTCATTTAATGCGTCACATGTTGAGTGGTTGGCATCAACTTGAATCAGTGTAAGTTAAACTGCATATTATCTGCCAGGTCTTTTATTGATGGTTACCTACATTCATTTCAGGCACCAGTGATATCAGATTAACAGGCAGATGCATGAACTGAGTATTCATGTGTTGGCAAAAAAAAAGTCAAGAGATTCGCACAAGGTTTATGAGCTGATGTCAATCGTGTGCCTTGCAGCTTTGTACAACTTTGGGGGGAAAAGAGGTTTTTTTTTCCCCAGATTTTGAGCACAGCAAATAACTCTGCACTGGTTACGTTTGATTATCAACTACGAATTTAGTTTTTAGCTTTTATTTTAGTTATAGAGATACAGCGCGGAACAAACAGGCCCTTCGGCCCACCGATTCTGCACTGACCAGCGATCCCCACGCATTAACATTACCTTACACACATTAGGGTCAATTTACACTTTTACCAAGCCAATGAACCGACAAACCTGTACGTCTTTGGAGTGTGGGAGAACACTGAAGAACTCTGAGAAAAAGCGCACAGGTCGAGGGTGAACGTACAAACTCCGTACAGACAGTACCCGTCGTCAGGTTCGAACCCGGGTGCAAGCGCTGTCAGGCAGCAACTCAACCGCTGCAGCTCCGTGCCGCTCAAATTAGTTCCAAATTATACGGGGCCATTTGCACAGGAGAGAGCATCTAAAAAGCGTACGAAGGAACTGCAGATGCTGCTTTAATCCTAAAATAGACGCAAAAAGCTGGAGTAACTCAGTAGGACAGGCAGCATATCTGAAGAAAAGGAATACTAGACGTTTCGGGTCGAGACCCTTCTTCAGACTGACGATTGTATCAGGCGGGGGGGGGGGGGGACGGGAGAACCCGAGTGGATCAGCAGTAGAGAGAAAAGAGCACAGGGAGTGCAGTTTAGCTGGAGTGGGAAGATCCGTGCCACTGGGTCGCAGACTACCCAGGTTCAGTACATGAGATGCTGTTCTTCTGGTTTCCGTTTGGCCTCACACTGGCAATGGAGAAGGTTGTGAACGGAGAGATCAGTATGGGAATGAGCTGGTGTGCAACATGGAGCTTATGATGGCCATTGCAGGCAGAGCATAGGTGTTCCGCTAACAAGTAGATTAGTCTTCGTTTGATCTTATCAATGTATAGGAAGCGACAGAGAGAGCATTGAACGCAGTAGATGAGATTGGAGGATGTGCATGTGAATCTTTGCCCGAGCTAAACAGTCTGAAGAAGGATCTTGACCCGAAACATAACTCTTTTCTTTGAAGATGCTGCCTGTTACTCCAGCATTTTGTGCCTATCTTCTGGACTATTGATCATAATCATGTATAGTCTTAAGGCAGGCGAAACAAAAAATTCACTGTACCTCGGTACGCATGGCAATAAACGACACTAAACTAAACCAAACTAAAGTAAACCTAAGGTAGACAAAAGTGCTGGAGAAACTCAGCGGGTGCAGCGGCATCTATGGAGCGAAGGAAATCGGCAACGTTTCGGGCCAAAACCCTTCTTCAAACTCTAAGTAAACCCAAGTTCAGAATTCAGATTGACTGCTGGACTGGTAAGCTTGCAATTTGAGGAGGTATTAAGCAGCCGGGGTTTTTAAGAATGAGAGATGAAATTATTAAAACACCCATAATTTTGACTTGTTAGCGTCTCTGTGAAGTGGATGTTTTCCTGCCTGGAATGTCTGGTACCATGCGTCACCCGTCTCAAAGTAAGGGGTTAGAGCAGAGATGAGAAACATGTCTTCATCCAGATGATGGTGTCTATAACAGAACATGGAAGAGCAGGAGACTTCAACAGGTCCTTCAGCACACCATGCCTGTACCAATCTATTTATCCCATCTGCCTGCACATGGCCCCATTTCTCTCAGTTTCCTGTTTGTTCGGATGCCTGTCCAAATGCCCCTTTAATGTTGGTCACATCCACTTCTCCACTTCCCCAAACAGTGCGTTCCAGGCACCTCCCACCCGGCACAGAAATCGCGCCTCGTACATCACCTTTAAACATTCCTCCTCTCATCTTGAACCTATTCTCTCTACTACCGGTTATATACGCATCTCGAAATTTTATGCGCTTCTATCAGCGTCAGATGTCACAGAAAATATCCCAAGTTTGCCCAACCTCTCTTCATAGCTAACACACTCCTCTCTAGTCATTTCCTGGTGAGTCTCTTCTGCACCCTCCCCATTCTCCTGCCTTCTCCCCGTATCCTCTGACACCCTCTGAACAAAAAAAATTCCTCATCTCCTTTACACAGGAACGTCCTTTAATTCTGAGGCTATAACCTCTGGTCCTAGACTCTCCCACAGTGGTTCTCAACCTTGTTTGCCCCATGCACCCCTTTCAACATATGTCAGAATGTCATTCCCCCCTCCTTTCCAAGATTGTCTGCCTCAAAAAGTGCATTCCACATAATATGCAAAGGCAATAAAAAGATCAACGTTCTAACAGTTTGAGTTTGTTAATATGTGGTCCCAATTCCCCCCCTGAAAACTTGAAATCCCCCCCTGGGGGAAATCCCCCCCTGGGGGGAATTCCCCCCTGGTTGAGAACCCCTGCACTAGTGGAAGCATCCTCTCCACATCCACTCTATCCCAACCTTTCACCATTTGGTAAGTTTCATTGTGGTCCCCCCTCATCCTTCTAAACTCCAGCGAGTACAGGCCGAGTGCCGACTAACGCTCTATCATATTATGATCACTGCCTCCTAGAGGTTCCTTCACTCTCAGCTCCCTAATCAAATCTAGTTCATTACACAACATTAAATCCAGAATTGCCTTTTCCCTGGTGAGCTCAACTATGAGCTGCTCTAAGAAGCCATCTCATAGGCATTCGGCAAATTCCTTCTCTTGGGTTCCAGTACTAACTTGATTTTCCCAGTCTACCTGCATATTGAAATCCCCCATGACCATTGTAAAATTGCCTCTCCTTATGCCTTTTCCATCTCCTGCTGTAATTTGTACCCTACATTCTAGCTACTATTCGGAGGCCTGTATACAGTATAACTCTCATCAGGATATTTTTACCCTTGCAGTTCCTTAACTCTAACCCCACAAGGACTACATCGTCTGATCATATGTTGTTTCTTGCCAAGGACTGGATGTCATTCTCTACCAGCAGAGCCACCCCATCCTTCTGCCCACTGTCCTATGTCTTTTCCATAAGATGTTATCTTAAGATGCTGGAGTAACTCAGCGGGACAGGCAGCATCTCTGGAGAGAAGGAATGGGTGACGTTTCGGGTTGAGACCCTCCTTCAGACTGAGAGTCAGGGGAGATAGAAGGGTAAGGCGTGAAAACGACAGATCGAAGCAGACGCTGATCAAGGAAATGTAGAAACGGGCTAATTTCCCAGCACAAGGTTTTGTACGTCCCTTTCCCAGTAGGACTATCAGCATGTTTTTTTCAAGAAACCCACCTGGATGCTCCTCAGAAATTCTGCCCCATCTAAGCTCCAGGTACTCAGGGAAACCAAATCAATATTGGGGACAGCAAAGGGCTAGGGGCGGAACAGTGGCAGAGTTGCAGCGCCAGAGAACCAGGTTCGATCCTGACTCCGGGTGCTGTCTGTACGGAGTTTGTCCGTTCGGCCCATGAACGTATGGGCTTTCTCCGAGATCTTCGGTCTCCAAAGACGTACAGGTTTGTAGGTTATTCGGCTCAGTATAAAAGTAAATTGTCCCTAGCGTGTGTGTAGGATAGTGTTAAGGTTCGTGGGTCGGTGTGGACTCAGGTTGGATCTCTAAACTAAACTAAAATCCCGAGTAGCACCAACAAACCTCCCTGTAAAGCTACAGGGGCCTCTCCAATTTGGCAATTATACTGAATTCTCTTAGCCAAGTGAGCTGTGAAGGCTCAGGTCTTGAGAGGAATGTTGATGGAGAACTATACAATAGCATTATCAGAATGTCCTTATCTGTGATCAAGAATATAGGAGCCCATTTGATTTCCCAACTCTCCCACATGTAATCAGGCTTCGATATTCAAACCTTGCAGCAGAGGCAGAGGAGAGAGGTTGGAGTGTAAAGGTGTGTCCAGTGGAGGTGGGGTGCAGGGGCTTTTTAGCCAGTTCCACCACAAGGCTCCGGAGGGAAGTAGGAGTCAAAGGGCAGGCACAAAGGAGGGCAATAAAAGAACTTGCCAATGCCACCGAACAGAGCAGTCACTGGCTGTGGCTAAAGAGGAAAGATGTTGTCTGGGCTACCACGTGAACATCTAGAGGCTAGCCATAAGACACACACCCAGGTCTGATCAACCTGCGGTGGGCCTGCCTCAACTGAGGGCGTCTTGTGATAAAAGGCCGAAACACCCAGTGACGTTGAGGTACACAACTGAAGATGTGTCTGATTGGTAGCAAAATTCACCTAGTGGTCATCCCCAAGAATGTCAATTGTAGTGAAAAACCTTAGGGATTGGAACATCCAGTCCTACTAATCAACCTAGTGCCTTGTTCAATCATTTCTTCTTTTATTCACCTTGTTATACTCTCCACCCCTCTGAATAACTTTACATCTCCATGTTCCTGTTCCTTTCTGACGCTCCTTTATTATATGATCGTAAGGTCATAAGTGATAGGAGTAGAATTAGGCCATTCGACCCATCAACTCTACTCCGCCATTCACTTATGGCTGATCTATCTCTCCCTCCTAACCCCATTCTCCTGCCCTCTCCCCATAACTCCCGACACCCGTACAAATCAAGAATCTATTTATCGCTGCCTTAAAAATATCTACTGACGCAATCACAGCCTTCTGTGGCAAAGAATTCCACAGATTCACCATTCTCTCACTAAATAAATTCCTCCTCATCTCCTTCCTAAAGGAATGTCCTTTAATTCTGCGGCTATGACCTCTGGTCAAGACTCTCCCACTAATGGAAACATCGTTATTCTACATCTTAATATTAAAACATAAACATAATTTCTCTCTGCTTAATGTTTTTGAATATTCCAACATTGCCTCTTTGTTGTGGATTTCTAGTTTCAGTGGTTTTATGCTTTTGGATTCCATCTAGAAACATATACATGGAAACATAGAAAATAGGTGCATGAGGCGGCCATTCAGCCCTTCGAGCCAGCACCGCCATTCATTGTGACCATGGCTGACCGTCCCCAATCAATAACCTGTGCCTGCCTTCTCCCCATATCCCTTTATTCCACCAGCCCCTAGAGCTCTAACTCTCTCTTAAATCCATCCAAGATTTGGCTTCCACTGTCCTCTGTGGCAGGGAATTCCACAAATTCACAACTCTCTGGGTGAAAAGGTTTAAGTGGCCTCCCCTTTATTCTAAGACTGTGGCCCCTGGTTCTGGACTCGCCCAACATTGGGAACATTTTTCCAGCATCTAGCTTGTCCAGTCCTTTTACACGTTTCTATAAGATACCCCCTCATCCTTCTAAACTCCAGCGAATACAAGCCAAATCTTTTCAATCTTTCCTCATAAAACAGTCCCGCCATCCCAGGGATCATTCTCGTGAACCTACGCTGCACTGACTCAATCACAAGGATGTCCTTCCTCAAATTAGGAGACCAAAACTGTACACAATCTCTCTCCTTAATAACTGTACACTCTCCTTAATAACTGCAGTTTGTTGACCGAGTCACTATTGTGTGGGATTAGCCACTGATCCTAAAACCACTTCCATCCCTGTGGCATTGTATGAATGTCCCTTCCTCACTCCGTCTACTGCTGAAAATTATCCATGCCTTAGTCGACTGTTAATTTAGTTTAAAGATACAGCGAGGAATAAGGCCCTTCAACCCACCGAGTCCGCACCGATCAGCGATCACCCGTACTCTAACTCTATCCTACACACACAGGACAATTTTACAACATTACCTAGGCCAATTAACCCACAAGCCTGTACGTTTTTGGAACGTGGGAGGAAACCGGAGCACCTGCAGAAAGCCCACGCAGGTCACGGGGAGAACGCACAAACTCTGAACAGACAGCACCCGTGGTGTGGATCGAACCTGGGTATCTGGCACTGTAAGGCAGCAACTCTACCGCTGCGCCACCCGTAAAACTTGATCATTCGGATGCTCTGCTGTCTGCCCTCCCATCTTGTACCCCATTCAAACTGGAGCGAGTCCAAGAATCTGCCGCCCATATTTTAACAGCAGCAAGAATCATTCACTCATCACCTCCATCTTATAATCAACATTGGCTCCTTGTCTGTCAATGCCTCCATTGTGAAATACTCATCCTTGATAACAAATCATTGCCTCTGTCTGTAACTCCTCCACCCTTGCTAATCTTTGGCCTGCTTTGCTGACATCCAATTCTGACTTCTTGAAAGCATTTTCCGATTTTAATTGTTCCATAACCGGCGGCTGTACTTTTTTTTTTTTTTTTAACATTCCTGTCGCACATTCGTTTAGTTTTAGAGATACAGCGCAGAAACAGGCCCTGCGGCCCACCGGGTCCGCACCAACCAGCGATCCCCGCTCATTACCACTATCCCACACACACTAGGGACAATTTACACTTATACTAAGCCAATTAATCTACAAACCTGGAGTGTGGGAGGAAACCGAAAATCTCGGAGAAAACCCACGCGGTCACGGGGAGAACGTGCAAACTCCGTACACACAGCGCCCGTAGTCAGGATCGAACCTGGGTCTCTGGCGCAGCAAGCGCTGTAAGGCAGCAACTCTACCGCTGTGACACTGTGGCCGCCACTAATTCATTCAATTTTTTTCAGCTGCTCTTTACAACATATCCCTCTGAACATATCAGTCTGAAAAAGGGTCTCGACATGAAACGTTACCCATTCCTTCTCTCCAGAGATGCTGCCTCACTCGCAGAGTTACTCCGGCATTTTGCGTATACCCCTCAGACTACACTTTTGGTCATCTATCGTAATGATTTGCATTGCACTCAAATTGGTGGTATTATAGTGAAGTCATGTGCAATATTTCCCATTAGATCCGATGTAAATGTAAGATACCAGTGTTATAAAGCTCTTCATCACCTCCAGCAAGAGCCTAAGAACAAGTGAAATACAAAGGCACTTGATTTTGTTGCTGTGGTACTTATGGACACTTTTCTTAATGGATTTGAAGCAAAAAAAAAAACAAATTACAAATCTTTTAATGAACCACTTGCAGAAAGCATTACCCCTTGGAAAGACAACATCGACAAGAGTTAAAAGAAAGTGTTTAACTCTTAACTATATTGATTCTCTGCTAAGAGCACATAGTATCTTGTTTGTTATGTGAAAATAGCAGGCTTACCCAAAGTAATGAGTGTTCAATTGATTGTAATGCAAGGTAGGTTAGAAGCATATTGATTATTCAAGTTGAAGCTAAACTGTTATAGCCATAATGTAGCCGTAAAAGTCATTCACTTTCGTCGAGTGATTGTTTTCTGATTTCATATGTATTCCCGATGTTCTCAACTGATTATAACCAGACTATTCCTTGCAAATGCAGCATTCTCGATATGCAATGAACAGGATGTGAATTTATATTTTTGGAATAATATGAAATCATGTTTGTTATGGAAATAGAGTTATGTTCCTTCCCCATAATTATAATCGGCCCCGTTTCATGAATGAATGCAACTCCAGCATTTGCAATTGAGTAGTCATCAGTCTGGCAAGGGGCATGTCTACCACTACTTTTTGGCAGCTCTCTGCCCTTAGCATCTTAGTCCAGAGATACAGTGCAGAAACAGGCCATTTGAGCTACAGGGTCTGCGCTGACCAGCGATCCCCACACATTAACACTATCACACACACACACACACACTAGGGCCAACTTTACATTTTTATCAAGCCAATTAACCTACAAACCTGGACGTCTTTGGAGTGTGGGGGAGGAAATCGAAGATCTCGTAGAAAACCAACGCCGGTTACTGGGAGAAAGCTCAAACTCTGTACAGACAGCACCCATGGTCGGGATCGAACCAGTGTCTCCGGCGCTGCAAGTGCCGTAAGGCAGCAACTCTACCGCTGCGCCACGGTATTTTCTATCAAAACGTGATATTATTTTGGTATCTATCAGTAATTGTTGATGGGATGAATGTCACTGCTGAGTTTACATGGCAAATATTTTACTCCATTTCACAACCTTATTGTTTCCACAAGCATTCCTTTAAGATAGGATTTTCCCCTTGTGTATTTCTCTCTTATTACAGATAAGTTACTGTAAGAAATAGTTCCGCATGTCTCTGGCCAGTCGTTCAAGATCTGCACCAACCTCTACTAATAGGAGCTCAATGTTCTCTCCTCCCCGAGACCACGTCCCTTCCCTAACTCAGAGAGTGAAATCGAAGATAGACACAAAATGCTGGAGTAACTCTGCAGGACAGGCAGCATCTCTGGAGAGAAGGAATGGGTGACTTCAAATGGAAGAAGGGTCTCGACTCGAAACATCACCCATTCCTTCTCTCCAGAGATGCTGCCTGTCCAGCTGAGTTACTCCAGCATTTTGTGTCTATCTTCGATTTAAACCAGCATCTGCAGTTCTTTCCCACTCAGAGTGAAATGATGACTCCCAAAACACTCTCATGGTCCCATTTCACAGTTACTTCAGCCCTGCAGTTCATTAAAATTATTATTTTTAGATGACAATGGAACAGAGCTGGCAAAATAGTCAGTCCCCTCTGCCCTAACCATTCAGCAGGAAACAGAATGGTCCTGTTTGACTCCTCATTGAAATCAACAAAGAGTCAAACCAGAGGGGGATATACAAGCAAATGGTTGAACTGACCCTTTCACGTTTATGCCAGGATAGTTATGCCCGTCCCACTTAGGAAACCTGAACGGAAACCTGTGGAGACTTTGCGCCCCACCCAAGGTTTCCGTGCAGTTCCTGGAGGTTTTAGTCAGTCTCCCTAATGGTCGAAAGTGGTTTCCGCTTCTTCTATGTTCTATTGCCCACAATGTCTCTACTCTGGGTAAAAATGAAGAATTTAACCACACTTCCATAGTGAATCATCTTTTTGTGTAGATTATTTTCACTGCAAATTGTGACCCGAATGAAGCATAACTTACAAAATTCTTAAGGGGTTGGACAGGCTAGATGCAGGAAGATTGTTCCCGATGTTGGGGAAGTCCAGGACAAGGGGTCACAGTTTAAGGATAAGGGGGAAGTCTTTTAGGACCGAGATGAGAAAATCGTTTTTCACACAGAGAGTGGTGAATCTGTGGAATTCTCTGCCACAGAAGGTAGTTGAGGCCAGTTCATTGGCTATATTTAAGAGGGAGTTAGATGTGGCCCTTGTGGCTAAAGGGATCAGGGGGTATGGAGAGAAGGCAGGTACAGGATACTGAGTTGGATGATCAGCCATGATCATATTGAATGGCGGTGCAGGCTCGAAGATCCGAATGGCCTACTCCTGCACCTATTTTCTATGTTTCTATAACCGCAGAAATGCTGACCCAACATGGATGAAGAGATCGATTAAATTCAAAGTATAACAATATTGTATTGGCTTGTCCTAACCCAGCCTTAAATGTAATGTGGGAACAAGGAACCCCTAGATGCTGGTTTACAAAAAATGACACAAAGTACGGGTGTAAGTTAGCGAGTCAGGCAGCATCTCTGGAGAACATGGATAGGTAACATTTCAGGATGAGACCCTTCCTCAGGCCGATTGTACAGTACTTCAATATAACATACTTTTCTCATGATGCTTACGGAGGTCCCTTTACAGACCATACGCAGCTTTACGGACTTTATTACTGTTATGGATAGGAAGGAACTGCAGGTGCTGGTTTACACCAAAGACAGACACAAAACGCTGGAGTAAATTAGCGGGTCAGGCAGTATCTCTGGAGAAACGGAATAGGTGACATTGCGGGTCGAGGCCCTTCTTCAGAGTCAAATAAATGTTATTATAATCTCTGGAGTATCTAACATTCTCAGGGTCAATGAATCAGACCTGGTGAGAACTGATGTGTTCTTTCAGTGCTACAACACGAGTACTCTTCTGGAGAATGATTCTCTATGACGTTAGCATCTTCTCCCATCTAAAGATATTGCAATACCTATTAAATTGCACAGATACTGCCTCTTAGATTAGCACATCTGATGTCTGCTGAATAAGCGAATGCTGAACATGCCAGCAAGTCGGTATTAGTTAAATCCAGTAATTTATTTAGTACATTCAGTCATTAATAATGCGAGTTCCCTTTAGTGCAGAGGCTTGCTTGGTACGGTACCCCATCAAATGCTCTTAGATTAAGTAGAATACAGGTCAAAGGCTTTGAGATTTGCTATTTCATGGCTTCATGTCTCTACAACAACAAAGTTAAAAATTACTATAATTCGTCATGAGGCTACTTAAATTTAGACTTTACTTTAGACCTTAGAGATGCAGTGCGGAAAGAGGCTCTTCGGCCTTCCGAGTCCGGGCCGACTAGCAATCACCCGCACACGAGCATTCTCCTACACCCAGTAGGGATAATTTTACAAAATTATCCAAGCCAATTAACCTACAAACCTGCACGTCTTTGGAAAGTGGGAGGAAACCGGAGCAAACCCACGTGGTCACAGAGAGGACGTACAAACGGCGTTCAGACAGCATCCGTAATCATGGTCGAACCCGGGTCTCTGGCGCTGTAAGGCAGCAGCTCTACTGCTGCGCCACCTTGCCGTCCCATATTCATTACATGCGATGTCAATATTGCTGGCATGGGCAGTATTTATTACACATTCACAGTTACGGCACCGTGGTGCAGCGGTAGAGTTGCCGCCTTATAGCACTTACAGTGCCAGAGACCCGGGTTCGATCCCCACTTCAGGCGCTGTCCGTGCGGAGTTTGTACGTTCTCCCCGCGACCTGCGTGAGTTTTCTCCCCGATACCTTCGGTTTCCTCACACACTCCAAAGGCGTACAGGTTTGTAGCTTAATTGGCTTGGTGTATGTGTAAATTGTCCCTAGTGTGTGCAGGATCCTGTTAGTGTGCGGGGATCGCTGGTCGGTGCGCCAAAGGGCCCGTTTATCTAAACAAAACTAAATCTAAAACAATGGCAAAAGCAGATGGGGAAGGTATCTGCTTAGGCTGAATTTTGCAGGAGACTGTCGTTATTTAGCACTTGTCTCATCTAAATGTTATTTGCCACATATCAGACTATGCCTGTGTGTTATTTAGGCTTTACTGGATAACTGATGAAGGTGGTGTTGTTTTCTGAAGGGAATTGATTATTGTTTGACCATTAACCACCGTTCCCACTTCTGATCTTATGATGAAAGGAAGGAAAAAGCAGATGTAAAGTCGCGGACACTGCCTGGAGGAATCTTGTATCTCGGGCTGGAAAGATACAGGTCTGACTTGTATAACCATCGTCAAATGCAGCCTCCTTGTCAAGTGTAGTTACCCTCACCTTGTCTCCAATGTTCAGCTGTAATCAAGTCTGGAACCGAGTAGCCCTGGCAAAGAAAATAAGACGAGAATTAGTGGGCAGCTTATTGATGAGCGACGCTGCGCATTGGCACTGTCAACATCTGTGGCATCAGTTTGCTAATTCTTGAGATTACCTTAATTGAGGAGCAATTAGGTGGATTGGATGTTCCTGCTATTGGTGGGCAGGTCATACCTGGAGATAACTTATCACATTGTATGGGGAGATGTCGGTGTTCCAAATGTATTGTGACGCCTCCTAGCCAAAAATTCAACTAGTTACGAGTCTTCAGTTCTACAACCGGGGGGGGGGGATTGCTTGTTCCCGTAGCATTTCCTATATGCACTGGTGCCAGCCTATTCTTGGTATCACACAGAGTGAATCAAGTTGGCCCAAGACAGAGAAGTGAGATTGAAAATGAATTATCCACACCATGCACTTCTAACTGAAGAGGGTTATAAATATTTCAACCTTACTTATATAACACTGAGAAAGTTACTGGAGTCAAAAGTTTTATTTTTTTATTTTTTTTATAAACCCTTTGTAATACAAGGAACATAAACACAACTTGACCACATCCTAAAATGGTGAGACGAAGATGGGATTAGTGTAATTCGGTGCTAGGATGCTGGTGTTGGCTCAGTGGGCCAAAGGCCCTGTTCCAGGCTATCTGATTCTATTGTTCTGATGTTATACCAATTCCACATTTCTATAATAAAAATGAACAGGGAACATCACGCCATTAGAATTCTCTTTAAACATTGTCCATGAAATTTGATAAATAAATAATGTAAATCATTTATTTGTCCTTTTATATCATAAGCAATAGTAGAATTAGGCCATTCGGCCCATCAAGTCTACTCCGCCATTCAATCGTGGCTGATCGATCTCTCCCTCCTAACCCCATTCTCCTGCCATCTCCCCATAACCTCTGACACCCGTACTAATCAAGAATCTATCCATCTTTGCCTATCTACATCAGACACAGCAGCAATATTTACTTCTTGTGGAACCAATATTGGCACATGCTTATTACATATTTACATAGTATATGATATAAAATGGCAAGCCTTTCCACTATAAAATCTAAATATATTCAGAGCAATGCATTATTTGATACAAGATGGAAAAATGTATTGTGGCATTTAAGAGGATTTAGCTTGGAAGAAAAGCTTTAGCTACGAGTGCTCAACAGACATTTGTAATTACAAATGAACTGAACTAACCTTTCCAAATATATTAAGAAAAATCAAGGCTAATTGCACCAATTTGAAGAACAAGCTGATATTATTATTTCAATGTAAATAATAATGGCTATTCTTACACTGTAAAGGTAAAGGCATGCTTTCTCTCGGAGAGTCTGCTCAACTTAAAGAAAACAAGAAAATATGGGCAACTCATGGGCTTCTCCTGATTACCCATTCAGCACTAAGTGCTGTAACTGGCAGAAATTTAATTTGACACCTCGAGTGAAATTGTCAAGAAAGACAAATTAAATTCACCCTTCATCTCCAGCTACATGTCAATCCTTTCCAGCTATCTCTTCCTCTGGGCAAGGGCAAATTTTTATTTTAATTGGCAGCTATAGCAGTTATCAACGATTGTAGCTGGTTGCAAATTCTGAATTTAAAGTGCGATAAAGATCATTCAGGACCATTAAATCACCATGCATTCTACTCAAGCATCATCAATGATCAATAATCAAAGGTTTCATATGTCTTTTATCGTCACATGTACCAATTAAGGTACAGTGATATGCGAATTACCATACAGCCATACGAGGAAAAAAAAAGCAACAAGACACAAATACATAAAAGTTAACATAAACATCCACCACAGCAGATTCCCCACTGCAATGGAAGGCAAAAAAAGTCCAATCTTCTTCCTCGTTATTCTCAGTCGAATAAAGAGGGCAGTCGAACCATCCCTCGTGGGGGGGGGGGGCAATCGAAGCTACCGCGTCAGGGCGATCAAACCTCTCGCGTCAGGGCGGTCAAAGCTCCTGTGGCTTGGAGTTCCCAAGTCAGTCTCTGTGATGTCAAGTCGGCAAGCATCCACGGTTGGCGCTCCGAGGTCAATCCCTGGCATAGGGATCGTGGGCTCCGCGATGTTCGAGTCCCGCAGGCCTTTCGCGGTGGAGCTCTCAAAAGTCGGTCTCCAGCAAAGGCCGCCAACTCCTCGTGTTAGGCCGCAGTGCGGATGGAGATACGATACGGGAAAAAAAAAAAAAAAAAAAAATGCATGTCCGTCGAGATAAGAGATTAGAAAAGCTTCCCCACCCGTCTCCCACATAAAACAAGCTAAAGAACACCAAAAAATATACATTTAACACGTACTGTTAAAACACAAAGAAGGAAAGGCTAGACAAAGTGTTGACGAGGCAGCCATTGCTGGCACCACCAGATATAAATACCAAAATGTCAGCAAGTTACTAGATAAAACACTATTGATTTCCACATGGTGAGCAGATGGCATTTTTTTTTCTGAATGTCTGTCCAGAAAAATAAAATCTGTGTTGAGATCATCTGTGTTGAGATCATTGTTCCTTGAGATTATTTTCAAAATACCATGGAGTAAGTTTGGTTACCTCAACTGAATACTACGCCATACATACTGCATAACATAGAGTGAGAACTGGCAGCTGTCATCCACTGGACATCTCACAACATCAGATCATAAGAGATAGGAACAGAATTAGGCCATTCAGCCCATCAGGTCCACTCCTCCATCCAATCATGGCTGATCCATCTCCCCCTCCTAACCACCCCATTCTCCTGCCTTCTCCCCATAACATCTGACACCCGTACTAATCAAGAGTCGATCGATCTCTGCCTTAAATATATCCACCGACTTTGACCCCACAGCCTTCCGTGGCAAAGAATTCCACAGATTCACCACCCAGACTAAATAAATTCCTCCTCATCTCCTTCCTAAAAGGACGGCCTTTAATTCTGAGGCTATGACATCCAGTCTTCGACTCTCCCACTGGTGGAAACATCCTCTGCACATCCACTATCCAAGTCTTTCACTATTCGATGTGTTTCAATGAGGTCCCCCCCTCATTTTGCTTAACACCAGCAAGTATATGCCCAGTGCCATCAAACGTTCATAATGTATTAACCTACTCGTTCCTGGGATCATTCTTGTAAACCTCCTCTGGACCCTCTCCAGAGCCAGCACATCCTTCCTCAGATATGGTGCCCAGAATTGCTCACAATACTCCAAATGCGGCTCGGCCTGCACCTTATAGAGCCTCAGCATTACATCCCTGTTTTTGTATACAAGCCCTCTCGAAATAAATTCTATCATTGCATTTGCTTTCTTTCCTACCGATTCAACTTGCAGATTAACTTTTTGGGAATCCTGCACCAGTACTCCCATGTCCCTTTGCACCTCCGATTTCTGGATCCTCTTTAGAAAGTAATCTCCAAACAGCTTCACGCATGTTCCTGTAAAGGTTATTGCCCAGTGATCGGAAAAGAAGATACTGGTTGATATTTTCCGACCAAGCACAGGAGCTCTGAGCCAACTTAGTATTCCCCACTCTCTGATGTTTAACAGCAACAAATATGTGCAGTAAGGAACTGCAGATGCTGGTTTAAAGCAAAGATAGACACAAAAAGCTGGAGTAACTCAGCGGGGCAGATAGCATCTCTGGAGAAAAGGAATAGGTGACGTCTTAGTTCGGGACTCTCCTTCACACTAAATAAATAAATTCTGCTGTCAGGAACTAAATCTTGCATCCCCCTGATCTGTGCCTCTTCAGGAAATATATTCATTCTTTACGTATTTGGGATAGCTGGAGGAAACGTGTCACAAAACAGAATTAAATGTTCCTGACTGAGAAGACACTGTGACATCTGAACCCCAAGACTACCTGTGTAGGAAGGAACTGCTGATGCTGGTTTACACCGAAGATGGACACAAAATGCTGGAGTAACTCGTCAGGACAGGCAGCATCTGGAGAGAAAAAAAAAAAATGGGTGGTTTCAGATCGAGACCCTTTTTCAGATGAGAGGGCTCGACCCGAAACGTCACCCATTTCTTCTATCCAGAGATGCTGCCTGTCCCCCGAGGAGTTACTCCAGCATTTTGTGTCTAACCACAAGACTGTATCCTCATTTCCAATAGCTATCTCTGCCTCTTTACAGGTCTGATTCAGGCCTATTTTTTTTTTTTTTCCACTATGTAATCTCCTCGCAAACATCATCAATTATCAATAATCACAATATAAATACCAAAATGTCAGCAAGTTACTAAATAAAGCAACATTGATTTCCACATGGTGTGCAGTTGGCATTTTTCTGGACTTGTCAACTGTATTCAGGCCATTGTTCCTTGCGATTATTTTTATATTGGAAAGTTTTTCACATGGTTAAAAACTATTTGCCAGCTTTCAAAACGAACACAGGCACTATAAAGTCGAAATGCATTTTTTTTTTCCAGTTTTATGACAAGTACTCTCTCTTCAGCATTACTGTCCTTTTGAATCATCAAAACCCTGCTTTATTTTCTAGCTCTGTTTTCCGTACTGTTTAGTATCCAAGGAAAGTTAAATGGCCCAGACTGAGGTAACACTGAAATTCAAGATGGCCTCCTCATTTCCAAAAGATAGACACAAAATGCTGGAGTAACTCGGCGGGACAGGCAGCATCTCTGGAGGGAAGGAATGCGTGACGTTTCCGGTCGAGACCCTTCTTCAGACAGGGGAGAAGGAGACAGAGATATGGAAGGATAAGGTGTGACAACAAAAAGATCAAAGGGGACAAAGCTCAAGGCAAATGTAGAGTAGATCATTATTGGCTACTCTGAGGCATACAAATATAAACGTTAATCAGGAGGACAGTCAGACTGGTCAGAGAACTAGGATGGGGGAGGGATGGAAAGAGAGGGAAAGCAATGGTTACTTGAAGTTAGAGGTCAACGTTCTTACCGCAGGGTTGTAAGCTGCCCAAGTGAAATTCTAGGTGCTGTTCCTCCAATTTGCTTTGGGCCTCACTCTGACATATTTCCAATGGCTAACCATCACTTTACATATTATGATGCGTTGTTGGTTTTTGAGAAAGGTCGCAAATGAAAGAGAGAAACATGTAAAAGTTGTGAACAAATGGTTTAGGTCTTCCCTCGAGTTTGTCGAAATTGGCAATCTTCCACAAGAGATACACAGACCTTATGTCGGTGCTTAGTCGTTCGGTTGTTGTGAATAAATAAATGATCAGAAACTACCTGGAGACCACAAGATGTTACCCTTGGAAAGGCACAAAATGCCGGAGTAACTCAGCGGGACAGGCAACATATCTGGAGAGAAGGAATGGGTGACGTTTCGGGTCGAGACCCTTCTTCAGATGTGAAACATCACCCATTGCTTCTCTGCCTGTCCCGCTGAGTTACTCCAGCAGTTTGCGTCTGTCTTCGGTTTAAACCAGCATCTGCATTTCTTTCCTACACCTAGAGACCACAGGTGCCTTCACGTCTAAGGGTGTGCCAAACACGCTCGTAAAAAAAGAATTATAATCTCAACTGTAACGAAACACAGAGAAAAGCATTGGGAAGAAAAGATTAATGCCTTTGAAGTCAAGTCAGTCGAGCGCAGCGACTGTATTAATTCTGTAATTGATTACACAAGAACATTTTCCGGTGCTATACAGAAGAGGGAGGTCCTGTCAGCCTAGCAGTGGACGACTGGGGAACACTGTTGTCGAACTCTTTCAGTAGAGATGAGGGAGTGGGGGCTCGGAAAGCGGATGTCATTAAAGAGAATCGGGGCGGGCAAGGTAACCAATTACAAGGTTAATTCCCGGGATGGCGGGACAGTCATATGCTGAGAGAATGGAGCAGCTGGGCTTGTACACTCTGGAGTTCAGGAGGATGAGAGGGCATCTCATTGAAACATATAAGATTGTTAAGGCCTTGGACACACTGGAGGCAGGAAACATGTTCCCGATGTCGGGAGAGTCCAGAACCAGGGGCCACAGTTTAAGAATAAGGAGTAAGCCATTTAGAACAGAGACAAGGAAACACTTTTTCTCACAGAGAGTGGCGAGTCTGTGGAATTCTCTGCCTCAGTGGGCAGTGGAGGCCGGTTCTCTGGATGCTTTCAAGAGAGAGCTAGATAGGGCTCTTAAAAATAGCAGTCAGGGGATATGGGGAGAAGGCAGGAACGGGGTACTGATTGGGGATGATCAGCCATGATCACAGTGAATGGCGGTGCTGGCTCGAAGGGCCAAATGGCCTACTCCTGCACCTATTGTCTATCTCGGACATAGGTCGGGAGGGATTGGACCGGAGGGGATAGGATGGAGTCGAGGGACGTGGAAATCATTTCTGTTGGGCAGGGGCAGGCAGAAACAATGGGTCTGCCTGGGCAGTTCTGAGGAAGGGTCTCAATCCGAAACGTCACCCATTCCTTCTCTCCAGTGATGCTGCCTGTCCCGCTGAGTTACTCCAGTATTTTACATCTACCCAAGGATAACATCCTATGGAAACGACAGGCTGGTGGGCAGAGGAGTAGGTTAGCACGTTCTGTCTATCTTTGGAGAACAATGTTAATCCTCAAGCTTTCTTTTTAAATGAGCGTTAGTCTTTTGTCCGAAAATCAATGTGGGGCGCAGGTGGTCACTGTTTGTCTCGGTCGGGTGTGTCTCTGGTGATCCTGTTGCAATAGCAGTGTGTTTGCCTGTGTGTGCGTGACGCTGCCAATGCAAACTGCCCGGTTGAAGGGATGCCGGCACCGAGAGCTTTTAAACCACAGGCTGACGGAACCTGTCGCCGCACCTCCAGTTGGCTGCCGCCGAGAATCGACACGGACGTGGAGCTCGGCGCAGGGCCGGTTCATCCACACAAACATAACAAAGCTGTGTGCAGCAGCAGCAACAGCAAATGAACAAAGCAAAGAGCGCGTTTTGAAGAAACATGAAACCGTTTGCCATCAGTTGCCTGCTTTTTTTTTTTTGACTGGGTCAGGGTCTGTCGACTGAGCCGTGGAGCACATTGCTAGGCGGGGTGGGGAGAGGTTGCAGTTCTTAATTCTCACTCCAGCTCCCACGCCTTTTCCTCGTTCCCCGACTGGCTGTGAACTGCTGAGACACAGCCACCCAGCAGAGCGCAAATATCAAACTAACTGCCTCCCATCTCCAAGGCAGCATCTCCCGGCTGGGAGAGTCGAAATCCTTCAGGGAGTTTGTTCTTGGAAGTCAGTATTTGGGTATTTCCTTAAATCCAGCACCCAGTAGTGAAACTGAAGGTCTACAAACTTCCAGATTATTTTCCTGTTATTTCATGTAAGATTCCCATTGTTTCATATCCTGCATTTAAAGCAGTATTGATCGTGGTGTATTGCCAAAATAATGAGATGAAACAAAAATAATCCTGTTTTTACAGAAAAAAAAAATCAGATATGTCCGTCTTTTCTTGCCTTTCGAGACACGTTTCTAAGCAGGATTACATTAATTTTGCAATTAAATAACTCTATACAAGCCAAATTGTGATAATGCTAATGATTTTTTTTTTTTTTTTTTTTTTTAAATCATTTATCGCCCGATAAGATGGTTTAGTGATGCCCCAAATTTTTGCAGCAGAACGCGAGTCAGTGCCACTTTGGTCACGTGAGAAATATATGATTGAAGAGCAGAGTACCCGTTTTTATAGTCATAGAGCGATACAGTGTGGAAACAGGCCCTTCGGCCCAACTTGCCCACACTGGCCAACAATGTCCCAGCTACGCTACACTCACTTACCTGCGCTTGGTCCATATCCCTCCAAATCTATCCTATCCATGTACCTGTCCAACGTTCTTCAATGATGGGATAGTCCCAGCCTCAACTACCTCCTCTGGCAGCTTGTTCCATACCCCCACCACCCTTAGTGTGAAAAAGTTACCCCTCGATTCCTAATAAATCTTTTCCTCCTCACCTTGAACCTCTGTCCTCTGGTCCTTGATTCCACTACTCTGGGCAAGCGATTCTGTGCATCTACCAGATCTATTCCTCTCATGATTTTGTACACCTCTACAAGATCACCCCTCATCCTCCTGCGCTCCATGGAATAGATACCCAGCCTCGTCAACCTCCCCCTGTAGCTCACACCCTCTAGTCTGTGCCACACCCGCTGAACCATTTCAAGCTCGACAATATCTTTCCTTTAACATGGTGCCCAGAACTGAACACAATATTCTAGACGCGCTCACCAACGTCTTAAACAACCGCAACATGACCTCCCAACTTCTATACTCAGTACTCTGACTGATGAAGGCCAAAGTGCCAAAAGCCTTTTTGACCACCTTATCTACCTGCGACTCGACCTTCAAGGAACCATGCACCTGCACTCCTAGATCCCTCTGCTCTACAACACTACCCAGAGGCCTACTATTCACTGTGTAGGTCCTGCCATTGTTCGACATCCCAAAATGCAACACCTCACACTTCTCTGTATTAAATTCCATCAACCATTCCTCCGCCCACCTGACCAATCAATCTAGATCCTGCTGCAATCTTTCACAACCATCTTCACTATCTGCAAAACCACTCACTTTTGCATCATCAACAAACTTGCTAATCATGCCCTGTGTGTTCTCATCCAAATCATTGATGTAGATGACAAACAGTAACGGGCCCAGCACCGAACCCTGAGGCACACCACTAGTCACAGGCCTCCAGTCTGAGAAACAACCTTCCACCATCACCCTCTGCTTCCTTCCATGGAGCCAATTTGCTATCCATTCAGCTATCTCTCCTTGGATCCCATGCGATCTAACCTTCCAGAGCAGCCTACCACGCAGAACCTTGTCAATCATCTTACTGAAATCCTTGTACACATCAACAGCTCTGCCCTCATCAATGTTTTTTTTTGGCAGGTCTTCAGATTGAAAAAATCAATCAGAATTGAGAGACAACCTCCCACGTACAAAACCATGCTGACTATCCCTAATCAGACCTTGCCCATACAAATGCCTGTATATCCTATGCCTCAGAATACTCTCCAGTAACTTACCAACTACAGATGTTAAGCTCACCGGCCGATAGTTCCCAGCATTTTCCCTGCAGCCCTTTTGGAAAAGAGGCACAACATTTGCCACCCTCCAGTCTTCCGGCACTTCTCTTGTAATAAGAATGACTCATAAATTTCACCGAGGGCTCCCGCAATTTCCTCTCTAGTTGCCCCACAATGTCCTTGGATATATCTGATCAGACCCTGGAGATTTGTCTACCATACATGACAGTACCTTCAGTACTTATGTGACAGTAACACTGACTGCTCGCAATACACTTCAATTGACTGTCCCAAGTCCCTCCATCCTACGGTCCTTCTCCTCGGTAAATACAGAGGAGAAATACTCATTGAGGACCTTGCCCCATCTCCTGTGGCTCCACATAGAGGTGACCACCTTGATTCCTGAGCGGTTCCACTCACTCTCTCGTTACCCTTTTCCCCCTAATTTATTTATTAAATATTTGTTAGGTTTGTCCTTAATGCTACCTGCCAGAAGCTATCTCCTGGCCCTTTTTTGCCCTTCTGATCTCCTTTTTCAGTTTACTCCTTAGTTCCCAGAACTCCTCCGGGGATGCACTTGATCCCAGCTGCCTGCACGTCCCATGCATCCTTCTTGTTTTTGACTGCCGCCTCAATTTCCCTCGTCAGCCAAGCTTCCTTACGTTTGCCTGCTTTGCCCTTCACTCTAACGGGGATGTACACATCCTGAGCTTTCTTCGGCACACTATTAAAAATATCCCACTTGGCCGATGTTCCTTTCCCCTCTAATAACCTGCTCCAGTCAACTTGAGCGAGACCTTCTCTCATACCCTCAAAGTTGGCCTTACCCCAGTTGAGCATTTTAACACGTGGACCCTCTCCGTCCCCATCCATAACTATCTTAAACCTAATCGAACTGTGGTCACTGGTCCTAAAAGGCTCCTCTCCACACACACTTCACTTACTTGCCCTTCCCAATTTCCCAATACTAGATCCAGCGTTGCCATCTCACGTGTAGGGGGCCTCCACATACTGCTTAAGAAAACTCTCCTGAACACTTTTGAGGAATTGCACCCCATTTAAACCTTTCACACTATGATTTTCCCAGTCTATATTGGGAAAGTTAAAATCCCCTACTACAACAACCTTATTAGACCTGCAGCTGTCTGCAATCCCCCGGCACATTTGTTCTTCTAATTCCCGTTGCCAATTCGGTGGGTCTGTAGTACCCCCCCAACAAGGTAACCATCCCCATCTTGTTCCTCATCTCCACTCACTAGACAAACCATCCATAATGTCACCTCTGAACACAGCCGTGACATCCCCCTTAACCAACAATGCATCCCCCCTCCTCTTTTTCCCCACCCCTGTCTCTCCTGAAGCTTCTATACCCCGGAACATTGAGCTGCCAGTCCTGCCCCTCCCTTAACCAAGTTACAGTCATGGCTGCAACTCGTACCTATCCATGCCCAAGCTCATCTGCCTTACCCGTCAGGCCCCTGGCATTGAAATACGTGCAGTTTGAACCAACCCTCCTTCCTCGCTCTCCACCTGTCACCTGCCTATTCTGTCCACTAACCTTTCCCACACGATCCTCCATACCAACTTCTAGCCTCTCGCATGCCTTTGTCCTGCACGAGATCCCACCACCCCTGCCAATCTAGTTTAAAACCCTCCCGTGTAGCATTAGCAAACCTACCCGCTAGGATGTTGGTCCCCCTCCACTTAAGGTGCAACCCGTCCCTTTTGTACAGGTCACCCCTGCCCCAAAAGAGATCCCAATGATCCAGAAATGTAAATCCCTGCCCCGTGCACCAACTCCTCAGCCACATATTCATTTCCCCCATCTTCCTGTCCTTACCTTCACTTGCACGAGGCACTGGAAGCAATCCTGAGATCACTACCCTGCAGGTCCTGCTTTCCAGTCTTCTACCCAATCCCGTAAACGCGTGTTGCAGAACCTCCTTCCTCTTCCGACTTATATCATTTGTGCCAATCCGGCTGCTCCCCCTCACTCTTGAGGATGCCGTGCAGCCGCTCCGAGACGTCCTGGACCCTGGCACCAGGGAGGCAACACACCATCCTGGAGTCTCGCCTGTTGCCGCAGAACCTCCCGTCTGACGATGGAGTCTCCCACCACTATGGCTCTGCCTGACATCACCCTTCCCCATTGAGCCTCAGCACCAGGGTTGGAGTCACGGCTCTGGCTGCCACTCAATCTTGTCATGTCGCCCACTCTGACAGCTCCCAAGGGGGTGTACCTGTTTCCAATAGGTACAGCCACGGGGGGGGGGGGGGGGGGGGGGCTCCTGCATTCCATGTTTACTTCTCCTCCTCTGGTCACCCAACTTTGCTCTTTCTGTATCCTCAGTGTGACAACCTCACTACATGTCTTGTCCAGGAAACTCTCGTCATCCCGGATGGTCCTGAGGTCATTCAGCTGCTGCTCCAGTTCCCTAACAGGGTTCATTCAGGAGCTGCACCTGGACACACTTTCCACACTTTGCCTGAGCAAGGCCCACACTTTCCCCCCTCACCACCAAGGCACGCACTTCACTTTCCCCTCAACAAGGCCACTCCCAACAGACTGCTCCCCTGGACCTGAACTCAAATGTATCTAATTAAGTCAACTATCCACTCAACTAATTAGAATGTCTCAGCCAATCCACCCACTGGCTGATCTGTCTGCTGCTCCGCTGCGACCTTCAAGGTAATTTATTGTTGCTTTTTTTTTAAATTGTTTATATTTTGTGTTTAAACTTTCCATTGAAATACATAATAATGATTAGAACTTAAAATCATGAAATAAACATCTAGTTTGCTCACCTATTTTAGCGAAATCTCATTCTGTAGTCCCTCACTTGTTTAAATTTGTCAAAGCTGTTTATAGCGCTATAATGTTTTTTTTTGCACTGGTCGCGATTGTTTTTAAAATTAAAACAACGCGATTATAATGACCCTGGCGTGAACTACGGGCCTCGTGGTGGGTTACGTGCCGACATTCTCTAAGGGAGCTTAGAAATCAGTAATTGTCCCATATGTTTTATGTCATAAATGAAACAACATTCTCGTTTTTTTTTTCTTCACAAATTAGCTCAAAAGTATCTTAGGTAGGCCCTTCTTAATGCTGTGGTATTTCAATATGATTTAATAACTTACAAATGTGGCCACCCATGTCACAGGTTGGTACCCTTATTTACGGAAACACCCATTTCTGAACTTGGTGCCCTGAGTGTGTGTGTGTCTGTGTGTGAGTTTCATTGTGTGTGCGTTCGTGTATGTGTCAGTATCAGTGTGTGTCTGTGTGTATCAATGTGTGTCATTGAGTGTATCAGTGTGTGTGTGTGTCAGTGTGTGAGTCTGTTTGTCAGTATGTGTTTATCAGTGTGTGTTTGTGAGTGTGTGTGTATGTGTATGTGTATGGGCGTGAGTGGGTCAGTGTGTGTACGTCAGTGTGTGTGTGTGCGTATCAGTGTGTGTGAGAGTCCGTCTGTGTGTCTGTGTCAATGTGTGTGTGTGTCAGTGTATGTGTGTATCAGTATGTGTGCGTGTGTGTCAGTGTGTACGTGTGAGCCAGTGTGTGTGAGTGTGAGCGGGCGTGCAGTAGCAGAACCAGAATCAAAGTCGGAATCTGAATCAACGTATTGTCCGTGTGCGTGCGTGTACGTGTGTCAGTGTGTGTGTCACTGTGTGTGTGTGAGTGTGTGGGTGCGTGTGAGTGTGTGAGTGTGAGTGTGTGTGTGTGTGTGTGTGGGCTAGTGTGTGTGTGTGTGTGAGCGGGCGTGCAGTAACAGAACCAGAATCAGAATCAAAGTCACAATCTGAATCAGTGCATTGGCCAAGTATGTACACATACCAGGAATTTGACCTGGTGCTGTGTGCGCACATGGTAAAAACACAATATACCGCAGACAATTAAAAAAAAAACATTATAATTTTTTTTAAATGTAAAAATAAAGCGCAAGAGTAAAGAGGGGCTGTACACATGTAGATATCTAAAGTTCACTTGAAGAGTTCACAAGTGTTTATCTTCCAGACCAGAATGCAGTGGAGCCCAGCGGCTGTTCAGTAGAGCTACCGCTTGTGGGAAGAAGCTGCTTTTGCGTCCGAGTGTGAGGGTTTTTTAATAGAAAGCAATGGATTCATAATCCTGTGCGCGTCTTTTTGAGATGGGGCACATGTTAATACCGCGAAGAGTGGGCAATATATTGTGGGCAAGTGCGTGGTGTGCACACTATACCACTTACCACCTTCAAATGTGTGGGAGATGAATGTGTGGTGTACACAACAAACGGATAAAGTGCATAGATGGGACAATGTACATTGGGCGGTGCAACATGTGTTCAGTAAGGCGCTGCATGCTCAGTGTACCCATTATAACTGAGTGTATGTGTTAGGTGTGGAAATGTTCACCGCGATACTGGCAACGTGCAACAAAATACCAGCCATGCGTGCGAATATAGTTGTCCCTGTACTTGCAATGTGGAAAAGACGCGAATTCCTCGTTCTCTGCAAGTTCATTCTCATATGGGGTTTTTTTTTTCTCTTATATAACCAGGAATTGAAAGTCAGTCGGGTTTCCAAACCCCTCCCCTCCCTCCACACTCCGGCTAAACTAAAACAAAAGCGCTGGAGTAACTCAGCGGGACAGGGAGAAGGGTCTCGACCCGAAACATCACCCGAAAAAAACATTCCTTCCCTCCGGAGACGCTGCCCGTCCACCGCCGAGTTACTCCAGCCTATCTTCGGTGTAAAACCAGCATCTGCGGTTCCTTTCCGACGCAACCTTTAAAACAAAAGCGGCCAGGGTGTGCCGGCTCTTTCTTTAGTTCGCCGATGACTAACGGCAGCGGTTGGGTCACCTCCGGCCTGGGTGGGTAGCTCACTGTCCCACCACCCATTTGTGTAGAAAATGTTACCCCTCAGAGTCCTCTTGAATCTTTTCCCCTTCACCTTGAACCTATAGTCCTCTGGTCCTCGATGACCCTACTTTGGGCAAGAGACTCTGTGCATCTAAGACGTGTCGTTGTCTTATAGTCCACGAACTCTAAAAGAGTATTAGAGTTCGCTGCGGTGTCCCTCCGTTTTCAGGGCGCTGGGTGGTCGGGCAACTAGCCTTGCGCACAAGTGCTGTTGCGGGGACTGTGAACCCTCTGGTTATTTTCGCATCCGAGTGTATTGGCGAGTGACGGCGGGGCGGTTTGAGTGACTTGCGCCGTCACCACTTGGAGCGATTCCCCACCTCTCCCTCTCCCTCTGCCTCTCTCTGTCTCTGTCTTGCACCCATCCTGTGAACACATTCCAACCCTTGCTCCGTTACACTGGAGGAGTTACGCCAATCTTCCTCCGTCGTCCCCCACCACCCACTGGCTGTGAGAATACACTTAATTGTCAAAACCTCCGCCACCCCGGAGTCAATTCATAACCATTTCTGAGTGCGAGTCAGGAGACGAGAGAGAGCATCGGGGTGAGAGCGCTGTCAGCCTCTCTGAGGTGATTGAAATACCTTTTACTGGAACTAAACGTCCTGCGTTTCATTATTTATACTTTTCTGTACAATACGGACGCGAGTAGTGTGTTGTGGTTGCCGCCCCGATCCACAAACAGATCGCTTGGGCTCAGTGTGTAACTTATGTTCGCCTGTACGTGTATTTTAGTGGAGGTCGCTAACTGTCTTGTCTTTCACCCGACAGAGAGGCTCGTTGTGTGCCGCTGCCGTGTGAAGATCGCCTGTTGTCAGTGGGTGGAACCTCGCTCCCCCTCCCCTCTCTCCCCCTCTCTCTGTCTCTCCCTCTCTCTCTCTCTTTCTCCGTGGAGAGTCTGTGGAAAGCTTTTATTGGCTCGGGATTTTTTTAGGAAATGGCAACACCAGACATTGGAACAGGAACCGTGTTATCCGCGAGCAGCGAGAGGAAATCGGAGCTAAACGATTAGAATGCAAGTCGCTCAGATCTCCCAAAGTCACCAATTCCGTTAAGAGCAGGACTCGCAGCTCGTTTTGTGTTATTTTTTTTTACGCCTGAGTGTGTGTGTGCGTGTTAGCTATCCCTCCTCAGTCTGCACGCCACGCTGGGTTTTTTTTTTTTGGTACAATCTCCGAGTGTCATGAAGGAACACCTGGCTTTTCTACTGCATATACTGGCTGCAGCCATCGGCCTCTCCGAGGTACACAAGAATGGTGAGTAACATCAGCGCTTGCTGTCTCTCTTCCCCCCTCTCTCCCTCTCCCTCTCCCTCTCCACTCGGTTGCGGTGTCAGCAAGTGTGACTCCTTCCTCGGGACTCCGCTGCCGCCCGATCATCGAAACCCCAGCTCTTTGGGGCAGGAGAACAGCCAGCTGGCATCCCCCCCTCCCACCCCCCGACCAAAGTCAGCCCCGGGTCAGACCCAGATCCAGCGTAGACTCAGGAGAGATGGCCAGGAGTTAGATTTAGCTCTGAGGGCTAACGGAATCAGGGGATATGGGGGAAAAAGCAGGAACGGGGCTACTAATTTCAGATGATCAGCCGTGATCATATTGAATGGCGGTGCCGGCTCAAAGGGCCGAATGGACCTGTTTTCTGTGCCTTGGAGAACCGACCAACACAAGGGAGCGCTGGGGCTTGCAACGCGGGGTCGTTTCTTAATGTACATGAACACAGCGCAGGGCGATCCTAGCCCCGCGGGTCGGATCCGGACGCTCACCAGAACTCCTCGAGAACAGTGTGTGTAGGAAGGAACTGCAGATGCTGGTTGGAACCGAAGACGTTAGACGCAAAATGCTGGAGCAACTCAGCTGGACAGGCAGCATCTCCGGAGAGAAGGGACGGGTGACGTTTCGGGTGGAGACTGGAGGAAGGGTCCTATCTTTTTTAGAATAGCTTCGGTGTGAAAAAGGGAGTGGTAGTGGTGGGGGTGTCCACGGAAATGTTATGTCTGCTTACTGGACAAACCGACGTTGTGGAGAGAAGGCGCCGCGTCCCGCTCCAGCCTAAACGGCAACGGTTGGAGTGTGTGTGTGTGTGCGCTTTGCCCCTCCACTGTTTGCTCTGTCAGTCAGTGTGTTTCCGGGCGAATCCCCCTGTCTTGCTGCGGGGGGGGGGGGCACCTCTAGTGGGACCTAGCGGTCCTCGTATGCTCTGGTCTCGGCGAGCGTTCGCCTTTCCCCGGCTGCCACCGCCACTAGTTGCTGGCTGCGAAGGAGCGGGCGACAAACAGCGGCTGCTCTAAACCGAAACTGTGAAAACGGGTAGGGTGAGCTTGGTGCTGGCTGGCATTGCGGGCTTTTTACAGCGGGCATGGGCGGGATTTGGGACTGGGACGAGGAGAGCACAAAACTTTTTCACCCCAGAGAGCTGAGAATCTGCGGAAGGCAGCGGGGAGCTAATTCACTGGATGGTTTCACGAGAGATTTAGCTCCTGGGGCTAAAGGAATCGAGGGATATGGGGAGAAAGCGGGAACGGGGTAATGATAGTATATGGACACACTGATCTGTTCTATGTTCTGCTGTGCTGAAGCAAAGCAAGGATGTCATCGTCCTATCTGACAACAAACTCTCTTAAATCTTGATTCAGGATGATCAGCCCTGATCATATTGAATGGCGGTGCTGGCTGGAAGGGCCGAATGGCCTACTCCTGCACCTATTTTCAATGTTTCTACATTCCCCTCCTTGGCATGTCAATCCTCCTTTGATCTGAAGGACCACGGGGGCGATCTCACAATGAAGACACGCCGGCTGCGTCTAATCTCCACAACACCGCTGATATACTTGGAACGCTTAATAAAACCGCTTGCCTATACTCTTTTTTTTTAAAGACCCGCCGCCTAACATATTAACCTTGTCTGGCGGCCAGCAGCCTATCTTCCAGACTGATTTTATTTATTAAGCTTAAGTCAACCACTTGGCGGTGCCCTGCTCTCGCCCCCTTTCTCACCCTCTGACCGGCGTGTGGTTTGAGATTGCACAGAAACCGCTCGCTTCTCCGGCGCTCCTGTGCTTGCTGGCGTTCTGGAAAAGCCACTACACACCTCAAAAACTCACCTACCAATTCCCCAAATCCACGCCTGCAAAAACTAAAGGAGACCCGTGTAATAACCTTGCCCCAACCCGCGAGAAGCCACCAGGACGAAATGTGTGGGAAGGAACGACAGATGCTGCTTTGCAAGGCACAGAGTACTGGAGTAACTAGCTCAGCGGGCCAGGCAGCGGCATCTCTGGCGAGAAGAAGGGTCTCGACTCGAAAACGTCGCCCATTCCTTCTCTCCCAGAGATGCCGCCTGTCCCGCTGAGTTAGTTACTCCAGTATTTTTGTGTCTGGTATCTTCAGGAAATATCCAGACGTGGCTTTACAATAATGGGCGCGGGCAGGAGGGGGAATACGGCGACGATATATATATATCACAAAAACAGAGAAGTTCTTTAATAAAAGTTTATTACGAAGTATTGCATTCATCGAATACCGCAAATGTAAAACTCCAGCCGGAGAAAGTGAATGGTTTATAGATTTGGGGTGCCGGTCATTTTAGAAAATGTATTCAGAGCGAAGATGTGGCATATTAATTTGGATGTGGGTGGCCTGGCGTGTATCGGGTGGGTGTGCAGATTAGTTTAGCGGCGTGAGTGAGTGAATGATTAGGACGGGTGTCAGGGGTTAGGGGGAGAAGGCAGGAGAATGCGGTGAGGACGGGAGGGAGAGATAGATCAGCCACGATTGCACGGCGGAGTTCAGATGGGCCGGATGGCCTAATTCTGCCCCCTATCATTTATGGCGTGACGGGTGGCGCTTCCCAAGTCCCACACACAGGGCTCTGTTCACTGGCTGTCGCTGTCGCTGTCGCTGCGGGTTTCAAAGGGAAAGAGGCGCAGCGCAGCCAGAGAAGGGTTAACTTGGGCTAAACTCCTTTCATCGTCAGCGCTCGTCGCGTCTCTTCATTTAGCGGGGCCCATTGATCATAGAAACGTAGAAAAATAGGTGCAGGAGTAGGCCATTCGGCCCATCGAGCCAGCACCGCCATTCAATGTGATCACGGCTGATCATCCCCAATCAGCACCCCGTTCCTGCCTTCTCTTTCATTCCGTTAGCCCTAAGAGCTGAATCTTAAACTCTCTCGTGGATTATCTCTTTTACCTGGCGTGACATGTTTTAATGGGAGGGAATTGAGCCAGGCCTCCTGTCCCTTTTTAGACTGGGAGGAGACAAAGCGACCTTCTGTCATTCAGGATAGACAGACACCAAGTGCTGGAGTTTTTGATTCTCTCGACCCGAAAGGTCACCCATTCCTTCTCTCCAGAGATGCTGCCCGTCCCGCTGAGTTACCCCAGCATTTTGTGTCTTATCTTTTGCCATTCAGGATCCGACGAGTGAAATGGACAGACGGGGGACTGCTTCTCAGATTGAAGAAGTGTCCCAACCCCCCCAGACGTTCGTCCGTCCGTCCATTCCCCTCCACAGATGCTGCCTGACCGGCTGAGCGTCTCCAGCACGTTGTGTTTCGCTCACGGTCCCTGCCTGCATCTGCGGTCTTGTGTGTCCTTTCACCGCCCGAGATGCAGGGCGCTCCACCGTTCGGCTGGCGGTGGGAAGGGTTCAACAATGAAACGGCTTACCCTGGGCCGACTTAAATCGGCACAATATGAAGACGCAAGAGTCACTTTAACGGTACGATACAATAAACTTTATTCACCCCCGGAGAGAAATTGGTCAAGGCTAATTAGTGAAGGTGCGGGTCTTTTATTTAGCGCAGGGATGGGCGCGACGTTGAAAATATTCCACCTCGAACCCCCCACCTATTCTGGTCACTGAGTCTCTCTTAACAGTGAGCGGAGACCGCAGAAAATCCAGGTACTTGAGAATGACACTTTAGTCCGTGCAAACACAAATGCGGCCCCTCGGTATATAGTCTGAAGCAAGGTCTCGACCCGAAACGTCACCCATTCTTTCTCTCCAGAGATGCTGCCTCTCTGGCGCGCTGAGTTCCTCCAGCTTTTTTTTTGGTGTCGCTCTTCGGTGTAAACCAGCATCTGCAGTTCCTTCCGACACAAGGACAGGTGACTGCTGTACGCTTGCAAAACTGTTGATCTAAGACAAACAAAAAAAAAACACATCAACTGCCGGAGGAACTTGTGTAGGAAGGAACTTGCAGGTGCAGTTGAGAACCTGGGCAATTCTCTGCCGTAGAAGGCAGTGGAGGCCGATTCACTGGACGTTGTCAAGTCAAGAGAGAGCTCTTCGGGCTCTAAGAATCAGGAGATATGGGGGGAAAAAAAGCAGTAACGGGGAACTGATTTTGGATGGTACACAAAAGGCTGGAGAAACTCAGCGGGTGCAGCAGCATCTAAGGAGCGAAGGAGATAGGCGACGTTTCGGGCCGAAACCCTTCTTCACGAAACGTCGCCTATCTCCTTCGCTCCTTAGATGTTGCCGCTGCACCCGCTGAGTTTCTCCAGCCTTTTGTGTAACCCTCGATTCTCCAGCATCTGCAGTTCCTTCGTTAACGACTGATTTTGGATGATCAGCCAGGATCATATTGAAGGGCGGTGCTGGCTCGAGTGACCTGCTCCTGCCACCTATTTTTCTATGTTTCTAATAAAATCGCAGCATCCGCGAGTCTGGGCGAATTCAGCGGTTGAGACAATGAATTGAATTAAATTTTATTTTGTCGTTCAGACCTTTTGCTCCGAACGAAATGCCGTTGCCCTGCAGTCATACATATAATTTGTTTTTAAAAAATGACAGAAACACACAGTAAACACAAATTTAACATCCACCACAGTGAGTTCACCAAACACCACCTCCTCACTGTGATGGAAGGCAAAGTCTTAAAGACGCGCATTGTAAATAAAGCAACTCGAATGGCTGGTTTGGTTTAGTTTGGCTTGGTCTGCTTTGATTCAATGTGATCTTCTTTTGTAGATCGGTGTGGGGGTTCTGTGCTAATCGCCACCCCCGATTACTTTCAATCTCCTGGATATCCGCACACTTACTACCCGCGGCTGAGCTGCACCTGGGTTCTGCAGGCGCCCGAAACCTACCAGAGAATACTGATCAATTTCAACCCTCATTTCGATCTGGAAGACAGAGATTGCAAGTAAGTCCCGTGGCGTAGATCTTTGGAAAGAGGGGTTTTCGAATTCATGTGCAGTGTCCCTCTAGTGGCAACAGCGTACTTACCGGAGCCGGCCAAGTGGGAGGAGGTACAAAACCTTGTTTGTGTCTGGGAAAATAGACACAAAAAGCTGGAGTAACTCAGCGGGACAGGCAGCGTCTCTGGAGAGAAGGGATGTTTCCTTTATCATCGTTCCTTTTATTTTTGCATATTTTCATTCACTTGTTCTATATCCTCTGTTTCTGTGCCCTGATTCTCAGTTTGAAAACAAGGGTCTCGACCCGAAGTGAGGTCACCTGGAGCCTCGGCGGGTCCAGGCAGATGCTCTGCCTGACCCGAAAAGTTGCTCCAGCTTTTTGTGACTTCGGTCTTGAGACCCCTTTTCAAAGACATCAGCACTGACATCGTATAGAACAAGTATGTAAAGTATGGAAATATTGGAACCGATGATACAAAAAACAGGCAACGAGGATAGACATGAAACGTCGCCAATTCCTTTTCTCCAGAGTTGCTGCTCTCTGACCCGCTGAGTTACTCCAGCTTTTTGTGTTTATCTTCTGTTTAAACCGGCATCTTGCAGCTCCTCCCTACACAATATATATTTTTTTTACCGGCTGCATTACTATTATTAACAGCCGCTTGAGTCATCTAATCTTAGAAATCGTGATTGGTTCATGATGAAAGTAGTCAGACAATGGGCGAAACATATTATTTCCCAAGGAGGCAATATGGGCGAATGTTATGTCATTGTGTTTGTAAGTCAAATAATGAGAACACTCTTCTGGTAAAGACTCCTTGCAAACCATCAATCATCATATGTTTCACATATTGCCACCATTGCAATGTGAAGCGAATAATCGCCCAATGAGATGCAAATGAACTGTAAAGATTATTTAAAGTTAACAAACTATGGTAACACCCACGCCTTAACCTTGATGTAAAATAATCGCCACCAAGAATCAAAGCATTTCATCTGTAAAAACAATCCTCGTGTTAATGCTGGAATACCAGCAAGCTGCTGCAGTTGATATTTGATTAGTTCCAATGCTGAATATTTAGAAACACAAAATGTCATTATACAATGTTTTTAAAAGAAGGAACTGCAGATGCTGGAGAATCGAGGGTAACAAAAAATGCAGTCTAATTGTGCTGCATTACACATAACTGGAATTCAAATAAGTTTTCAAACCTTGCCATGTGCAGTAGAAATGAATTATGATTAGTAGGCCCCAACTGAGAATCCAATGTGTTGTGGCGGACGATGTTTCATGCACCTTCGCTCAGTCCGCCCGGACCTACCTGATCTCCCCGTTGCCAAACACTTTAATTCCCCTTCCCATTCCCACACTGAGCTTTCTGTCCTGGGCCTCCTCCAATGTCAGAGTGAGGCCAAACGGGAATTGGAGGAACAGCATCTCATATTTCACTCGGGCAGCTTACAGCCCAGTGGTATGACTATTGACTTCTCTGACTTCAAGTAACCCCTGCATTCCCTCTCTCACCATCCCTACCCCACTCAAGTCACACCAGCTTCTCGTTCTCACCTAGCAAACAGACCTCCAAGCACAATGGCCTGTTTCCTTTATCATCCTTATTTTATTGCATATCTAGCATTCATTTGTTCTGTATCTCTCTCTACATCTCCGTCTATATCTCTCGTTTCCCTTACCCCCGATCCCCTGTCTGAAGATGGGTCTCGACCCCAAACGTCGCCCGTTCCTTCTCTCCAGAAATGCCGCCTGTCCCGCTGAGTTCCTCCAGCATTTTGTGTCTATCTTGGGTTTTAAACCAGCATCTGCAGTTCCTTCCTGCATGTTTAATGCAATACCTTACCACAGGATATAAGTAGCATTTTGACGGTTTATGCTTTTAACTTTGAAAGCTGTTAATCTATAATGGAGCTTTTCAAAGCTCGGAACACAGAGATCAGTGTTTTGTCTTTTGCTGTCATGTTCTATATAAATGACTGCTATCTGAGATGTTTTGAATGTAGTTCATTTTGTTTTTCATTCTTTAGTTGGTTGCTGTACGGTTTATTGATTCAATCCACGTTGTTATTTTGCTCAAGCTGCTCTCTGCTTTCATTGTGGCTTGTGATTAGTGCAAACTCCTACTGTATTCCAAAATATAGACTGATGGATTAAAGCTGTCTGCATTTATATTAATAAGTTAAATAATTTTTAAGTGAAGGCTGTTAATTTTGTGCTGCAAAATCATATATTTCTACTGCAATATTTATACTGGCTGCAATTTCCAATTCATTTGAATAGAACTTCAAGATCAAGCCAAGTCATAGGGTCATAGAGTGATACAGCGTGGAAACAGGCCCTTCAGCCCAACTTGCCCACACCGGCCAACAACGTCCCAGCTCCACTAGCCCCACCTGCCGGTGTTTGGTCCATATCCCTCCAAACCTGCCCTATCCATGTACCTGTCTAACTGTTTCTTAAATGTTGGGATAGTCCCAGCCTCAACTACCTCCTCTGGCAGCTTGTTCCATACGCCCACCATACTTTGTTTGAAAAAGTTACCCCTCAGATTCATATTCAATCTTTTCCCTTTCAACTTAAGCCTATGTCCTCAGGTCCTTGATCCACCTACTCTGGGCAAGAGACTGCGCATCTACCCGATCTATTCCTCTCATGATCTTATTAACCTCTAAAAGATCACCCCTCATCCTAGAAACATAGAAACATAGACAATAGTTACAGGAGTAGGCCATTCGGCCCTTCGAGCCAGCACTGCCATTCAATATGATCATGACTGATCATCCACAATCAGTACCCCATTCCTGCTTTCTCCCCATATCCTGTGATTCCGTTAGCTCCAAGAGCTAAATCTCTTGAAAACAATGGACAATATGACAATAGACAATAGGTGCAGGAGTAGGCCATTCGGCCCTTTGAGCTCCTGCTGAACCGCTCCCTGCAGCTCAGACCCTCTAGGCCTGGCAACATCCTTGTAATGTATCTGATCATTTCCTGGAAATAAGGTTCTACAGAATTATTTCCCATTCGTCTTTAGAGGGGTTCTGCCAGTGACAGAACAATATTTTCCAATGTAACTGAAAAGCCTTTAAGAAAATTTGACTCAATTGATTTTCTATTTCTTGAATGTGTTTGTGCAATACGTGGCTGATAGAAAGAATTATATATTTTTTCATAAAATATACTGATATGTCAGAAGGTAAATCAGAAAACTATTGCTGGAGTACTGTTCATACTGTGCACTGCCAAAGGAACTGACTGAAATGAGAAATATTGGCTCTGAAAAAAAAGATTAAAGTGATATCCTGCAGGACTTGGCTGTTGATTTTGGTTACCTAATTAAAACACGTGTAATGTTTAATTTGAGCGTAGGAGGATTGCTAGCAGTCAAAACCACATGCAATTTCTTTGTTTTGCTGAATTTGGGAGCAGTTGAGGTTTTACCTACATTTTAATAACTTTCCTTATTTGCTTATACATGGGAAGTACATTGTGCAAGTTAAAAAAAAAATTAACATAAGCAAAAAATCAGAACTGAAATCTAGTGTTCCTGTCGTAGTTTTCATGCAAGTGAGTGCATTAGTTCTTCATATTATTTGGTGTTGGTAGCATTTTTGTGCCTTCCACTACAGTGATGAATGCTGTGGTGGATGTTTAAGTTAAATTTTTATTGTGTTTTTGTGTGTTCTTTTTTCATTGTATCGCTGCTGGCAAATTCACTTTATGTGCAAGTGACGAATAAAACGGATATTGATATTGACTGATATTGAAATTTAAATCAAAAATTGATTAAAAAAAAAGTCTGGCGTAATGCAGCAGGACAGGCAGCATCTCTGGAGAACATGGATAGGTGGCATTTTAGGTCAAGACCCTTCCTCAGTCTTGAAGAAGGATCTCGACCCGCAAAGTCGCCCATTCCTCTATCCAAAGATGCTGCCTGTCCCATTGAGTTACTCCAGCAGTTTGTGTCTATCTTCAGTGTAAACCAGCATCTGCAGTTCCATCCAACACATTGAAAAAAGGTCTGTGTGAAACAAAACATATCACATAAAATTCTTTAATCTGATCAAGAAGATTTTTAAAATTTTACCGGCTGGTACATTTGGTATGTTTTTTTGTGTGTGTCATGTTTCCATCCAGAAATACATAATGACTGATGGTCTGCTGTGCCTGGCATGGAGGGAACATTTAGCTCCATGCACAAAGTTAAGGCACTGGTTAGTGCCCGCCTGTGTTTAGGGAGCTTTAAATGCACAGATAAGCTTTATAGGGAGCACTGATAAGCTTCCTGTTGCTAATTTGGCTGAGCCATCCAGTCCATTAGGGCATTTATTTTGCCTCCAGGGATATGTGGACTTAAAAGAGAAAAAAAATCCCCTCACCCCAACCCTCCAGGGCCATCTGCCTCTCAAAGTGCATAAAAACAATGTAATGTGTAGGAAGGAACTGCAGACGCTGGTTTATACTGAAGATACGCACAAAAATGCTGGAGTACCTCAGCAGGACTGGCAGCATCTCTGGAGAGAAGGAATGGGTGACGTTTTGGGTTGAGACCCTTCTTCAGAGTGAGAGTCAGGGGGGAAGAATTTAAGTTGGTTGGTGGAGGAAGGAACTGCAGATGCTGGTTTAAACCAGAAGATAGACACAAAAAGCTGGAGTAACTCAGCGGGACAGGCAGCATCTCTGGAGAGAAGGGATGGGTGACGCTTCGGGTCGAGTGTGAAGAAGGGTATCGACCCGAAACGTCACCCATTCCCCTTGTCTCCAGAGATGCTGCCTGCCCCACTGACATTACTCCAGCTTTAAGTTGGTTGGTCTCCGGTCAGAAGTGGTCAGTGGTGTATTACAGAGCTCTGCGACTCAGCTCTGGTTATTACTGCTCCAGAACATTGACACAGTTTCTGCATTCCTTTGCGAGGCAGAAGGCAATTTAATGCTAAAGTAGCTGCTAAAATCCCTAGGAAGATTAACTTCTACTCGGCCATAAAACAAGTAACAAGGCAAGTTCACACCCATTGATTTTGAACACCATGGCCCTGCATTCCAATCTAAGAGGCTTTAGTACACTATATTCCTAGCAATCACTAAATATTGAAAATTGGCATACCGCATGTTATTCTGTTGAAATCCTGCAGCAATCATTTATGTGTTGGAAGGAACTGCAGATGTTGGTTTTAAACCAAAGACAGACGCAAAATGCTGGAGCAAATCAACGGGACAGGCAGCATCTTTAGTTTAGAGATACAGCACGGAAACAGGCCCTTTGGCCCACTGGGCCCGCACCCACCAGCGATTCCCGCACATTAACATTATCCTACAATTTTTACCTTCACCAAGCCAATTAACCTACAAACCCGTACATCTTTGGAATGTGGGGGGGGGGGGGGACACAGGAGATCTCGGAGAAAACCCACGCAGATTCGCGGGGAGAACTTACAAACTCCGTACAGGCAGCGCCAATAATCGGGATGGAACCCGGGTGTCCGGCGCTGCATTCGCTGTAAGGCAGCAGCTCTACCGCTGCGCCCCCGTGACTGCCATCTCTGGAGAGACGGAATGGGAGACCCGAATTGCTATTCAGAGCCCGGTTGCCATTGCAACCTAATCAAGATAGCCACTGAACACTAGATTTTGGCATTGGTGTACTGTTACCCTATGCAAATACAGCGAAAAAAATTCCTTTGCATGATAGCTAGGTAAATCGTACCTTACACGAATACATCAGGTAGGGTAAAGAAAAGGTTATAAATTGCAGCAGTAACTCAGCGATGCAGGCAGTATGTTAAAGAAGGAACTGCAGATGCTGGAAAATCGAGGGTTTACACAAAATGCTGGAGAAACTCAGCGGGTGCGGCAGCATCTACGGAACGAAGGAGATGGGCAACGTTTCAGGCTGAGACCCTTCTTCAGACAGGCAATATCGCTGGAGAACTTGGATAGGTGACATTCTGTCTGTGTCCACCTATTACCTGGAACGCTTTGTCCTGCATCTCCTCGCTCCCAGCTTCATTCCCGTGCCCCTCCCCCTGCCACCCCGGTCCCTACCTGAAACGTCACCTATCCATGTGGTCCAGAGATGCTGACTCGGACTTGCTTTGAAGGACTAACGCAGGATATTTTGGAACTCCCAAGTGTGCGAAACATATACCAAGAGAGATGACAGGACAGCGGTGGGACCCATCTTGTACAATGAACATGGGTGCTGGAGAAACTCAGCGGGTGGCAGCATCTAAGAGCGAAGGAGATTAAAGACCCTTCTTCAGACTGGTTAGGGATGAACGAGAGATTAGACGGTGATGTGGAGAGATAAAGAACATGAATGAAAGATATCAAAAAAGTAACAAAAAATTAACGTAACGATGATGAAGGAAACAGGCGATTGTAAGCTGTTTGTAGTGTGAAAATGAGAAGCTAGTGCGACTTGGGTGGGGGAGAGATAGAGAGAGAGAGGGAATGCCAGGGACCGATGGCTGAGGGAGAGGTGGGAAGGGGGGGAGACAGCAAGTGTTAACAGAATTGAGAAAATTCAATGTTCAAGCCCAGAGGATGCAGACTCCCCAAGCGGAATATCAGGTGCTGTTCCTCCAACTTGCGGTGTTACTCACTCTGGCCATGGAGGAGGCCCAGGACCGAGAGGTCGGATACGGAATGGGAGGGGGAGTTGAAGTGCTGAGCCACTGGGAGGTCGGGTTGGTTATTGCGGACCGAGCGAAGGTGTTCGGCGAAACGATCGCCAAGCCTCCTCTTGGTCTCTCCGATATAGATCAGCTGGCATCTGGAGCAGCGGATGCAGTAGATGAGGTTGGAGGAGGTGCAGGTGAACCATTATACATTTGCTTATCAATGTCTGCATTGTCTGCTGTTTCACACCTTCCCCTCCCATATCTCTGGACTCTTTCCCCCCCCGCCTCGACCCGAAACGTACCATATTCCTTCTCTCCAGAGATGCTGCCTGCCCCGCTGAGTTACCCCAGCATTTTGTGTCTACCTTTGGTGCAAACCAGCATCTGCAGTCCCTACCTACACAGCAGTGACAGCTATGGCTGGTGGTTCTGAAGGGAATCATTGACATTCAGATGCTGGTAGATTCTGGGTTAGCGCAGTCTGTAAGCGGTGTGACAGATGGCAGCACATCTGTCGTTCTGCTTTGTTGCTGAAACCCACTCAGTTAGACCCTGAGCAAAGTGGGATCCCCTAGTATTATAGGCACAAAATGCTGGAGTGACTCAGCGGGGCGGGCAGCATCCCTGGAGAGAAGGAACGGGTGAGGTTTCGGGTCGAGACCCTTCTTTCCACAGTATTGTGTCAGGGAGTCTGTCTCTGTTATACTATGCCAGCCCCCAGACCTGGAACGCCATCACAACCCTCATTCATTGAAATGGAGATTCCTGATCTGGGGAGGAGGAAGAAAAACGTGGATCAGCATGCATTCTCCCAGGTCTAGTGTAGCTGGGACATTGTTGTCCGGAATGAGGACGGTTTCGGCCTGAAACGTTGCCTAGTTCCTTCGCTCCATAGATGCTGCCACAACCGCTGAGTTTCTCCAGTAATTTTGTCTACCTTCGATTCTCCAGCATCTGCAGTTCCTTCTTGAACATTGTTGACCGGTGTGGGCAAGTTGGGCCGAAGGGCCTGTTTCCACAATGTTTCATGTATCAATGACTCTATGACTCTATAATTTACATTGATATCAATTCCTACTTTTTAAGTCTTTTTTTTTTGCAATTAAAGGCCAGTGGAATTGAAAAGTTTTTAAAGTTGTCGCACTTCTGAGGAGATGAGGGCCCAATGGCTACAAGCTCTGCAGTACAGGTGCAAGGAGGTGGTCTTGTAGGGGAGGACGTTCCTCGAACTGCTGAGCATCTTGGACAATACAGCTCACCCCCTCCGTAAACACACTGGTACTGGAGCAGAGGTGGCCTTCTTGGAGTATGACGAGTACTAAGGAGTACTTAGGAGTACTCCTAAAGAGTACCTTCAGCAACAAGACTGGTTCCACCATGATGCAGGACAGAACGCCACAGGAGATCCTTCATCCCTGTGGCTATCAAACTGTACAACTCCTCCCCCTTCTGTCGTGGGGTAGACTGACTCCCCCTTTCCCCCCCCCCCCCCCAATCTTTGCACATCCCCAATCCTTTCCACTCGTCACTTGAATTCCATGTTTCATGTATCTTCTTGTGTTTTATGACAGTTGGCAGACCAATCTCCCTCCTGGGATAAATAAAGTTCTATTGTATCGTATCGTACACTGTTTTATTTTTGCTGACTGACTGTAAGGAGGAAGAGTCCATTCTCTGGGCTTCAAGCCTCGCCAAGGGTGGGTAGGTGGGTTGTGTGAAGGGTGTTGGGGGGAGGTGGGGGGGGGGGGAGTTGTGGGGGGAGGTGGAACAGGGACAATGTAGGCAATGACCTGAATCCCCCCCCTTGATTCAACCCAAACCAGAACACTTAATCCATCCAACCGACAAAACCTTGGGAAAAAGCATCGCTTAAAGAAAAAGATTTTCAAAAAAATGGCCTGGCAAATAGATATTCTGGAGACGACTTGAACAGTTCTTAAATTAACCTAAGGTACCTAACAATCTGATAGAGTTCATAACAAAGTGTTGGGTAATTTAAGCCATTGACGATGTTGATGAAACTGCTTTGATTCAGAAACAATTGAAATTCACGCTCCATGGAATGTAATGAGAGATGCCTCAGACACTGAACTAGTTTTTTAAAGTTTTGATGTGGCCTTAGATGGTAATGTGTATTTTCAGATGGAATAGCCCAATTCCCAGGCACTTTATTATAAATTCAATAATTCGCACCACAGGTAGTTATGGATGCCAGAGGGCACCTAATTTAGTGATGCTACTTAAAACTCTATCAATTTTATAATCATAGAATCTTAAGCTTTGTTCATAGAGTCACAGAGAAACACAGCCTAGAAGCAGGTCCATTGGCCCACTGAGCCTCTGCCAACCATCACAAAATCATTGACACTTAATATATTTTATGATGCGGTATATTATGGTCCTGTGATGAGTGTTTGTCGGCACTGGGCCTGTACTCGCTGGAGTTTAGAAGAATATGGGGGTGGGTGGGGGGGGGGGGGGCTCATTGAAACATACAGAATAGTGAAAGACTTGGATAGAGTGGATGTGGAGCTGATGTTTCCATTAGTGGGAGAGTCTAGGACTAGCGGTCATTGCGCCAGAATGAAAGGCCGTTCTTTTAGGAAGGAGATGAGGAGAAATATTGTTAGTCAGAGGGTGGTGAATCTGTGGAATTCTTTGCTACATAAGGCTCTGGAGGCCAAGTCGGTGGACATTTTTAAGGCAGAGATAGATAGATTTTTGATTAGTACGGGTTGTCAGAGGTTATGGGGAGAAGGTGGGAGAATGGGGTTAGGAGGGAGGGATAGATCAGCCATGATTGAATGGCGGAGTAGCCTTGATGGGCCGAGTGGCGTAATTCTGCTCCTATCACATGATCCTATGACCTTTACTTTCCCCACATTCCACCAACTCTGCTCAGATTCTACCACTTACCCACACACCAGTGACCAACTCACCTGTTCGAATCCATCAAAGATTTATGAAGATGTTACCAGGACTCGAGAGTCTGAGCCATAGGGAGAGGTTGAGTCGGCTGGGACTCTACTGTTTGGAGCGCAGGAGGATGAGGGGTGATCTTAGAGAGGTGTGTAAGATCTTGAGAGGCATAGATCGGGTCGAGGCACGCAGAGTCTCTTGCCCAGAGTAGGGGAAACGAGGAGCGGAGGACATAGGTTCAAGGTGAAGTTGGAAAGATTTAATTCGAATCTGAGGGGTAACTTTTTCACGCAAACGGTGGTGTGGGTGTGTGGAACAAGTTGCCGGAGGAGGTAGCTGAGGCTGGGACTATCCCAACAATTAAGAAACAGTTAGACAGGCACATGGAATGGACACGTTTGGAGGGATATGGACTAAATGCGGGGAGGTGGGACTCGTGTAGCTGGGACATGTTGGCTGGTGTGGGCAAGTTGGGCCGAAGGGCCTGTTTCCACACTGTATCGCTCTACGACTCTGAAAGCAAACCTGCCATGAGGGCCCACATGGAACAATGAGTGTGTTCACAAACATTGGTTTACAAGATGCAAGATACAATTATTTGTCACATGTACCAATTGGTACAGTGAAATGTGTGGTTGCCAGACAGCCATACGGATAATAAAGAGCACAGAACGTGATAGTCCTTACCACAGACATCCCCACACAGCGGGATCAAAGTTTCCCACTGTGAGGGAAGGCTCCAATTTCTGAGGCCAATGACAAATTCTGATGTGTGCAGATATAATCCTCTTGCCAGACCCGAGGCCTGTTGTTTTATTTTGCAAACCAGCACCTGCAGTTCCTTGCCCCTCCATTTTATCTCGTCTCCTGTTGCAATTGTCGGAACCTTCCAGGAAACGCCACCCATTCCTTCTCTCCAGTGACGCTACCTGTCCCACTAGTGACTCCTCCTTCTTGTGTCTGATCAGCAAACTGTTGGTCCGCCTTACATTTCCAGTTCTGAACGTAAAGATTTAAACAAGAATCTTAATTTTCAAGAAGATAGACACAAAAAGCTGGAGTAACTCAGCGGGTCAGACAGCATCTGTGGAGACGAGGAATGGGTGACGTTTCGGGTCGAGACCCTCTTATTACATGTAACTCATGGCATGGTCACTAACGAGAGAACACCACAAATCTTTATTGAACCAACCCTCTCCAATTAAAGATACTGATCAGGATTTTATAACATTGGTCTAAACCACATGATTAACTATCTTCAGTTTAAACCAGCATCTGCAGTTCCTTCCTACACATCGTTAGCACATGCCCTGACCTTTTATGGACATTTTCCCAGATGTTTTTAATAAATATGCCTTCACTGCCAAATGGCATTACCACTTTAAAGACTGCTTTCTGGGTTGCAATATAGTTCATTGTGGAATTGCCAAAAGCTGCCTGCCTCCGTGGAAGGGAGCCAAGGTAAGAAAATGTGTTCCTGACACCGTCTGTTTTTCTTTTAGCTAATAACTTGCGATACTCCTTGTCCAGTACCTTGTGGAGAACTGGAGTCAGGGTGTCAGCGGTTGCAGAAAGAAGAAAACCAAAAATAGATTTTTAGTTTAGTTTAGCGTAAGCGCTTTGAAACTAGTAAGGGAACTTAATGCTACACTGACGGCTTTAGTTTAGTTTAGTTTAGTTTAGAGACACAGCTGCAGGATACAGCGCCCACCGGCGATCCCCGACATTAACACTATCCTACACACACTAGGGACAAATTTTACATTTATCAAGCCAATTAACCTACATATCGTTTTGGAGTCTTTGGAGTGTGGGGGGGGGGAAACTGAAGATCTCGGAGAAAACCAAGCACAGGTCACGGGGGGTGGGCGGCAAGAAAGTACAAACTCCGTACAGACAGCTCCATAGCCGGGGACCGAACCGGTGCTGCAAGCGCTGTAAGGCAGCAACTCTACCGCTGCGCCACTGAATATTAAATCCCGATTGTGATCCCTGCCAGTTGAGATACACACATTGTGATCCCTGCCAACTGAGATAACACATGGTTGTGGGCCAAGAGGTATGGAGTTGTGTGATTCAGTTGAGATTGTACAGATGGAACAAATAAAGCCACCTAATCCAGGGAAATTGCAGACAAGTAATTTGCCAAAGAACAGAGAGTTTATATAGTCAGCATCGACCTCCATGTAGCACATAAACCATGACAGACAAAAAGCAAAGACATTATTGTATAGGAAGGAACTGCCAATGCTAATTTTAGCCAAAGATAGACACGACTATTGATTTCTCTAACTTCAAGTAACCCTTTCATCCCCTCTCTCTCCATCTCTCCCCCACTCAAGTTGTACCAGCTTCAAATTCGTCATGTTGAGCCTCACCAAGCACACAGCTGACATTGGCTTGTGTCCTTTATCATCGTTACTTTTTTTGCATATCTTTGTTCTATATCTCTCCACATCACCGTCTATATCTCTCGTTTCCCTTTCCCCTGGCTCTGTCTGAGGAAGGGTCTCGACCCGAAACGTCACCCATTCCTTTCCCCCAGGGATGCTGTCTGACCCGCTGAGTTGCTCCAGCTTTTTGCGTCTATCTAAGACATTATTGTATCTCGTTGGTCACAAGGGAACAGAATTGTACCATAGCATCAAGCCCCCAAATAAGACCTTGCCAAATGCATCACACGCGTTATGTGTATTTCTAATAGGGAGCGAGACTGTCATTTACGCACAGCCAAGAGAAGGGGAATTTCTTTCGCACTTTCTTCATGGAACTAAGCCTAAAAGCAAATAAATTGAATTGCTGAAGCTGCGCCTTGAATATTCTGCATTGATCTGATCCCCTTATTTATGAACGGAACCATTGACCATGGAGGTGTTCCTTGGGCCAAATTCCTGGAATTTTCAGGTTGTTCGAGCAGGAGAGGCTGAAGAAATTGGATCTACATCCTTTGAAGTTCAGAAGAACGAGGAGTGACCTTCTTGAAATGGATAAGATTCTTAGGGACCATTATCGATTCACAATCTATAATGTGGGAATTGTACGAGTTTTTTGCACAGTCAGTCTCCTAACTGATAATTGATTGCATTTTTGTTGTTGTTCTTGCATCCGATGTGCCCAGCAAGTAAGGATTTCATTGTTCTGGTTCCTATCCAGTTAATATGATTAAAATACTCCCTCTCACTCTCTCTGAAACTCTCTCTATCTGCCTATCTCAATCTCTCTCTCTTTATCCTTCTGTCTCTTAAGCCCTTGCCCCACTTAGGCGATTATTTCGGCGACTACAAGCGACTAGGCTGTTGCCACGTGGTCGCGGGGTGACGCCCGTATGGTCGTGAGCAGTCTCCTCAAGTCGCCTAAAAAGTTGTCATGTTTTTCTGGTCGCCGCTGGATTTTGAAATGTTCAAAACTTTTCGGCGACTGTGGGCTTGACGTATGTTGTCGCCTCCTGTCGTAGTTGCTGTCGTAGGTTGTCGCCAGGATGACGCAGGTTGTCGCCAGGTTGACGTTAGTTGTCGCCGGTGCTGACTTCGGTGAATTCCATTGGCGACAACCCACGTCAACCTACGTCAACGGCGGCAAAGGTACCAGCGAATTCTGAATTGGCTTCAGTTATCGCTGGCTAGGGTCGCTGCTTGTCGTAGCTTGTCGCGGGTGGACGTAGGTTGACTTTGGTTGTCGCCTGTGTGGTCGTAGATTGTCGTAGGTGGACGTGCTAATGGGTCGCCGGTTGTCGGTAGCTTGATGTCGAATAGGTGGTAGTTTGTCGTAGGGACATTGTCGTATGGGGGTGGTCCAGTCGACGCTTTATCGGCTGTGACAGGCTCAGAAAAAATTATGAAAAGTGGGACAGGCCGTTAAACTACTCCTCCCCTCCCTCTCCCCCTCCCCTCCCCCTCCCCCCCCCCTCCCCCTCCCCCTCCCCCTCCCCCCTCCCCCTCCCCACGGCTACCCACACAGGGGGAACCACTGCACCCCAAACTGGCAGGCACCATTAATTACCTGACCATCACCAGCTTCAGGGTCAGGTACTCAATGAGACATGGACAAATTTCAAACCGCCTTGAGAACTGCATCAATTCTCAGTGTTCCAACGGTTAATGCCCAGATCTGGGGAAACTTGAGCATGACCACCAAGATGCAGGACGTCCGTCTCCAGCGGATCCTGAAGCTCTTCTCCACGGGCATAACGGAGTATGCCAAGATCCTCAATGGTGATAATGTGACCAGCGAGCAGCAGGATGCCCTGGCACTTCTCTGCAACACCCAGTTTGAAATCAACTGCCTGCACAAGAGCTCCATCCGGCCCACCCTCAACCCGAAATTTGCAAGGTTAGGGTTGTGACGTCCCTCCACCACTCCACCACCTCATCAGCTGTTTGGGGAAGATCTCTCCAAGCAAGTCAAAGAACTCAACGAGGAGGCCAAGACCGTGGGCCTTATGAAACCTCCCCCGGCTAAAGTTCACCCATATCACCGTCAACAACCTCACCCTACTTGGAAGCAGCGCCGGCCGGATAGGACACCAAGGACCTATCCGCCTCCACTTCCCCAACCGCAGCGGCCTTTTTTAGGGCAAGGCCTGCAGCGGCCCGCATGGAAGATGCGGCCACCGTCACGACAACCACCGCAACGTCCCCCCAAAACGCCATACGCCAGGACCCGCCGCTAACCATGGAGGTAAGAGGGTCTGGCTCCTCTAAGGCAGTAGCACTTCTACCCTCCACAAGTCGGGGGATGGTTGTGCAATTTGTGGTGCTTGGGATGCAATCACCACAGACACGTTTATTCTACAAAGTGTTCACGGTTATGTTCATAGAATTTATTGATGGTCAACTTCCCCCTAAACACACATGCAACCTCAGTCGACTTTTCACGCTCTCTCCGAATGAGATAAAGGCAGACATGCTGAAATCTTACGGCTAGCAGCCAAAGGGTGATTGGCAAAACGACGCACGAAAACACCCCCTGAGTTGTGTCAAACATCTTCACAAAAACCAAAAAGATGGGGGGTGTCGGATTAATCATAGACCTAAACCGAGTTTGAACACTTTTGTACAATATACCCATTTTAAGATGGATACTTTGAAACAGCTAAGCAGATGGTTTACCCAGGGTACTTATTTTATGGTTGCATCGATTTAAAAGATGCATACTATTACAGTTCCCATTACGGAATCGCACAGGAAGTTTCTGAAATTTGTTGGAAGGGACAGTTGTGGCAATACAAAGCATTACCCAATGGGTTAACCACAGCCCCCAGACAATTTACCAAATTAGTAAAACCTATATTGGCATCCTCCGACAACAAAATTATATCGTCATGGCATATTTAGACGATATCCTTATCGTGGGTCAGACCCTCCAATTGGCTACGCTGGCGTTACAGCGACCAAATCTTTATTCGAGACGTTAGGTTTTGTAACCCATCCAGACAAATCCAAACTGCTCCCCTCTCAGTTATGGATTACTGGGTTTCACCCTTGACACAACCTTAATGATGATCACTATCCCGACAACAAAGCTTTAGCCATAAAGAAGCATGCTACAGCCTTGCTTGCGCCAGGGTTCCGAATAACCGAGCAAACGGCAAAGGTAATTGGGAAATTGGTAGCTACATTCTCAGTGCGCAATTCGGACCGTTACATTACCAAATTTACAAAGAGCAAAGATCGCAGCATTAAAAGCAAATGCTGGGCACTTTGATAGACCAATACAGTTGCCAATCAGGCTAGAGCTGAGCTACAATGGTGGATTGACCAATATTAGTGAGTGTCACAGGACCCATCATTGTTAGCAACCCATCCGTCGTGCTACAGGACTGACGCAAGCGCACAACGGTATGGGGTGCAACTGACACCATGTCCAGTTGTGGTGGCAGATGGGACCCTCACGAGTCTACCCTCCTCCAGACACAAGGGATAAATTATCTGGAGATGTTAGGGCTTCCATGGACTGCGGGCTTACTGTACTAACTCAGGGAACTTACATGTCCGCCTCCAAATAGATAACACAACGGTGGTGGCTATATCAATCATAAGAGTGGGTGGTATCAGGTCGCTATCTTGTGATGAATTGGCAACCACAATTTGGCACTGGTGCGTTGAGAGAAATATTTGGATCACTGCGACCTATTTGCCAGGGAAGGTCAATACAGTGACGGGACCACCAGGTCACGAGTGTTCAATGATAACATCGAGTGGATGTTGAATCCAAATTTTTGCTGAAATTATAGCTCACTATGGCACACCAGATATTGACCTCTTTGCGTCCCAGGTTGAACCATCAGATACCAAGTATGGTCTTGGGAACCAAGACCCTGGGGCAAGTAGCTATGGATGCTGTTTTTCTCTCCATTGGGGAAATGGTTTTGTACGCATTTCCCCCATTCTGCCTCATCAGTCGGGTATTGCAGAAAATTCAACTGGATTCTGCAACTGGCATTTTGATCATACCCGACTGGCCTACACAGCCATGGTACCCGGTGGTCCTCAAAATTTTGAAACGTCCGTGGCTTCAGTTTGGTAAAAACCCCAAATTAATTACTAACCCCATTACGGTGGACAGTCACCCATGCCATGGTCACCTAAACATGTTGGCCTGCAGGTTCTAAAGAGGCCGCTCGTCAAGGCTGGCATATCACCAAGAGCCATCTCAGCATCATGCCGAGCATCAACCAGGAGGCAGTACCTCACACAGGTCAGGAAGTGGGAGGCATTCTGCTCCCATACCAACACGACCTCCAACTCGGCAACAATCCCTGATGTCCTGGAATTCCTAGCGGGTGTTCATTACGATGTGGATCTTAGCTACAGTGCCATCAACAGCGCCAGGAGTGCACAGTCCTCATACCTGGACATAGGTATAGGCTCCAACCACCTGGTGTCTAAATTTATGAGGGGAGTGTTTAAGACCAACACTCCACGGCCCAGATACAACTTCACCTGGGACGTAGGGATTGTTCTGACCCTACTGAGGAGCTGGTCTCCTATGACCGAGTTACCACTCAAACAGCTCACCCTCAAAGTGGTGATGCTGATGGCACTGACTACAGCTCAACGAGTCCAGGCATTACAGAAGCTGCGGCTGGATAGCATGGTCTCCACCCCTGCACAGGTGACTTTCTTTGTCCAGGACCTATTGAAGCAGCACAGACCTGGGACTCATGGGCTGCAGTTGGGGTTTCGGGCGTACCCCACTGATGCCACCCTCTACATAGTCACCCATCTCTGCCTCTGCATTCACACTACACGAACCATCCGGAAGATGGAGCAGGGGGTCCTCATCAGCCACAAATCTCCGCATCACCGGGTGACTGTGCAGACTATCGCCAGGTGGCTCAGGGCAGTGTTGGGTGCAGCAGGAGTAGCTACTAACATTTTAAAATCTCACTCTACCAGGGCTGCATCCACATCAGCGGCGAGGGCCATGGAGGTGCCCATGGACCACATCCTCGCCACCGCGGGCTGGGGCTAGTGAAGCAACCTTCCAAAGGTTCTACAAACAAACCACTGGTCGCCCCCCGCAACGTTCGCAGAAACTGTGCTGCGTGCCTCAGTGAATGTTTGTCCCCGAGTTCGGGGGTTATTTGTTTGTTATTATTTGTGCAATAAATATGCATTATTTTTCAGCCTGTTCAGACTGGACTGCATTAACAGCATTCCTCCATCAGGATTGCGGCCAGTGTGATAGCATGGACGTTGTCCAGGGCGTGAAATCACAGAGCTTTGAAATCTTCACGAAGTCACTCACGTGACTCCGAAATAAAACAGTAAGATTAAACAAGAACTTACCAAGTTCGAAGGTTGATCTTTATTTTATGAGGAGTTGCGGTGAGGGATTTCGTGCCCTCCGCTCCCACCCTCTATCATAAGGTCAGCTGGTATGTTCTACATCATTAATCTTACTAACTCCAGTCATGGGGCGTTCTGTGATTCCACAGCGCTGCTTTGAAGAATGTCGCGCATGCGTGCTGGCGGGGTCTTCACGAAATCCCTCACCGCAACTCCTCATAAAATAAAGATCAACCTTCGAACTTGGTAAGTTCTCGTTTAATCTTACTATTATGATCTATTAACGCAGAACAAGGCAGCAGTGGATACTTACATGTGCTGTTACAAAGGGGGTCAAATGTCTTCCGTAAGGGAGCGATAATGTTAACCACGTCAGGACAAGAATTCATAGAGGAACTCAATACACATGGAAGGAACAGGTAAAAAGGTCAGAGCAATTGGAATGTATTTTTAGATTTATAGACAGCAAATGTACTTCAGCAACTGAAGATGAGTATGTAATTGAAACAATTTTCAGGTCAAAGACATTTGTCCCCCAGTTTTGAAATTATTTGTTATTTAAATGCTTATTCCCATATGAGTCATTGAGTTATTGGAGAACATTGGGACACAGCGGTAGAGTTGCTGCCTTACACGCTTATAGCGCCAGAGTCTTGGGTTCAATCCTGGCTACGGGTGCTTGTCTGTACGGAGTTAGTTCATTCTCCCCGTGACCTGTGTTGGTTTTCTCCGAGATCTTCAGATTCCTCCAACACTCCAAAGATGTACAGGTTTATAGATTGATTAGCAGTGTATAAATGTAAAAATTGTTCCTAGCGTAGGATCGTGTTACTGGGCGGGGATTTCCGGTCGGTGCGTACTTGGTGGGCCTGTTTCTACGCTGTATCTCTAAACTAAACTAAGCTAAACTACGCTAACTCAATGGAGTGGATTTTTTGATAGATACAGCAGGGAAACAGGCCCATCGGCCCACTGAGTCCATGCTGACCATTGATCACCCATTCACTCTGGTTATCCCACATTCGCATGACTTCCTACACACTAGGCCAGGGGTGGGGAACCTGCGGCATTAGGCCATTAAGTGCGGCCTTTTGAATGAATCCACATTTTGTAGAACAAATCATTTTATTTTTATTAATATGTTTTTGTTCGTCTTTTATTATTTTTATTTGAATCTTAAAATTAACCTATTTAAAATACCAAAGGTTAAAAAATAATAATCTTATATCTAGAAACATAGAAACATAGAAAATAGGTGCAGGAGTAGGCCATTCAGCCCTTCGAGCCTGCACCGCCATTCAATATGATCATGGCTGATCATTCCCCAATCAGTATCCCGTACCTGCCTTCTCTCCATACCCCCCTGATCCCTTCAGCCTCAAGGGCCACATCCCTGTTAAATATAGCCAATGAACTGGCCTTAACACCTTCTGTGGCAGAGAATTCCAGAGACTCACCACTCTCTGTGTGAAAAGTGTAATTGGAGTTTCTTGGATGCGGGGCCTTATTAGATTACAGCTAACTTAATGCGGCCTTCCAACATGAAAAGGTTCCCCACCCTGCACTAGGCTCATTTTACAGAGGCCAATTATCCAACAAGCCTGCACTTCTTGTAAGTTGACTTGTGCAGGAGGGGTGGATTGCATCTGAACTGGGGAGTGACCGATATCCTCATAGGGAAGTTTGCTAGTGCCACTTGTTTGAGCGACAGTGGCAGGGTGGAGTGAGCAAAACTGCATGTCAGCTAGCGGAAGGATTGAAGGGAAGGCAGAGGCTTTGACAAGTAAGTCAGAAAAGAAAGACATGCAGGGACAGGACAACGAGTATGATGTGACTGATGAATTGAAGAATATTTCAGTACAAGGAGTATTTTAGTTTAGTTTAGTTCAGAGATACAGCGCAGAAACAGGCCCTCTGGCCCACCGGGTCCGCAGTGCCCAGCGATCCCCGCACATTAACACTATCCTACACACACTAGGGACAATTTTTTAATTTACCAAGCCAATTTACCTACAAACCTGTACGTCTTTGGAGTGTGGGAGGAATCCGAAGATCTCGGAGAAAAACTAAGCAGGTCACGAGGAGAACATGCAATCTCCCTACAGGCAGCACCCGTCGTCGGGATCGAACCCGGGTCTCCGGCGCTGCAAGCGCTGTAAGGCGGCAACTCTACCGCTGCGCCACCGTGCCACCCGTATACAGTACAATTACCCAGTATTAGGAAATGAGCCTGGTCAGGTGACTGGTGTTTCAGTGGGAGAGCGTTTTGAGGACAGTGACGCATCTCATTAAGTTTAAGAAGAGGTCTCTACCCGAAACGTCACCCATTCCTTCTCTCCAGACGCTGCCTGTCCCGCAGAGTTACTCCAGCTTCTTGTGTCTATCGCAGGTAGATAGGGTGATCAAGAAGTCTTGTGGTTAGAAATTTATAGGCATTAATTTTATCCTGCACCTCTAATTTTTGGGTAGTGATTTGTGAATTCTGTTTGGGGTGAATATCCGTAACCCAAATGGCTGTAATGTGGGCGTTGCCTGTTATGGTATGAATCTGATTCTATCCATTTAGAACGGAGACAAGGAAACACTTTTTCTCACAGAGCGTGGTGAGCCTGTGGAATTCTCTGCCTCAGAGTGCGGTGGGGCAGGTTCTCTGGATGCTTTCAAGCGAGAGCTAGAGAGGGCTCTTAAAAATAGCGGAGTCAGGGGATATGGGGAGAAGGCAGGAACGGGGTACTGATTGGGGATGATCAGCCATTGAATGATCACATTGAATGGCGGTGCTGGCTCGAAGGGCCGAATGGCCTACTCCTGCACCTCTTGTCTATTGTCTATTGATTCTGTTGCTTGCAAACCATTTTTGCAGTTACCTATGCGTAATGTTTCTTGATTAGAACAGGTGTCGTGGGTCATGGAGAGAAGGCAGGAAAATGGGATTAAGAGGCAGAGGTCAGCCATGATTGAATGGCGCAGTAGACTTAATGGGCCGAATGGCCTAATTCCTCTCCTATAACTTGTGAACGTGTGATTGTGAATCGGCCTGAACGTCAAACTACAAACAGAGCTACTGAAATTAATGTACTCAACTGGGGCAGTCACGGTGGCGCAGCGGTAGAGTTGCTGCCTTACAGCGAATGCAGGAGGCCCGGATTCGATCCCGACTACGGGTGCTACCTGTACGGAGTTTGTACTTTCTCCCCATGACCTGCGTGGGTTTTCTCCGAGATCTTCGGTTTCCTCCCACACTCCAATGACGTGCAGGTTTTTAGGTTAATCGGCTTGGCAAAGCGTAAAAATTGTCCCTAGTGGGTGTAAGGTGGTGTTAATGTGCGGGGATCGCTGGTCGGCGCGGACCCGGTGGGCTGAGGGACCTGTTTCCCCGCTGAATCTCTAAACCAAAAAAAAACCAAAACTGACATTGGATCCAGCACCATTACCATGCAAATCCAATGTAGATTCAGGATACTGCAAGGGGTAATAGAGTCATTAACCTGCAATGTTTCACTTGGAACTGAATATGTTAATTCAACTCCTTTCGCAGTCAGGTTCAGTGGATTCTCTCTGTCAGTTCCTTCGACAATGTCAGTACATGCGTAAGGTTTGCAACATGGATTTCTAGTAACAATTTCACTTTACCAACCAACAGCACACATCTTAATATTGCAACGTTGAATCTTAATATAATAATGCATATGTTGGTCTCCCTATGTTCAACGTAAATGAGTTAAGATAGCCAATAAACTGAAAGCAACAAGAATCTCAGTCATTTTGGTGCTGATATCGCATGGATTGACCGAGACCAAATAATTTTTACTTCTTGTAAAGATGGCTTAGGTTTATTTGTGTTTAAATGATTGTTTTGTTTCTCAAAATCCTTCGCAGTGATGGTCATTATTTGCAGAATGACTGTGTGCATATGTTAACAATTGAACTTAAAACCAAAACCTACAGAGATACGTTACAACTGTTAACTTAAGACAACATTTAATAGATAGCCTGTAAAGGTTTACTAAGGATTGGGTCTTTCCAGTAAACACTAGCCCGAGCTGATCTTTACAGGCTTTGCTAATTGGATTCAGCTATAAATCATATGAAAGTGCTACAGTTAGCATTCTGTGTAGTTTGCCTGGCTTGACGGCCTCTTGAAAGTAAACTAATGCATGACTGCACATCCTTCAAGGGAATCATGCTTGTTCACAAGGATTTGACCAATTCTATGTGTGGACTGTTTAGAAAATGACTTTGTTAATTCCTTGGACAAAATTGGGCAAAACCCAATGCTCAGAGCTGATCTTGAGGAGCTGCGCAATTCATTGGATGAGGAATAAAAATGTCACTGTGTTAGTTCACCATGTTGAATAATAAATAGAGAAGGTCACCTTGACCTTATGCAAATTTTGTTTTATCAAATGCGCCTACGAAGCAACTTTTTTCTTAAAGTGATATCATTGACGGGCCCAAATCGTTTTATTTGGAGCCAGATCTTTTAGGTTTCTAAGGTTACACTGTTAAGATAGTTATGTTGGTTACTTCTTCTTTTCAACAAGCACCCTTACTTTTCTTTAATCATATTTGTCAAGATCATAAGTGATAAGAGCGGAATTAGGCCATTCGGCCTGTCATGTCTACTCTGCTATTCAATCATGGCTGACCTATCCCTCCCTCCAAACCCCATTCTCCTGCATTCTCCCCATAACCCCATGTAATCACAAATATATCTATCCCTGCCTTAAAACTACCCATTGAATTGGCATCCATAGCCTTCTGTGGCAAAGAATTCCACCATTTAACTAAATCAATTCCTCCTCATCTCCTTCAAGGAACATCTTTTAATTCTGAGGCTATGACCTCTCGTCCATAGACTCTCCCACTAGTGGAAACATCCACTGTATCCAAGCCTTTCACTATTTGGTAATACTGGATTCTTTAATTAAAAATCAAAAGTGCTGGAAATATTCAGCAGGTCAGACAATATCAGAGGAGAGTAACAGAGTTAGTAGTTCATCAGAAAGAACAACTCTTTCTGATGGAAAGTCATCAAAGGGAGATGCATAGTTTTATTTCGCTCCACGGATACTGTCTGACTTGCTTAACACATCAGTTTTAATTTTGTTTCAGATTTCCAGCATCTGCAGGTGTTTTTGTGAGTCAATTGACCTTCATCCCTTCTATGTGTATCGGAAGGAACTGCAGATGCTGGTTTAAACTGAAGTTAGACACAAAAAGCTGGAATAGCTCACCGGGACAGGCAGCATCTCTGGAGAGAAGGAATGGTCGACGTTTCGGGTCGAGACCCATCTTCAGACTGATCGGTCTTTTCAGACCATCAGTCCGAAGAAAGGTCTCGACCTGAGCATGAGATTTTTTTGTGTCTATCTTCATCCCTTCTATCATCTCAAAAAACAAAGTGGCACGATGTGTGATTGCAATAACTTGAACATTAAGCAACACTTCAACTAGTTGAACTTACATTAAGCTTTAACCCATTCAGGACTGGCGTCTGCCCACGGGACTGCTGTAAAGCAAGATTTGCTGCTGAGCTACGTTAGGTCACAGTAAGGCAGATAACCAAATGCTCAGGAAAAGAAGTAACTTTTAATCGTGTCTTAAATGGAAAAAGAGAGGCTCAGATTTTTTTACCGAGTGAGCTCCAGCAAGTAACTAGGGACTTGGCCAGCAGCGATGCTACAGAGGTTGGAATTAGAGGTGATTACAAATGACAGAAAAAGAGGGGGAAGTGCCATGGAGGATGTTGAAAATAGGCGAGAATTTTAGAACTGAGAAGTCTGCTTTCTAAGGGTGATGACTGAACAGGGCATAACGGAAATTAGGATATGAGCAGAATAAGTAAAAATGATTTGGTCTCGGACAATCCATGTGATATCAGCACACAAATGATTGAAATTCTTGTTGCTTTTAGTTTACTGGCTGTCTTAACTCATTTATTTTGAACATAAGGAGACCAACATATGAATTCTTATCTTCAGATTCAATGTTGCAATATTAAGATGCATGCTGTTTGTAAAGTCAAATTGTTATTAGAAATCATTTTAAAAAAAAACTGAAGCATGTACTGACATTGTTGAAGGAACTGGCAGAGGGCATCCACTGAACCCGGCCATGAAAGGAATTGAATTGATATATTCAGTTCCAAGGGAAACATAGGATAAGGCACAGTTTTTTAGTGAACTCTGATTTTCTTATCTGTCTTTCACTGAGCTACAGTCGACAAGAACTTTGCTTAACAAGGATGAGGTTGGATATAGAAACATGGAAACATAGAAAATAGGTGCAGGAGTAGGCCATTCGGCCCTTCGAGCCAACACTACCATTCAATATGATCATGGCTGATCATCCAAAATCAGTGCCCCGTTCCTGCTTTCTCCCCATATCCCTTGATTCTGTTTTTTGATCTTGATATTTTGGTTGATTTGGAGATGCTTCTTTGAATTCGTTCAACATTCGGGAACATGCAGCTTACTGTAACACTGAACTAGTTGGTTCAGCACTTATTCACAATTAAAAGCTGCCTGAAACAGCTCGCAATATCAGAGAAACGGACAGAAATAACCTATATAAGTAGATGATGTGGTCAAAGTATAATTGGGAAAAATGCATTAATAGGTCTAGGGCTGCTACTTAATTTATAATAAGCTTCATGGGATTAAAGTATTCAATATATGTGGAAAATTAACATTGACACAAAACTCACAAAAAGGAGAATTGTGACAAGCCATTTTCTTCCAACATGGGTCCCACATAACAGAACGCACCACAGGAGAGAAAATGATAGGATTGAGAAGGATAATAAATGACATCATTTTCTCCGTATGTTATGGGACTTACAGCCCTAAGGGTGCCATTACTTCTCATCAGGTCAATAATAAGCAGTTTAGAACCAGTAAAGGCTATGATGTGCTCCAAATATGATGTTAGAGGTCTTCCAAATAAATCACACTATGGCATGAAAAGAAAAACATAAATCCTGCCAGAGTACAAAATACACAAAATTTACAAAGCCCTTCAAGCACTCGGTTTGCAAATTAACGGGCTTACTGATTCTTAGGGGAATCTTTTGGGTACTGATACCTCATTATTTTCTTTTGCTCGATTCTCAGTTTGGAAGCAGCCACCATTGCCAAATTGTTACACGTGCTCCAAGTGGACGTGTCAGTATCCCTCGGGAGCATGTTTGATACCTACCAGCAATAACGATACAGGAAATCCTGACAAATGTGTTATGTCCCAATGTAGACACTCCCTTACATTGCAGAGTATGATGCAAAAGGAAGAAGAGGTCACCCAGCGTCAACGTATATGAACCTGAGCATTTTATGAACCTGCACAAGCAGTAGTCCACCCTATAACTCTATGGTGAATTGGCATTGCACTTCTAATCAATGCTAATCTACTTTGAGGGACGATCATTAGATTCTCCGTTTTACTCAGTGTATCTTTATAGGGTGTGCATTGAGAATCTTGTTAATTCCGCACTTCCAGAGTGACAGAGTTTAGTTTAGTTTAGTTTACAGATACAGCGTGGAAACAGGCCCTTCGGCCCGCCGTGTCCACGCTGACCAGCGATCCCCGCACGCTAACACTACCCTACGGGCACTATGGGCAAATTTACGTTCATACAAATCAATGTTCATACCACTGTGTTGCAAGCTGCCCAAGCAAAATATGAGATGTTGTTCCACCAATTTGCGTTTGGCCTCACTAACAATGGAGGAGGCCCAGGACAGAAAGGTCAGTGTGGGAATGGGAAGGGGAATTAATGTGTTTGGCAACCCGGAGATCGGGTAGGTCCAGGCGGACTGAGCCGTCAATGATGTAGCAAAGCTAGTTATACACTGAGTTTATAATTTTGTATATCTGACGTTAATTCCTACATTGCTGGAGAAGGCGTGTGGAAAACTTGGTACTGCAGACTAAATAGGACCATCCTGACTAGTGGCAATGCGGTGCCAATTACATAATGATTGTGCATTAGCTGACTTGCGCTAGGTAGAAAATTGAACCATTGGCCTCACGAAGGAAGAAATAGCTGATTCCCGCTTGATGGAGTTTTGCTGTTTGCGCAGTAAGTTAGCCTCCTTACGTTTTTTTGATTGTCGCTGTGTGAAAGCTGTTTTCAATGTAGTCGATTGCATGTCAGCGAGTCTTTCAACAAACAAAAATGTTTCTTGCAAAAGCTGGCACCAAACTAGCCTGTTTGTCTCTCGCTAGTCTCAGTGCTGGAACTTGGCTGGCTTTCAGGTTTCCTCAGACTTTAATTATCAGTCGAATTGGTTCTTAATGACATCGACAATAATCATTACTGCAAGCTACCAACCTACACAGCAAATGCAAACAGCTGGTAATTCTATCCAAACACTATCACATATAAGAGCATTCAACTCTGAAACATTTCCATGTTTTTATGTATTAAACTCTGTCAAAATATTACTCTGATCCTCCAATGTCATTTTAGTTTTAGTTTAGTCTAGTTTCGAGATACAGTGTAGAAACAGGCCCACTAAGTCCGCGCTGACCAGCGATCCCCGCACATTAACACTATCCTACACACACCCAGGGACAATTTAACATTTTTTATACCAAGCCAATTAACCTACAAACCTGTACGTCTTTGGAATGTGGGAGGAATTCCAAAGATCTGGAAGAAAACCCACGCAGGTCACGGGGAGAACGTACAAACTCTGTACATACAGCACCCGTAGGCAGGATCGAACCTGGGTCTCTGGCGATGTAAGGCAGTCGCTCTACCGCTGCACCACTGTCCGAACCACTATAATTTCCTATTATGGTATTCTGGTAACAGGTTACTAATACTGATGGGGAAGGAAAAGTTGGTATGGAGCTCATAGGTAGGTAACAGTGGAAAGATTAACGTGCATGACGTTTATGAACTGGTTTGACATTCAGTGAGAAGTGGAAATTGTAATAGTCCTAAAGGGGCTGTCCCACTTAGGCGACCTAATCCGCGAGTTTGCCCTCGACTCATACTCGCAGCATGAGGTCGACACGAGGTCCTAGGAGGTCTTTGTAACTCTCCTTCATGCTCGAGAGCAGTCCCCGTGTACTCGAGGCCTCAGCTAGGTCGCGGCGTATTTTTCAACATGTTGAAAAATGCCCGCGAGTAAAAAAAGGTCGCCTTGGAAAAAATCGATACTTTTTTTACTCGTAGGTTTAGTCGTAGTAGGTCGTAGTAGGTCATAGAAACATAGGTCGGCATGTTAGTCGTAGGTAATCGAGGGTGGTCGAAGGTAGTCGTAGATAGTCTTCATCACAGTTGAAGGGAGGTCGAAGGAGATCGAAGGAGGTCGTCTTCACTCTCCACTATTCGGTGTACAATTTTCCCGAAGTTAGTCGTAGCTAGTCGAAGCTGGTCTTCAACATAGTCGAAGGAGGTCTTCATCATGACATTTTTTCAAACTCTCCTAAACTCGCCAATTAGGTCGCCCAAGTGGGACAGCCCCTTTAGCTGAACCATGTTCAAGGCTTGTTATTTGAAGAACTAGCAGTTCTACCGTTTATTTTTATCAGTTCTTCTGGCGCACTTCCAAAAAAAATTATTTATGAGACACAGGCAAAATCCCCTTGACAATCAACAACATAAACATTACGGAGCTCTCCACCACGAGCATCCCGAGAATGTCATGACCAGTCACTTAAACACTGACTAAGGGAGCAGGTCAGAGTCTGGATACGCCGTGATACGCAAGTGATTCATCTCCCCACTGCCCACAGACAGGCTGTAGATTGATGAGCAGCAATGGCATTGTTCCAGTGCGAGGGTTTAGCCCACATTGCCAAGTTATAATAAGGCACGAGGAGTTTGCTGGAGTACTTTCCGCTTGACTGCATGAGTGCAGCTGGAGCAAACCTCCAGCAGCCCACAATCATTCCAAACCCAGAATCCATTTGATTAGCGACCCTTCCCCACCCTGAAGAATTTGCACTTCCTTCTTGCACATCATGGCTGCAATGTGTACTATCCAGTAACTCACTAAGATGTCTTTGACAGCATCCCTCAAATGTGCAAACTTCACTGCTGAGGTTAAGGGCAGCTGCAGACATATCTTCACACTGAGTTTCAGTGGATACGTGTGGTGAAGTGGTTGAGGAATGGTAGAGCAACTAGATTTAGAGGACATTTGGACAGGTCTAAGGATAGGAAAGGTTTAGAGGGATGTGGAAATGGGACTACTTTGGATGGGGCATCTGGGCTGGCTTGGACAAGTTGGGATGAAGGGCCTGTTTCTGTGCTGTACATTGATCCTTGATCACTCAGCTTTACACCAGCCACCTCTATTGCATCCACATTGTCCTGGGCCTCCTCCATTGTGAGAGTGAGGCCACACGCAAATTATGAACATTGATTTCTTTAATTTCAAGAAACCCTTGCAACCCCTCTCTCTCCATCCCTCCCCCACTCTAGTTGCCGCACTAGTTTCACTATCGTCCTGTTGAGTCTCACTGTCTGTGTAACTCGTTATCACCTACCCCACAGCCAGCAATGGACCATTGTGGGCTCCACCTTTCCTTGATCACCATTACTTTTTGCATATCTTTCATTCATTTGCCCTGAGTACCTTCTATAGCTCTCGGTTCCCGTTCCCCTGAGTCTCAGTCTGAAGAAGGGTCTCAAGAAGAAACGTCACCCATTCCTTCTCTCCAGGGATGCTGCCTGACCAGCTAAATTACTCCAGCTTTTTGTGTCTGTCTTTGGTTCAAAGCGGCACCTGCAGTCCCTTCCCACACATCTATTGTATCTATAGTGGCTTCATGAATGCAGTGAATTTTGTGTGGGGTTGTAGAAAAGTAATAAGTCGATTCCTCTTAGTGTTTTTAATTAGCTTATATAAATTGAATACATTTATAATTGAATACAAATATTTTTTAATTTTGTACATTTTATTATTACTGCTTAATTATTTACATGGTTTTCGGCTGTTATTAAATGTTTGATGATCAGAAGCATTTAGAAGCAGTGAAATGCTTTTGGACAGCACCAGACTGTCTGAAGTTCATTGGAATGATCTGGGGATGGGGACCAACCTGTAACCTGTAACCTGTGGTCCTCTCTGCTTCCTGGAACAACCCCAACAGTGACGTCAGCATCTGCACACCCAGGAGTGTCATGAACATCGAACAAATATTATCTGGGATAGACAAAAAAAAAAAATGCTGGAGAAACTCAACGGGACAGGCAGCATCTCTGGATAGAAGGAGAGATATTATCTGAGTATCGAGTAGCAAAGGCCAGGTCCAGCAATCCACCCCAATGAGGAGAGAAGGCAAATACCTTCATCAGAAAGACAACTACTACCGAAAAGTGCAAAATGGGAAGGAAATTTACCACGTCCAATTAAAAATTACACGTGTAATCAAATGAGGGTAAAACAATAAGTTGGGAAACAGTATTGTCATGGTTTGAGACACAAAAAGCTGGAGTAACTCAGCGGGACAGGCAGCATCTCTGGAGAACGTTTAGGGTCTCGACCCGTCTTCAGAGGTGCTGCCTGTCCCGCAGAGTTAATCGAGCATTTTATGTCTATCTTTGGTTTAAACCAGCGTCTGCAGTTTCTTCCTGAACAGAAAGTGGGATTGAGTGTGCAGTGTCCCATAATGTTACACAAGTGCCTCCTTTGTTTTCATTCAAATAAATCGAGACCCATCTTCAGACATCTATACCATTGTGAAAACTCTCATCTTGTCCTCTACCGGTTTGCGTTGTTTTTAAATTTGCGCCAAAACGATCCCCCATAGCGCTACGATTTTCCGCCACCTTACTCCTCTGCTGCAAGTCAACTAAGTTTTGTTCGGTGAAATAGTACAAAAGTTATGAAGGTTTAAAAATTGTAAAAACCGGCCCCTCCGGCACCCGCTGTCAATAATGGCGGCAGTTGAGAATAAAAAGCTGAAGGGGCGGAGTGTGTTGAGCAGCTTGCGGAGAGTGAGCAGTGTGCAGGCTGCTTGTGCGGAGACCAGCACGGCGAGCCGGAAGCTGCTGAGTTGAACTGGAAGCCTCTGAGTGAAGCCAGCGTGGGACTGGGATCTGCTGCGTGAGGCCGAAAGCTGAAGGTGCAGAGTGAACAAAGTGCGAGCTGTGTCTGTAACAACCACCACCACTCCCCCCTCCCCCCCCCCCTTCCCCCACCTCCCTTCCCCACACCGTCCCTTCCCCACCACACCCCCCCCTCCCCACCCTTCCCCACACCCCACCTTCCCCCCCTTCCCTTCCCCCATTCCCCACCCCCACCCCCCACTTCCCCAATCCCCCTTCCCCACCCCCCCCCCACAGTACCGTCCCCCCCTTCCCCACACCCCCCTTCCCCACCCCCTGCCTTCCCCACCCCCCCCCCCCCTTCCCCACACCCCCCCCTTCCCCACACCGTCCCCTTCCCCACACCCGTCCCCTTCCCCACACCGTCCCCTTCCCCACACCCCCTTCCCCACCCCCCCTTCCCCCCCTTCCCCCATCTTCCCCCACCCCCCCCCTTCCCCACACCCCCCCTTCCCCACACCCCCCTTCCCACCCCCCCCCCACACCCCCTTCACCCACCCCCCACTTCCCCAACACTCCCTTTTTCCCTTCCCACACATTCCCCCATTCCCCCCCTTCCCCACACGCCCCTTCCCCACACCCTCCCTTCCCACACCCCCTTCCCACACCCCCCCACCCCCCTCTCCGCCCACCACCCCCCACACAAACCCTCTCTCCCCCACAACCCCCCTCGCCCACACACACACCCTCCCCCAACACCCCCCTCCCCCACCCTGGCCCCCACCCCCACACCCCTTGGGACATGTATATGTATATTAAATTTATAAGTAATAGGAGCAGAATTAGGCAATTCAGCCGATCAAGTCTACTCCGTCATTCAATCATTGCTGATCTATCTTTCCCTCCTAAAACCATTCTCCTGCCTTCTCCCCATAACCCCTGACACCCGTACTAATCAAGAATCTATCTATCTCTGCAGCAAAATATCGATTGACTTGGTCTCCACAGCCTTCTGAATGAATGAATTCCACAGATTCACCTCCTTCTGACTAAAGAAATTCCTCCACATCTCCTTCCTAAAGGGTTAGAGGCTACGACCTCTGGTCCCAGACTCTCCCACTAGTGGAAACATCCTCTAGTTATATTAGAAGTACCCTATCAATTTAAGATGGTATTTCTTTTGACTGAGCAAAAATAATACAAAGGAGTACAGTGTAAAGACTTCAAGCATCCGTAGATAAAGAAGTTACATTTCAAATAGTTGTATAATATTATGTGTAAAATGAATATTTAAACATAGCACCAACAGCATTTGGAGCTGATGATATGAGCTGTGTGTTATCGTAGCTGTTTTATGCGGTGCGTGCTAGTTTTTAGTTTAGTTTGGTTGAGAGATACAGCACGGAAACAGGCCCTTCCGTGCCGACCAACGATTCCCGCACATTAACAGTACCCTACACACACTAGGGACAACTTTACATTCATACAAAACCAATTAACTTGCAAACCTGTACGTGTTTGGAGTGTGGGTGGAAACCGAAGATCTCGGAGAAAACCCATGCGGTCACAGACAGCATCTGCAGTCAGGATTGAACCCGGGTCTCTGGCAGTGTAAAGGGCCTGTCCCACCAGCATGCGACTCCATGCGATGAGCGCGACCTAACGCGGTCGCTTGAGCCGTCCGGCGTCGCGGGGCCGGTCCCACTTCGATCGCCGGAGCCGCGCGGAATGTGCGGAGTTCGTCCCGACATCGCGCGGGGCTCCGAAAAACTGACCATGTTCACAAATTCCGCGCGGCAACGGCTTGTCGGCTCGCAGTCGCCTCGACGCATTACACACCGCCTCGACATCGTGCCTCCGTGACCCTCTCTGTGTGTGCCTCTGTGCCCCTCTCTGTGTGTCCCTCTCTGTCCTGGCGAACTTACCTTTAAGACTCCGCTCCAAGTTCGCCTCACGTTGCGCCACTCACCCCACCTCCGCGCGGCCCCCGCTGCCGGTTGGTCGCGCATGCACTCGCACGCTGCCTGGAGCCCTCGGATCACTCGCTGGTAGAACAGGGTAGGACCCTTAAGGCAACAGCTCTACCGCTACACCACCGTGTTGCTATGGATACGGCTTGGAACAATTGAACAATTACTTGCAGACTCCAGCTGAGCAGAGCAAATAGTGCAGGGAGACTGCAGTGCTGGGGTTTTTGCCTGATTCGTCTTGTTTTAAAGGATTTCACAATGTCCTCTTCCACAAAGCGATCACTTAAATCGGTTCATTAACATAGCATAAGATGGAGGACATATGACTGTACAAGTTCATGCATAGTCTCTTAACTGGAAGGGGCTCATAAGTTGACTGACCTTTTCTAATGGCCTCATGCTCCGGCAGAAAATAACATCTTTTTTATGCATGCAGGGAGATATTCTGAATATTCTCCAGGCTTTTTTTTAATTACCTTATCAAAATTCATTAAAGTGGTAATTGATTAAGATCCCAGGTCCTGGTCTCGAACAATGATGGCTTCCTTGCACGACCTAATTCTGTTGGGCCCCAGAAGTCTTTCTTTTTCGCTCAGTGACGGTAGGTTTCTCATTGTGTACATTCAGTTTTGTGTTTATTGTCACGTGCACCGAGGTACAGTGAAAAGCTTTTGTTATGTGATAACCAGTCGGCGGAAAGACAATACATGATTACAATCGAGCCGTTTACAGTGTATAGATACGTGATAAGGGAATAACGTATAGTGCAAGGTAAAGCCGGCAATGTTCGACCAAGGATAGTCCGAGGGTCGCCAAAGAGGTAGATAGTAGTTCAGCCCTGCTCTCTGGTTGTGGTAGGAAGGTTCAGTTGCCTGATAACAGCTGGGAAGAAACTGTCCCTGAATCTGGAGGTGTGCGTTTTCACACTTCTATACTGTTTGCCCGATAGAAACATAGAAAAAACAAAAACATGGAAAAATGGGTGCAGGAGTAGGACATTCGGCCCTTCGAGTCAATATGATCATGGCTGATCATCTAAAATCAGTACCCCATTCCTGCTTTTTCCCCATATCCCTTGATTCCTATAGCCCAAAAAGCATAATCTAACTCACTCTTGAAAACATCAGTGAATTGGCCTCCACTCTCTTCTTTGGCAGAGAATTCCACAGATTCACAACACTCTGGGTGAAGAAGTTTTTCCTCATCTCAGTCCTAAATGGTCCTCGGTGAAGACAGAACCAAAGTACTTGTTTAACTGTTCTGCCATTTCTTTGCTTCCCATTATAAATTCACCTGTCTTTGATTGTAAGGGACCTACATTTGTCTTCACTAATCATTTCCTTTTTTCATAGCCAAAGAGGCTTTTGGAGTCAGTTATTATATTCCCCGCAAGCTTTCTTTCATGCTCTTTTTGCCCCCCTCTTAATTAACGATGGGAGAGGAGAGAAGAGGGAGTGGCCAGGGTGCGACTGGCTGCTGGCCTTGCCGAGGCAGCTTGAGGTGTAGATGGAGTCAATGGAAGGGAGGCTGGTTTGTGTGATGGCCTGGGCTGCGTCCATAAGTCGCTGCCAGTTTGTCAATCTCCGACTGACACTTATACATAGAATGAAGGAATAATTTGGAGAAGCAAATCGTTGTGGATTTTGAAAATCTGAAACAAAATGGAAAATGTAGGAAGTGTTCAGCAGTTCGTGTGAACACAAAAGAAAGGGGGAAAAAAGCATGATGTTTCCGATTCTTGAAAGATGACCGATCTGAAATGTTAGTTCCATTTCTGTCTCTATAGATGCCTCCGCACCCATTTGAGTGTTTCCTGCAATTTCTATCCTGCATCGGCGAGACAAACGTAGACTGGGCGATCATTTCACTGAACCCCTTCGCTCTGTCCACCTGGGCCTACTTGATCTCCCGGTCATTAGACCAGCTTCAAAGTCTCCCTTGTTGAGTCTCATTGTCTGTAACTCGTTTTCACCTAGCCCACAGCTAACAATGGCCTGTTTCCTTTATTATCATTAGGTTTTTGCACATCTTTCATGCCTTAGTTCTGTATCTCTCTTCATCACCGTCTATGTTACTCGTTCCCCTTTCCCCTGACTCTCAGTCTGAAGGAGGGTCTCGACCCGAAACATCACCACTTCCTTTTCGCCAGAGATGCTGTCTGACTTGCTGAGTTACTCCAGTTTTTGTGCCTTTTTTTGATTGTAAATTGATTTCAAGAAGTTGGAATTACAATTGGGTGTTACTTGTGTGGCCCACGAGGAACATTTGTGCAGGTTAAAGGGTAATGTACGCGTCGTGCGTCGTGACGCATAAACGATGTCGGGTAAATGACGCGCAAATAACGCCCAAGTGCGACGGGCCCTTACGTTGGACGGAACAAAAGCAGGACTGATGGATTTCTGGATTGTCTGAGTTCTACCGTTTGCATGTTCTTCCTTTGAGAAATATCAGTGAAAAAAAAATCTATAACTCTTCCCTGAGACAGATCCTAAACAAGCAATCACTTGCTATACCTATCTTTCTATGTGCATCAATCTTGCAGCTGTTTTTTTAACCAACTGATAATTGCAGCTCATTATGCTGTTACTTACTTAATTGTCCCTATTTACAACTGTTGACGACAGGCAGGGGATTCCTAATAGCGTTGTATTATCGTATATGAAAATCTTCACATTTTCATCATCAGCAATAATTAAATAATGTGAGGCTGAATGATAATTCGTTCATTATTTTATTTTCTTTCATTTGCAAAGCATTTCTCCCGACCCCCCACCGCCAACTCTGCACCAACTTCCCCTCATCCCAAGCTATGCCATTGAGATTATTTGAAAGAAATGTTCGGAAGGTGCAAATTGCATCAATGTTGATCAACTGGACTGCTCCATCTTTGGTATGTAACCGCTGAATAGCAATATTACAAAGGATCATACAGTTAAAGCTGTGAATTATGTATTGGAAGGAACTGCAGATGCTGGTTTAAACCGAAGATAGACACACATAAAACTGGAGTAACTCAGCGGGAAAGGCAGCATCTCTGGAGAGAATTAATGGGTGACATTTCAGGTGACATGGGTGACATTTTAGGTGCCCAAAACGGCACCTATTCCTTTTCTGTTCCCCAGAGATGCCATCTGACCAGCTGAGTTACTCCAGCTTTTTGTGTAAAGCTGTGAATGAGCCTCTTTCTTTGAGAAAAAATATCTTCCAAAAGGAATTGCGTTTAAAATGTTGTGAAACTTGAAAAAAAAATTAAATGGCAATTATGGGGGGCAGAGACATTGCAATGCCATCATTGCCATGGTTACATTTAATTTGCAGCTGGGATTGGCTTTCAGGTTATGGGTACGTTTTCAATTGGCGGATTTTCCTACTATTGGTCCATTGATATCCATCAGCCCTTTGAGTTGTTTCAATGTCGGGTGGGTATATATTTGGTGGCTTCACATAAAATCTTAAAACACATATGGACGGCATGGTGGCACAGTGGTAGAGTTGCTGCCTCACAGCGCTTGCAAGCACCGCAGACCCGGGTTCGATCCCGGCTCCGGGTACTTGTCCGTACGGGGTTTGTACGTTCTCCCCGTGGCCGCGTGGGTTTTCTCCGAGATCTTCGGTTTCTTCCCACACTCCAAAGACGGACAGGTTTGTAGGTTCATTGGCTTGGAATAAATGTAAATTGTCCCTAGTGTGTGTGTAGGATAGTGTTAGTGTGCGGGGATCGCTGGTCGGCGCGGACTCGGGGGGCCGAAGGGCCTGTTTCCACTTCGTATCTCTAAACTGAACTAAACTAAAGATACAACCTAAAGGGCCTGTCCCATTTGCATGCGATTGCATGCGTTTGGCGCGACCAAACGGAAGCGGAGTTCATGCAAAGTTCGCGCTAAGTTCGCGCTAAGTACGTGCTAAGTTTGTGCGTGACGTCATTTGCGTCATACCTGCCAATCAGCTGGGCAGAAGGCGGGCCGCCAGATTTTCGGCATCGCACGGCGTCGGGCGGTGACGTCAACACGCAACACCACGCGCAAGACGTACGGCGTCAAGACACTGCGTACGATGTCAAGAAGCCGCCAAGACGCTGTATACGCCCGCAATGCGCCTGCTTGCCGACAGGCCGTTGCCGCGCAAAACTTTCAGACAGTGCAGGATTTTCGGAGCCCCGCGCAATGTCGGGACCAGCCCCGCACAACTCCACACGGCTCCGCGCTTCTAAGTGGGACCGGCCCCGCGCGGCCATACGCTGCCCGTACGCCTCAAGCGACCACATTTGGTCGCGCCAGACGCATACAATCGCATGCAAGTGGGACAGGCCCTTAAAGCAACAGTTGCAACCTGTTCTAGCCAGCCCGCATCAGGTTTTGCTGCTTTGCAGAAACGTGACAGGAATAAATCCCCCTTGTATGACAAGAGCCTTTAACTCCCTGGCCCGACTTCATGGATTCGAGTGCCACAATTATAGAATTTTTCCATAGTCTTTGTGTTTCCGTCAGCACCTGGAGCCCCCACTGACAACTTCATTTGAATGCCATTGTGCAGGTTTAAAACTATTAGCAGCAATGTCTGACCTTTATCCCGCAGAGCACGGCACCCTGTAGAGGCGAATAACGCAGAAAAAAAAAAGCAACGAATAAGATCAAAAAGGTAGTAAAATGTCAAGTGACTGTGCCACATTTAAATTATTAAGTGAAGCTTTCTGACACTGTTTGAATAATAGCAGGGGAAGCCAATAAATGCTGCTTCTCTTCCTGTTTTCTTTCAAGTCTTTTTGAATCATTTGGTGATATTTACAGCAATCTGTTTGGTTGATAATAATAGGCTGGTTTCAAGAACTTTTCGGTGTCTGCAGAAGCTAGGCAGTGTTAGCACTGCGGAACCAGCTCAGGGACAATGCACCCTCGAGCAACTCTCGCTGCCCCTGTTACTGTTCACCGTTTAATGAATGCTATTTTCAACCTCTTCCCGTCAGATAATCCTGAGTGGCTACAAGCGCGGCTTTGTAGACTTACGTGGGACAAAACAAGCAGAAAGCCCTGCCCGTCTATCCTCTTCAGGAGAATGTGAAGGGTTGGGGCTGGGTGGGTAAAAAGCCATTCCGTTCATGAATATCAAAAATCTTTAGATGCTGTGGGTCTGGAGTAAAAACAGGAACACTGGAGACATTGGGCTGGTCGGGTAATAGCTGTAAAAATATATATTTTTTCTCTTTTTCTCAGAGTCTCTGTCAGAACTGAATGAGAGCATTAGTTTTAAGTGCAGAGTGAATGTGGAAGGACAAAGGGAGTATATCTGATAGGCCGACATATCTGTATTGCTGGGGCAACAGTGGGCTCAACCTATCAGAGATATCCCCTTTGTCCTATCCTTCCCTCCTGCATCATAGAAACATAGAAACACCCGAAAATAGGTACAGGAGTAGGTGCCCTTTCAGCCAGCAACTCACTGGGCGAAAATCATCTCTGCCATTAACGTTGACTAGTTTTCTCACGTTGCCAGTTCTCATGAAGGGTCTATGGGCTGAGACGTCAGTTCTGTTTTTCATTCCGCAGATGTTGCCTGGCAGTGGAATACGTCATACGATCATAAGGTCATAAGTGTAAGGAGCAGAATTAGGCCGTTCGGCCCATCAGGTCTACTCCGCCATTCAATCACGGTTGATCTATCTCTCCCTCCTAACCCCTTTCTCCTGCCTTTTCCCCATAACCCTCTGACACCTGTCTTCCCAACCCCCACCAACACTGAGACCCTCCCTTTCTTCCACCACTCTCTGTGCTCTCCTAATGCCCTCATAATATCTCTTCCCATTATCTTTGGGAAGAATATCTGTCGTCGATAAACTCTGCGGGTCAGGCAGCATCTCTGGAGAGGAGGAATGGGTGACGTTTCGGGACGAGGCTCTTCTAGGATGTAAAATGCATTGAGAAGTAAAATGGCTAAATAAATAATGACTGCAGTTATTATATAAAATAGGAGAAGACCTGAAACGTCACCCATTCCATCTATTCAGAGATGCTGCCAGTCCCACTGAGCTACTCCAGCATTTTGTGCCTATCTGTCTATCTGTAAACATTGAAGATCGCATTTCAATGTGCCGTTTGCAACGCACAATTGACTTAAAAGAGAAACTGACCCTTTATTGTCTAATTGCTGACAGTCCAAAAGTCTATTATAGTTATTTTTGGCCTCTTAATAAGCAGAACTGCTGGAACCAGGAATTGTGCACAGTCACCCCACTGTTACACACGGGATAATAGATGCCTGGCACTAAGTTACAAGATAGTAATTCAATCAAGCAGTTCCAATGACATCATAAACCATGAGAGCAAAGCTCAACCAATTTTACGAAGGTCAGCAAAAAGGCTGAGATTGAATTACAATTTTAACCAGACCAGAAGCCACTTGTTATCACATATAACATATTGCGAATGGATTTTAGTAATTATACTTGTTTTTGGTTTGTGTTCATGCGGAACTGAAATTAGTGGAAAAGATGCCACATTTTTTCACTTAATGATATTAGCGAAGTGGTCACAGCAATTCTTTCCCAATTTTACTTGGTCAAAAAAATGCTTTTATCCCGAATGAATTGGTATGTAGACGTGGAATTTTGAAGTATTGATAAATAGCGACATCATTTTGATAAGATGTTTCATGTTCAGGCGACGTTTTTTGGAATGAATGACTTGGATGTTTCGATAAGCTGTTGTCAGTTTGGCCAAGGTTTGGCAGTGTGTGTATGGAGATTAACATCAGACATGCAGACGGTCGGTTTGGCATCAGTTTAAGGTCACTGTCACTGAGACCTATGCAGTCTATTAGCAGTGTGTTTGTTCAATTAGCAGCGAGTTCCAAAGAAAGATAGAGCTGGCAGAGTGGCTAAAGATAGAGTGGTAGATTTTGCCGTGTAGCGTGAATGGCAAGAAGGAACGGAGACCCCATGGGAGGCCAGAGTCGGAGAGGGGTCATAAGGCATTCGGAGTCAAAGCCCAAAGAGGATTTTCAACAATGTGAGCAATTCAAATCAGGGTACAGAGAGCCATTGTAAATCAAAAATTAAGCAATGAAGATAACAGCAAGAGGGTATGTGAATAACTTCATTGTCAACATTGCTGCATCCCAATAAGGCTGCGTAAGATGGATTTTAGTAATTAAGACACAAAAAGCTGGAGTAACTCAGCGGGACGGGCAGCATCTCTGGAGAGAAGGAATGAAGAAGGGTCCCGACCCGAAACGTCACCCATTCCTTCTCTCCTGAGATGGATGCTGCCTGTCCCGCTGAGTTACTCCAGCTTTTTGTGTCCATCTTCGGGTTTAAATCAGCATCTGCAGTTCCTTCTGACACGAGGCTGTGTAAGATATGTACCTAAAAATCCATGCAGGGAAAAGTGCCAGACAGATGAACACCACAGCGTCATTGTCTATCCAATTCAGCTCTCGCTGTAACAGTGACTTAACAGTACAGGGAAGATGCAAAAGCAAGTTGTGGGTCCTGCCATTGCCTGTCGGACCATTTCAGGGAGGTTTCAGACCTCCACCATTCTAGTGATGAAGGCACATTTTCTTTATGTCCTGCCGAATTCTACCTATTCCTCTGCATCTGTGCTGCCCGGTTTTGGGCCTTACCGTTAATGGAAATAGCTAACTTCTATTTACTCCATCTGGACGCATTATAATTTTACACACTTCATTAACTTTCTCCTCACCTCCTCACTCTAACAAGAAGTACTCCAGCTATGCAGGCGTACCTCATAAATAACAATTTGCACTTCTGGCAGCACCCATGTAACTCTCTGCTGCACTCTCTCCAGCACTCTGACATTTTTCTTTCAGTGCGATGGCAGGACTGCACCTCGTACAAAAGTTTTTACCTTACTATTGTAACCAGTTAGACACAAATGGCTGGAGGAACTCTCTGGAGAGAAGGAATAGGTGATGTTTTGGGTTGAAACCCTTCTTCAGATACGAAAAAGTGTCTCGACCCGAAACATCACCTGTGCCTGCTCTCCAGAGATGCTGCCGGTCCCTCTGAGTTACTCCTGCATTTTAGTGTCAATAGACAATATACAATAGACAATAGGTGCAGGAGTAGGTCATTTAGCCCTTCGAGCCAGTACCGCCATTCACTGTGATCATGGCTGATCATCCACAATCAGTACCCCGTTCCTGACTTCCCCCCATGTCCCTTGACTCCGCTATCTTTAAGAGCTCTATATAACTCTCTCTTGACCACACACTCATCTCCCCGCTACCTTCAGGTAGAAGGTACAGGAGCCTGAAGACTGCAACAACCAGGTTCAGGAATAGCTACTTCCCCACAGCCATCAGGCTATTAAACTTGGTTCGGACAAAACTCTGAACATTAATAGCCCATTATCTGTTATTTGCACTTTATCAGTTTATTTATTCATGCGTGCATATATTTATATATGGTATATGGACACACTGATCTGTTTTGTAGTCAATGCCTACTATGTTCTGTTGTGCTGAAGCAAAGCAAGATTTTCATTGTCCTATCAGGGGCACATGACAATAAACTCTCTTGAATCTTGAATCTTGAAAGCATCCAGTAAACTGGCCTCCACTGCCTTCTGAGGCAAAGAATTTCACAGATTCACAACTCTCTGGGTGAAAAAGTTTTTCCTCGTCTCCGTTCTAAATGGCCTACCCCTTATTCTTAAACTGTGGCCCCTGGTTCTGGACTCCCCCAACATCAGGAACATGTTTCCTGCCTCCAGAGTGTCCAAACCCTTAATAATCGTTTATGTTTCAAATCTTCTATCTTCAGCATATAACTCTAGTTCCCCTCTTCACCCACACCACTCAGTTAGTGTCTACTCCCTTGCACTGTTGCACCTCCCCAAAATGCATCACCTGATACTTCTCAGGATTAAGTTACATTTGTGATTTCCCTGTTCAATTAACCAGATTAACTGTGTCTTCCAACAGAAAAACCTATTCTCATAACACAACCCAAGTTTTGTATCATCGATAAACATTTGTTATCATGACCTTCACTTAGGTCTTCATCTTCTTCCAGCGTGTGGTGTGCACAGCCTAACGTTGTAGGACAACTTGTTCCATTTGATCTTATTTGATTGTGCACGCCGGGTTGTTTGCATTCGTCGAAACAGGCCGGACCACGTGAAGGTTGCAATCTTCTACCCCAGTGGGAGATTGCACTAAATCAATAATATATATTGATCAATAATATAGGTCTAAATCAATAATATATATTATTGATATTGGTTTACTATCATGACGTTTGCCAAGATGCAGTGATAAACTTTGTTTATGTGTGCTGTCCAGGCAGATCATTCCTTTCGAGAGTGCAAGGTACCATACATTAGTACAATAGATACTGTGAAAGTGCCATTCAATAAAAGTGCAGGGGCCACAATGAGGTGAATTGAGAGATTGGGAAAACCCCCTTAGCATTTGAGAAGTCCGTTCAAGAGTCTGATTACACCGGGAAAGAAGCTGTTCCTGAATCTGGTGACACCTGTACGTGCTTGCAAGCTTTTGATTCTTCTGTCCAGTGGGTGAATGGAGAAGAGAGAAAAAAAACCATGGTGGGATTGATGATGCTCCTTGATTATGTTGGCTACTTTCCTGAATCAGCATGAGACAAATGGAGTCAATGGGGGCGGGCTAGTTGGTTGACATGTTGGACTGGACTGCATCCACAATTCTCTGCAATGTTTTGTCTTCTTGAGCATTTGCCATACCAATCTGTGATAGTTTCTATGGTGCGTCCGTAGAAATTGTTCAGAGCCATTTGAGACATGCCAAATTTCCTTGGCCTTTTGAGGAAACAGATGCATTGGTGTGTGTTTTCTAGGCTGTAGCATTGTTATGGTTTGAATATTGTTGGTGATGTTTGCACCAAGACATTGAAGCTCCCAACACTCTTCACGTCAACACCATTGATGAAGGTGGGGCCTAGACATCACCCTGCATCCTGAAGTCAATGATGAGTTCCTGCATTTGGCTGGCATTGAGTGAGAGGTGGTTGGCAATACTTTGCATTTATAAAGAGACCATCACAATCTTGAGTAGGCGAACATACAAACTCCAATGTTCTCACTCCCAAATAAGGGGAAAAAAGTCAAAATACAGGACAATTTCCTGACGGCAATTCGTTGACCCGACTCGGCCGTGGCTGGGTGAATGATGAGTTGGCCCGGGTGCTGGACTGCACACACAAGCCCAGCCGGCCGGCCAGCTGAGAGGTTTTGGTCCGGCACCCCATCCAAATCATGAACCGATGATCGGTCATGAGAAGGAGGGGTGGTGGTGTCGGCGGTAAGCGAAGGTCCGAAGGTCGGACAGCTGGCCGGGCCGCCGACCGACGGGGCCACGGGCGAGGCGTTGCTCGCGCGTTTGTATGTTCGCCTCGTGATCCGCTCTGCTTCGGAGTTTGTATGTTTGCCTCGTGACTCCAAGATCTTCGTTTTCCTCCCGCACTCCAAAGATGTGCAGGTTTGTAGGTTAATTGGCTTCTTATCAAATTGTAAAAATCGTTCCCAATGTGTAGGATATCACGAGTGTATGGCTGGTTGGTGCGGACTCGGTAGACTGAAAGGCGTGTTTCCACATTGTGTGTTTGTAGTTCAGTTTAGAGATACAGTGCGGTAACAGGCCTTTCAGCCCTCTGAGTCCTCACTGACCAGCGATCCCCGCACATTAACATTATCTTGCCCAGACTAGGGACAATTTACAAATATATCAAGCCAACTAACCTACAAACCTGTACGTCTTTGGAGTGTGCGAGAAAACCGAAGATCTGGGAGAAAACCCACGCGGTCACGGGGAGAATGTACAAACTCCGTACCGACAGCACCCGTGGTAGGGATGGAACCTGGGTCTCTGGCGCTGTAAGGCAGCAAGCTCACCGCTGTGCCACCCTGCCACACAAAGTCTAATCTAAAGTCATAACTTATGTATCCATGACCAGGTTTTGGAGCCAGGTTCAGTTTAGTTAGTTTAGTTTAGTTAGTGTCACGTGTACCGAGGTACAGTGAAAAGCTCTTGTTGCGTGCTAACCAGTCAGCAGAAAGACAATACATGATTACAATCGAGCCATTCACAGTGTATAGATACATGATATGGGAATAGCGTTTACTGCAAGGTCTAGCCTACAACGGATCAAGGATAGTCCATGGGTCACCAACGTGGTAGATAGTAGTTCAACACTGCTCTGTGGTTGTGGTAGGATGATTCAGTTGCCTGATAACAACTGGGAAAAAACTGTCCCCTGAATCTGGAAGTATGGAGGTCAAGATTCAAGACTCAAGATCCAATTTAAATGTCACATGTACCAATAAAGTTACAATGAAATTTGAGTTACCATACAGCCATACCAAGTAAAAAGCAAAAATACACACAACACATAAAATAAAGTTTAACATAAAGAGTGGAATCAACATTCCTCACTGTGATGGAAGGCAATAAAGATCAGTCATCTTCCTCCTTTGTTCACCCGTGGTCGGGGCCTTTGAACGGGGCCATTGCTGATGGTCCGCTGTTCAAGCCCTCTCGTCAGGATGATGGAAACTAAGGTGTCGGGATGGATCGGAACACTCCGCTTCTTACCCCGGAGATCGCTGCTTCACGATGTTTATTGCCTGGTCTGGTAGTCAGACTGTGAGGAGAATCTCTTCCTCTCTTCACAGAAATTAATGTGTGTTTGTGTCTTTGATGTTTACGTGGAGTATTATTGATTAGATTGTGATATCACCGTCTGTTCTAATGAAGTGTCAACTGCTCCGCAATAAGTTGTTGGTCTTTCCATCAGTGCAGCCTGACTTGCTGAGTATTCCCAGTATCTACTGTTTCATTCTTGCTTCAGTAATCGCAATCTAGGGATGGACATCTGTCAAAGATCCAAGAAAAAAAAACACATGGGATCTTTTAGGCTATCTTGGCAGAGCAGGAAGTGAACTAGGTTAATATCTCATAAGGTCACAAGGTCATAAGTGATAGGAGCAGAATTAGGCCCATCAAGTCTACTCCGCCATTCAATCAATAGATAATAGACAATAGACAATAGGTGCAGGAGTAGGTCATTTGGCCCTTCGAGCCAGCATCGCCATTCAATGTGATCATCCCCAATCAGTACCCCGTTCCTGCCTTCTCCCCATATCCCCTGACTCTGCTATTTTTAAGAGCCCTATTTAGCTCTCTCTTGGCTGATCTATCTCTCCCTCCTAACCCCATTCTCCTGCCTTCTCCCCATAACCCCTGACACCCGTACTAATCAAGAATCTTTTTATCTCTGCCTTAAGAATATCCACTGACTTGGCCTCCACAGCCTTCTGTGGCAAAGAATTCCACCGATTCACCACCGTTCCTCCATTGCACCCATCAAGTACACCAGAAGTTATATTTTCCCGTCCTCTGTTGGGATGCAAGGGCGAGTGTGCTTGCGACTCAGCTCCAGCTGGCACATATTATCTGCTTCCAAAGCACCGTCGTGTGATCAATAGCTTGCTGACTGATGTTCGGAGCGGTTTCTGCCAGAACCTGCCTGGGACAGATCCTTCGGTATCTGTGGTGCAGATGTGACCACTGGTGCTGTGTGCCTGAGAAGTGAGGGACGGAGCAGAAGGATCCAGCCAAATACGATGTGACTAAGTTGTTGCAAAGCCATCGCTAATGTGGTCGTTTGAGGTGTTGCACGCTGCCTTAATGATACATTTCAAGTTGCAAAGGATTAGAATTTTTGTTTAAATATATAGAATTGACAGAAACATAGTTGGGATGTGGCGTGGAAGAGAGACTATGGTGTGGATAGATGGAGACGGTATGCAGACGGTGTGGCCATATGGAGACGGTGACCCTCCGGCTATCCTTGATGAAGAAGGGTCTCGACCCGAAACGTCGCCTATCTCCTTCGCTCCTTAGATGCTGCCGCACCCGCTGAGTTTCTCCAGCCTTTTGTGTACCATCGATTCTCCAGCATCTGCAGTTCCTTCTTTAACACTTGATCAGACTTTGCTGGCTTTACCTTGCACTAAACGTTATTCCCTTGTCGTGTATCTGTACACTTCTTCTTGCGCACGGCGTGCGCAGCCTAACGTTGTAGGTCAACTCGTTCTATTTGATCTATGTGTTTGTGCACGCCGGGTTGATTGCATTAGTTGAAACAGGGTGGACCACGTGAAGTTTGCAATCTCCCACCCCATCTGTACACTGTAAATGGCTTGATTGTAATCATGCATTGACTTTCTGCTGGCTCGCACTCATAGAAACATAGAAACATAGAATATAGGTGCAGGAGGAGGCCATTCGGCCCTTCGAGCCAGCACCGCCATTCATTGTGATCATGGTTGATCGTCCGCTATCAATAACCCGTGCCTGCCTTCTCCCCATATCCGTTGATTCCACCAGCCCCTAGAGCTCTATCCAACTCTCTCTTAAATCCATCCAGTGACTTGGCCTCCACTGCCCTCAAATTCACAACTCTATGAGTGAAAACGTTTTTTCTCACCTCAGTCTTAAATGACCTCCCCTTTATTCTAAGGCTGTGGCCCCTGGTTCTGGACTCGCCCAACTTTGGGAAATGTTTTCCTGCATCTTGCTTGTCCAGTCCTTTTATAATTTTATATGTTTCTGTAAGACCCCCCCTCATCCTTCTAAACACCAGTGAATACAAGCCTAGTCTTTTCAATCTTTCCTCGTATGACAGTCCCGCCATCCCAGGAATTAATCTTGTGAACCTACGCACAAGGATGTCCTTCCTCAAATTAGGAGACCAAAACTGTACACAATACCCCAGATGTGGTCTCACCAGAACCCTATACAACTGCAGAAGAACCTCCCTACTCCTATACTGAAATCCTCTTGTTATGAACTCAACAAAGGCTTTTCACCGTACCTCGGTACACTTGACAATAAACTAAACGCAACCGAAAACTAAACGAACTGAAACTGGCGGCAATTTGTATTGGTGCAAACTAGTGAATCCTTTCGATGGGTACGACCTGGAGTTTTAAGATCAGCGAAGACAAACAGCATCAGATATCGCCAATGTTATCTGAGCTTAATTGTGCTCAGCAGAAATTGCAGTATTTGCCTTGTGTCTTTGCTCAAGTGGTAACAACATCAGCGATTGTATCCAGGAGATCTCCTATTATTTACAGCAACAAGTGGTTCATTCATTAGTTCCCATTACCAGAAGTGCCTTCTGTTTTGTTTTGGCCGCCTCAAAGGCAAAATTGATGATGGATCCATATCCTTGTTAAGCCTCCACTTACTCAAAATGCAGGAGTTCTTTGTCATTTACCTCATTCAGGACCAGTGCCCCACAGACATCCATAACACTGATCCAGTGTTTGCTTGAAATGTCTGATGAATGTATCACTAATGAAGAAGCACATTTAATTTTTATGGATTTGTGTGGAGTAGTACTCGGCCTGGCTGTGCACTGCAGACAGGTGGGATTTTTTTATTTTCGTTCATTTTCGTTCATATTTCTTCATTTTCCAGCCAAAATTCGTTTGGACCGAAATCGATGAAAGAGGACAGAGGTTAAAAAATATAATGAGCAACCGTGCAATATAGCACAGAATGAGTTCTTGGATATTACCAATGCAATTTATTCCCATGGCACCACAGAGTATAAGCATTATATGAGTAACTTTGAGGATTAGATCGGGTAGATGCATAGAGTCTCTTGCCCAGAATAGGGGAATCGAGGACCAGAGGTCATAGGTTCGAGGTGAAGGGGAAAAGATTTAATAGGAATCCGAGGGGTAACTTTGTCACACAAAGGGTGGTGGGTGTATGGAACAAGTTGCCAGAGGAGGTAGTTGAGGCAGGGACTATCCCAACGTTTAAGAAGCAGTTGGACAGGTACATGGATAGGACAGGTTTGGAGGGATATGGACCAAGCACATGCAGGCAGGATTAGTGTAGCTGGGACATTGTTGGCCAGTGTGGGCAAGTCGGGCCGAAGGGCCTGTTTCCACGCTGTATCTATGACTCTAATAACTCTATGACTCTAATAACCTTGCATGTTCCTGCAAGTGTGCCAAAAACGAACTGTCATTAATCACCACATGTTCAGTGCACCCTGTGAAGTGACCCATGGAGTCATTGACAAAACAATACATTTCTGCTCAAGAACCTGCCTTTTGCAGGCTACAAACTAATATGTGTTTACTTCTTACTTCTTACAAGGTTATTAGACAACTTCTTATTTTAACAGAACAACAGGCTTTAGATAAACATCTGTCTTCTGAATTGAGGCATAAAACTTATGATCATGCTGTTCTTAACTGCTCTGTAAATCTTGTCGAGAATTATCTTCATCATTGGGAGTGTTGTGGCGTTGATAAAATGGTTTGCATTAAATCGTGTCAAAAATGCACTGCGGAGGTCTGCTTTTGTTCGGTGCGTCATCCCCACTCCTTTGGCGTGCTTGTCCTTCATACCTCCTGCTGGGAAAGCTCTCAGGCAGCAAGCAGCCCCCCAGACCGGTGTGATTAGTGCCTCTGTAGCCATTTACCAGGTTCCTTTTAATGCTCCCCCCCCCCTCCTCCTCCTCCTCTCCAACCTTTGAGGAAAAGAATGATAGCAAGGGCCCCCCGGTCGGCACAGATCCGAAACTCAGATAGCCACAGACAAATGAAGGGCCTCGACCCGAAACGCTGCCCATTCCTTCTCTCCAGAGATGCTGCCTGTCCCGCTGAGTTAAGGGCCTGTCCCACTTTTGCGTCATTTGCGCGTCACGCAGATGGCGCGCAAAGATTTCGTACATCCCAAAATCCTGGGGCGCCGCGCGCGTCCGCTCGTCACTGCCTACGTCACCACGCACCATGCGCTCGTAATGTGTCCTGACGCGTAAACGATGTCGCGTAAATGTTACGCGCAAATGACGCCCAAGTGGGACAGGCCCCTTTTCTCCAGCGTTTTGTGTCCGGCCACAGACAAAAACAGCTTCCCATTCTGAGACAGTGAGGTTTCACCTACGTGGTAAATCCAGTTCAAGTGGTGGGGGACTGGTGCAACTTCCTGGAAATGACATGGACGTTTGCTCCGTTTGCCCCCATTAAAAGAGATTTGCATTCATTTAAAACGCATCAAAGTTGTGAAGGGGAGGGGTTTCCATGACGACAGATTGTGTTCAGCTCTGGGCACCATGTTATGGGAAAGATGTTGTCGAGCTGGAAAGGGTGCAGAGAGGATTTACAAGGATGTTGCCAGCTAGGGCTAGAGGGTGTGAGCTATAGGGAGAGGTTGAGTAGGCTGGGACTCTATTCCTTGGAGCGCAGGAGGATGAGGGGTGATCTTATTGAGGTGTATGAAATCATGAGAGGAATAGACTGGGTAGATGCACAGAGTCCCTTGCCCAGAGTGGGTGAATCGAGGACCAGAGGACATAGATTTAAGGTGAAGGGGAAGAGATTTAATAGGAATCTGAGGGGCAACTTTTCCACACAAAGGGTGGTGGGTGAATGGAAGTAGCTGCCAGAGGAGGTAGTTGAGGCTGGGACTTTCCCATCATTTAAGAAGCAGTTAGACAGGTACATGGAGGGATATGGGCCAAACATGAGCAGGTGGGACTAGTGTAGCTGGGACATGTTGGCCGGTGTGGGCAAGTTGGGCCAAAGGGCCCATTTCCACACAGTATCACACTAATACTCTATGACTATGACAACTCAAGGATTTAGCAGTGAAAGGTTTGCATCGCATGATCGCCTTAAAATCTCTTACCATCTTTGCACAAACGTTCTTCCACTAATTCTGTTACTCTGGTAGCCTCGATGTTTGACGTGCTCCTGGCTAACACCGTCTGCTACTGAAACTGTGCTTCAGCTTAATGTCTCTGACTCCTGCCTCAGTTACCACCTCCTCCTCCAAATCCCACGGCATGAGACTTGTCTTCCTTTGCCACCACCAGCCCCTGTCCCCTGTAGCTCACACCTCATGCCTCTGTCGAGTTCTGATAGGCACAAAATGCTGGGGTAACTCGGTGGGAGAGGAGGCATCTCTGGAGAGAAGGAATGGCCTTGTCTCGACCCGAAACGTCAGCCATTCCTTCTCTCCAGCGATGCTGCCTGTCCCCGCTGAGTTACTCCAGCATTCTGTTGTCTGCTAATTCGGTTTAAACCCACATCTGCAGTCCCTTCCTGCACATCCCTTCTTCTTATCTCCAGCTCCAGATGGAACTACAGAGTTTCCTCTTTGCAGCCTGGGGCCTGAGACGGGAATTGCCAATATATTCATGGCATTCGAATGAAACAACTGTCTTACAAATCGGTCCTGGGGACAGTCTGCAGACTGAAATATGTCTTATTCCGAATTGTTTTGTCCATGTGCACATTAGTTCTACCATAGATTCATGTACTGTACTTGGGAGGTCACGAGTAATTGTACATGTGCAGGTTTGTGAGGTATGAGCTGAGGAAGTGGTCCCGGCTTGTGGTGGCAAACTTTCAAAAATCCGTCATGTTATATAATGCGCTCCATTCCCACCACAACTTTCCCTGATAGACCGTAACATGTGACATAATTGCTCTCCTCCAAACAGGAAACGCCACCAAAGACTTCAGCTCTGCAATGGAATTCTCTATTTTAATACGCCTCTTGCACAACTCCCAACCAATGGCAAAGATAGAGGATCGACACACAAAGCTGGAGTAACTCAGCGGGTCAGACAGCATCTCTGGAGAAAAGGGTCTCGACCCGAGAAAATCACCCATTCCCACTCTCCAGAGATGCTGTCTGTCCCACTGAGTTACTCAAGCTTTTTGTGCCTAGCTTATGCCTGAAATGACTTAATTAACGAGCAAACAAATTTGGATGGATCGTAAGATGTTGGTACGGTCGGCTTTTCAGGAAAAAGACGAATATTTTATGTAAAAACAAGAGACATACACATTTAATTTCTTTCCTTTTTAATCGAGTTTAGTTTAGTTTAGAGACACAGCGCGGAAACTAGCGATCCCCGCACTTCAACACCATTCAAACAACACACAAGGGACAATTTACCATCATACTAAACTAATTAACCTACAAACCTGTACGTTTTTTGAGTGTGACGTTTCGGGTCGAGACCCTTCTTCAAACTGAGAGTCACGGGAAGGGGAAACAAGAGATACAGACAGTACGTAGAACAAATGGATGTAAGATTTGCAAAATTGCACCGATGATTGATCTAGGAAAGGTGGAGCCCACAATGGTCCATTGTTGGCTGTGTGCTGGGTGGTAACGAGTTATACAGACAGCGAAACTCAACAGGATCACAGTGAAACTAGTACGATGACTAAGGTTGGGGGGGGGGGAGAGACGGAGAGAGAGGGGATGCAAGGGTTGCCTGAAGTTCGAGAAATCAATATTCTTACCGCGGGGTTGTAGGCAGAGAGATGATCTGCTGCTTTTGAAGCTTCTGGTCCTTCCTTTGCAACCAGTTGTCCAACTTTTGGTAATGCTCAACTCCACAGCCCTGATCCCCTGAAGCTCAAGTTTAATTTTGTCCATGGCAGTTCTGCTATAATGCTTCAGGCTTCTTGATTAGTACAGCATAGGTTAGGGAGTGCAGCGTAGGTTCATCAGGTTAGTTTCCGGGATGGCGGGACTAACATATGATGAAAGAATGGATCAACTGGGCTTATATTCACTGGAATTTAGAAGGATGAGATGGGAACTTATGGAAACATATACAATTCTTAAGGTGATTGGACAGGGTAGCTAGATTGCAGGAAAATGGTTCCCGATGCTTGTGGAATCCAGAAAGAGGGGTCACAGTTTAATGGGTCGGCCATTTAGGACTGAGATGAGGAAAAACTTTTTCACCCAGAGAGTTGTGAATTCTCTCTGCCTCAGAAGACAGTGGAGGCCAATTCACTGGATGTTTTCGAGAGAGAGTTGGATATTGCTCTTAGGGCTAACTGAATCAGGGGATATGGGGAGAAAGCAGGAACGGAGTACTGATTTTGGATAATCAGCCATGATCATATTGAATGGCGATGCTAGCTCAAAGGGCAGAATGGCCTACTCCTGCACCTAATTTCTATGTTGCTAGCACAGGTGTCAGAGATGGGGTGAAGGCAGGAGAATGGGGTTCGGAGGTAGAGATACGATCAGCCATGATTGAATGGCAGAGTAGACTCGAAGGGCCGAATGGCCTAATGATACTCCTATCGCTTATGACCTTACGACCTTATGATTACCAAGCAGGTACCTGCAGAGATTTGAGAATGTTCCTCCGTTTTACTGAGGCCTCTTTACTTGCACACACAATACAGATCGTAGCAATATGCTGCGACTTTTTCAATAGTTCTGACGATGCTCTGAGGCACAAAGTCGACCAGATCAGATGGTAGTGTGTGACAGTCACCAGGGTGCTAGTTAGCTATTATTTTCTGCTGCGATATCAAACATTTCACTCTGGTCTCTACGCATTGCAATTCCTTCTGTCAATATGCACGAGTCTTTGGCGAGGGCTGTTAGTATGTGACTGGAAAGCGTCAGCCTCATATTTACACCCTATTTCTATTAAAACGGCAAAAGCCACCACTTCCTTGATGTATATTTTGGAATAGTTAAGGTTCTGGTTGTGGCAAGCTGCTCCCCACCACCAGCAGTGCATCTCAGGAATTTGGACAGCCCTCTCAGAGTTTTCGTTCAATGAGCATTTCAGGTGTTCTCAAATATCACCTGCGCACTCACAGCAGGCACAGCAGAATTCCTAGGGTTCGGTTTTACAAGTAAGCACATATGTGCAACAAACAAACAAATAAACCTCTCCTTTCATTGTATCGACGAGTGTACAAAAATGCAAGCATGGATAAATGAATACATTTTTAGGTGTGTAGAAGCGTCTCGATCCGAAACGTCACCCAGTCCTTCTCTCCAGAGGTGCTGCCTGTCCAGCTGAGTTTTACTCCAGCATTTTGTGTCTCCCTTCGATTTAAACCAGCATCTGCAGTTCTTTCCTATTCATTTTTAAGGTGACCTTCAGAGAGCATGGTCTTTGTATTAGATTTAGTTTTAGAGATACAGGCCCTTTGGACCAACGGGTCCGCACCGACCAGCGATCACTTCACAGTAACACCATCGTGCACTAGGGACAATTCTTTACATTAATACCAAGCCAAGTAACCTACAGGCATGTGGGAGTGTGGGAGGAAACCAAAGTTCTCGGTGAAAACACACGCAGGTCACGGGAAGAATGTACAAATTCTGTGCAGACAAGCACCCGTAGCCAGGATCAAACCCGGGTCTGGCGCTGTAAGCGCTGTTAGGCAGCAACTCTACCTTGCTGCATAATTTTAATTATTTCATTTTTTTACAGGCATTGAGAAACAGATATTGAGATGCTCAATAAAAGTTCTCGAGCTAATGCATCAAAAGTTAGTAGTTACACAAACAAAAGACATCGGTAAATTACCACATCTCTACGAAAATGGCTCACAATGTACAATTGACAGGTGGCACAGGGGTGTAGCGCCAGAGACCCAGGTTCGATCCTCACTACCGGTGCGGTCTCTACGGAGTTTGTACGTTGCCCCCACGACCGGCGCAGGTTCTCTCCGGGTGCTCTGGTTTCCTCCAACACTACAGGTTGGCGCAGACTCGCGCAGTATCTCTAGACCAAACTGAACATTGGGTGACAGGGAACCAGTAAACATGGAGAGTGATGAAATAGGATGGTGTGACCAGAAGACGGGCAGCAGAGAGGGGGGTCCAGAAGACGCCATGCCGCGTGTGAGGATGACTTGGGCATGGTTGTGGTTTTCAGCAGTAGATGATCATCGGCAGGAGCAGTGGTGGTGACGCTATGCACGGCTGAAGAAGGTCCTCTCAATCAATTCTAAAAAAGGTCCATGGAAAATTTTGTCACCTGGGGCTATTTGCTCTGGCCTTTGATGTTTGGTGCATGACCCAACCATCAATGCAGGGCTTTCATATGTATTGAAATAGACAACTCCTGGCACCCTTAATGTAAGCAAGCGGGATTTTTCTTTTTGTTATTTTTATTAGAAACAATTGTACAAGAATAAAACATTCGGCATGTAAAATTATACAGTTATTGTACAGCTTCAATTTTGACCTTTTAACCTGAAAAAGAGGGAAAAGAAGAGAGAGGGATAAAGTGAGGGGAAAAAGTGAAAAGTGAAAAGATAGGACCCCTAGACTACCAAAGTAATGTGGCCAAAGAGTGAATAAAGATATGTGAGGAAAAGGAAAAATAAAGAAAAAAAGGAAAAATGTGGAGATATACCTGCCCCCCCCCACCCCCCCGCGCCCAACCCATAATTTAGAGATAATATATATAAGCATCTGGATAAACAGGGTCTGATCAGGAACAGTCAACATGGATTTGTGCCTGGAAGGTCATGTTTGACAAACCTTCTTGAATTTTTTGAAGCGGTAACTAGGGAAATTGATGAGGGTAAAGCAGTGGATGTTGTCTATATGGATTTCAGTAAGGCCTTTGACAAGGTTCCCCATGGAAGGTTGGTCAAGAAGGTTCAATTTTTGGGAGTTAATGGCGGAGTAGCAAGATGGATTCAACAGTGGCTGAATGGGAGATGTCAGAGAGTAATGATGGATGGCTGTTTGTCAGGTTGGAAAGCCGGTGACCAGTGGGGTGCCTCATCTGTGTTGGGTCCACTGTTGTTTGTCATGTACATCAATGATCTGGATGATGGGGTGGAAAATTGGATAAGTAAGTATGCAGATGATACTAAGATAGGTGGTGTTGTGGATAATGAAGTAGATTTTCAAAGTCTACAGAGAGATTTGGGCCATTTGGAAAAGTGGGCTGAAAGATGGCATGGAGTTTAATGCTCTTAAGTGTGAAGTGCTACATCTTGCAGGACAAATCAAAATAGGAAGTACAAGGTAAATGGTAGGGAATTGAGGAATGCTGTGGAACAGAGGGATCTAGGAATAACTGTGCATAGTTCCCTGAAGGTGGAATCGCATGTAGATAGGGTGGTAAAGAAAGCTTTGGTGTGCTGGCCTTTATAAATTTGAATATAGGCAAGGCATTGGTAAGACCAATTCTGGAGTATGTGTACCCTAGTTATAGGAAGGATGTCAACAAAATAGAGAGAGTACAGAGGAGATTTACTAGAATGTTGCCAGGGTTCCAGCAACTATGTTACAGAGAAAGTTGAACAAGTTAGGTCTTTATTCTTTGGAGTGCAGAAGGTTAAGGGGGGACTTGATTGAGGTCTTTAAAATGATGAAAGGGATAGACAGAGTTGACGTGGATACATTGAGGGTAGGGAAGATTCAAACAAGAGGGCATGACATGAGAATTAAGGGACAGAAGTTCAGGGGTAACGTGAGGGGGAACTTCTTTACTCAGAGGGTGGTGGCTGTGTGGAATGAGCTTCCAGCAGAAGTGGTGGAGGCAGGATCGATTTTAACATTTAAAAGAAAAGTGGATAGGTATATGGACGTGAAGGGAATGGAGGGGTATGGTCTGAGTGCAGGTAGATGGGACTAGGGGAAAACAAATGGTCGGCACGGACTGGAAGGGCCGAGAGGGCCTGTTTCCGTGCTGTAATTGTTATATGGTTATATAATTGGATTTAAATCCAAATTTGAGTTGCGCCATACAAATCCTTGTAAGAATTCGGTAAAGGATGTCCATGTCTTGAAAAATTGATCTATCTGGTTTTTCTGCCAAGACAAGCGTAATATTTTCCAAATCTAGTGTCTAGCAAGCGGGAATTTGAATGGCAGGAGGCCATCCAGCCTCTTGAACCCTGTCCACCATTCAATAACATTGTGACCGTTTTTGCTGCACTGGGCCTGTCCTGGCTGGAGTTTAGAAGGTTGAGGGGGAACCTCATTGAAACTTACAGAATAGTGAAAGGCATAGATAGATGTTTCCACTGGTGGGAGAGTTCAGGACCAGAGGTCATGGCTTCAGATTTAAAGGGCGCTCTTTTGGAAAGGAGGTGAGGAGGAACTTCTTTAGTCAGAGAGTAGTTACCGTATTTCCCGGCAATGAAGACGCACCTGTGTCAAAGACGCACCCCCATTTTGAGTTGCTAATTTTTTTTTTGAATGCTGGCGGGATATAGAATTTCTCATGCTCAAAAAAATAAAATAAAATAAAATAAAAATAAAGAAAGTAACAATTCAATTTGCCCAAGGCTTCCAGATCTCCTCCATTCTGAATGTCTGAATGGGTGGGGTATTGGAGGGTGACGGCAGGTGGAGCGATGGTGAGAAAAACAGGAGCACACCGGGACAAGTTGAATCAGTTGTGATCCTTGTTGAATGACAATATTAGTTCAAGAGACCAATTGAGGTTACTCATGCTGACACAGGAGTAAGCTCCACCACCCGCTTCCTGTTATTTATCGCGCGCTGACCCGCTCCTCTCTATGATCTTTGCTCTTGAGCTGGTCCCCTCACTGTCCTGTCTCCGAGCAGGGTCAAAAATAGGGATAACGAGAATTTCAAAACTAATACCTACTGCTTTTGTGCGTGTCTGTTGACAAGGCAGCAGTTCTCTCTGTTATTCTCACTTGACCGACAACCGCCACACACCTCCAAAGCCTGCGTGTCTCGGAACTGGCTGCAGTTCCAAGGTCGCCTTGCTTGGGTTTGTTTGAGTTCGGGTTACGGGCCGGATCGGGGCCATAGGTTGCCGACCCCGGCGTTAGGCCTCATTGTGTCCCCCCCCATGTTTTAAAAGCGATTTGGCCCAAGTCTCTCTTTCTTGGCTAACAATCTAGCCTTTGGCCTCCAAGACGCAGGTAAATTTTCGGGCCTTATTTTAGGGTAAAAAATGGGGCCTTCATTACCGGGAATATGGTATTCTTTCTTTTAAAAATGTTTTTTTTTTCCAAAAAATCAAAAAGGAAACATAAAAAACAGAGCAAAAAGAATAATGATAAACATAACAATTATATTGATACATAGGGATCAGGATTACATTAATAACAGGTATAACCTAATATGAGTCCAGTGTCAAAATACAAATTGAATATAGACCTCCCGGTCTCTATGTAAATATAGTTAAATCTTTAAAAGGAAACTTATAAATGTAGAAAAAAAATACAACGATAAAAAGAAATACGGTATTCTGTGGAACTCATTGCCACAGAGTGTTGTGGAGGCCATGTCAGTGGATATTTGTAATGCTGAGATTCGTGATTAGCACGGGTGTCAAGAGTGATGGGGAGAAGTCAGGAAAATGGGATTAGGATGCAGAGATCGGCCATGATTGAATGGCGGAGTAGACTCGATGGGCCGAATGGCCTAATTCTATTCCTATAACTTGTGAACTTGTGCCCGATCTGATCTTTTAGCCTCACCATTTTCTGACTGGTCCCTTTGACTCTTGTTGTCACATCAAAAAAAATTCTACCTCATCCTGGAGTAAACTTAATAACTGAGCATTCCCAGCACTCTACGATAGAAGTTTACAACAAATTAATTACGCTGGGAAAAAATAAATTTCTCGTCATCTCAGTTTTAAGTGACTGACTCGTGGTGCTTAGATTATACATGGATATTGTAGTCTCCACCAGGGGAAACATCCTTATATACCCTCCCAAAATCTTCAAGAATCCTGTACACATGACAATAAACTCAACTCAAAGCCTGCAGGAAGGAACTGCAGATGCTGGGTTACACCGAAGACAGACACAAAGTCCTGAAGTGACTCAGCGGGACAGGCAGCATCTCTGGAGAGAAGGAGTGGGTGGCATTTCGCTTTGAGATCTTTCTCAGACTGGGTCCCCTTCCTCTTGAATTCCCCTGGACGGCCATCTTCCCTCCCTGTAGATCTTTTTATTTCGAACTGCTGGCGTGACATCAACCGTCTCAACTTTTCCACTCTCCTTACCTACTGTAGCCTAAGCAGTCTGAAGAAGGGTCTCGCAACCCAAAACATCCCCCATTCCTACTCACCAGAGATGCTGCCTGTCCCGCTGAGTTAAGGGCCTGTCCCACTTGGCCGTCATTTGCGCGTAATTTACGGTAATCATTTACGCGCCACGACGCACGATGCGCGCGTTGTGACACACACGTGATGCGCGCATGGTGCGCATTATGCGCGCTTGGTGCGTGATGACATAGGCAGTGATGCGCGGCCACGCGCGGCGTCGCAGGGTTTTGTGATGTACAAAATCTTCGCGCGCCATCTGCGTGACGCGCAAATGACAGCCAAGTGGAACAGGCCCTTCACTCCAGCTATTTGTGTCTCTCTTCAGTTTAAACCAGTTCCTTCCTACACACTGCGCGTTTCAATGGCCCCCTTATGCGTTTAAACATCAGAGAGGATGGACCCATTGGGTTGAATGTTTCTTCATTCAAATTGCCTATTTATACCTGGAACCAATCTAGTGAACCTATAATAGACACAAAATGCTGGAGTAACCCAATAGGACAGGCAGCATCTCTGCGGAGAAGGAATGGGTGACGTTTCGGGTCGAGACCCTTCTTCAGACTGAAAGTCACGGGAAAGGGAAACGAGAGATATTAGACAAAGATGTAGAGAGAAATAGATCAAATTAATGAGAGATATGCGAAAAAGTAACGATGATAAAGGAATGACAGCCATGTTCCACTTGGCTGTCATTTGCGTGTCACGCAGATGGCGCGCGAAGATTTTGTACATCACAAAACCCTGCGACGCCGCGCGTGGCCGCGCATCACTGCCTATGTCATCACGCACCAAGCATGCATAATGCGCACCATGTGCGCATCACGTGTGTGTCACAACGCGCGCATCGTACATTGTTAGCTGCAGCTAGGTGAGAATGAAAGCTGGGTGTGATTTGGGTGGGGGAGGGATGGAGAGAGAGTGAATGCAGGGATTACTTGAAGCTGGAGAAATCAATATTCATACCACTGGGTTGTAAGTTTCCCAAGCGAAATATAAGGTGCTGTTCCTCCAATTTGCGGTTGACAATGGAGGAGGCCCAGGACAGAAGGGTCCGTGTGGGAATGGGAAGGGGAGTTAAAGTGTATGGCAACAGAGAGATTAGGTAGGTCCAGGCAGGCTGAGCGAAGGTGTTGTTGTAATGCATCCAAAGCAAATGTAGTCCTCCTTATATTGGCTGATCAAAACTGCACAGTACACCAAGTGTTGGTCTTAGCAAAACACCATATAAAGGATATGTTTCTCATGTGCTCCCATTACAATCAAGATCAAACTTACATTTGTTGCCTTAATTATCTACTGCTCCTCTGTACCCGTGGACACCTCTGGACAATAGTTCAAAGTCCCTGTTCAATTGCTATGATACACAATCCCACAGATACTGGTAACTCAGCACAGATGGAGGACAATGTTGCAACAAACCTGGCCCACGTATCAATACCAACTGCATTTTCCGTGCAGGAATGTATATCCATGTGGATTGCGGAAGGGATTGGATTGGACTGGATTGGATTTTTTTTATACTGTTTCCTTCATCTCAGGAATTCAGGAGAGAACTCAGGAATTCAGAGGAACGTTTACGCTCACACACAAAGAGAAACCTTTGCTTCCTGGCACAGATCCTCCTGAGACACAAAATGCTGGAGTAACTCAGCGGGACAGGCAGCATCTCTGGAAGGGAGGAATGGGTGACGTTTTGGGTCGAGACCCTTCTTCAGGAGATCAAGATCAAGAAGAAGGGGAAGGAATGGGTGACGTTTCGGTTCAAGACCCTTCTTGTGAAGAAGGGTCTCGACCCGAAACTTCACCCATTCCTCCTCTCCAGAAACGCTGCCTGTCCAGCTGAGTTCCTCCAGCATTTTGTGTCTGTCTTTGGTTTTAACCAGCAGCTGCCATTCCTTCCCACAGTCTGAAGAAGGGTCTCGACCCGAAACGTTGTCTATTCCCTTCGCTCCATAGATACTGCCTCACTCGCTGAGTTTCTCCAGCATTTTTGTCTACCTCCTTCCTACACTCCTTTTGCATTCACCTTGGAGCAGCCTCTTTTCCCACATTCCCATGGGATTTAGCTCCGTCAGATATGTGGCATAATTTTTAATTTTCTTATTTAATTTTTTTTTTTTTTAATTTACTTATTTATTTATTAGAAGCAGTGTACAAAAGTATAAACTGTGGAATATGACATAGTACATTTATTGTACAGCTTCCATTTAAATTTTAGCAAAGATGAAATAGAAAAAGAGAGGAAGAAAGAAAGTCGAAGAGAAAGTGAGTGTGTAAGAATAGAACCCCTACACTACCAAATGAGTGCAGCCAAAGAGTGAGTAAGTAAAAACTTAAAGAAATAAAAAGACAAAAACGGAAAAAAGAAAAAAACAAAGAAACAAAACAAAAAGTGTTGATATACCTGCTTAATTTCTCTCCCCACCCATCACCCACTCCGTAAATCGGTTTCATTCCAAAGTTGTGTTGCACCATACTATCCTTGTAATGAATCAATGAAAGGAATCCATATCTTTGAAAATTTGCTCGGATTTTCCTGCTAAGACAAGTCTCATATCTTCAACGTGTAGCGTCTCAGACATGTTTGTAATCCACATTTTAAGAGGCATAGAATTGAAGATGATAAAGCTAGTTAAATATGTTGACGGCAGATATCCTGCATTGAGTTTCTCGTGTCTTTCCTCAGGTATGACTATGTGGAGGTACGAGATGGTGGGGACAAGAAATCAGCGTTGCTGGGGAAGTTCTGCGGGAAAATCGCGCCTGCACCACAGATCTCCACGGGACCTCTGCTTTTCGTAAAGTTTGTGTCCGACTATGAAACGCATGGAGCTGGCTTCTCCATTCGCTACGAAATTTTAAAAACAGGTTGGTGGCTTTGGCTTTTACTGAACTGTTCCCCTGCCTTCCCGAAGTAGGAGAGTTGTGTCAAACGGCTGAAAGAATCGAAGTTTTACCTGAGCAGGGAGGAACTGCAGATGCTGGTTAAAACCGAAGATAGACACAAAATAGCTGGAGTAACTCAGCAGGTTAGACAACATCCCTGGAGAAAAGGGATAGGTGACGTTTTGGGTCAAGACCCTTCCTCAGACCCGAAACATCACCTATTCCTTTTCAGTGTCTGACCCACCGAGTTAAGCCCCTGTCCCACTTTCACGAGCTAGTTGGCAACCTCTGCCGAATTTGACTTTGACTCATACTCGCAGCATGGACGCCACGAGGTCGTAGGCGGTCTTCGTAACTCTTCCTCGTGCTCGTGAGTGGTCTCCGCGTACTCGTGGCCTCAAGTAGGTTGCGGGCGTTTTTTCCAGCCTGATAGAAAATGTCCACGAGTAAAAAAAAGGTTGGCATGGAAAAAATTGATATTTTTACTCGTAGGTAGGTCGTGATGGTAGTCGTGGATAGTCGTAGGTAGTCGTAGGTAGTCATAGGTCGGTAACTGGCCCGAGAAAATAAATGCAAACATGACATAATTTTATCATGTGATCATTTCCCACTTGTAGCTAGTCGTAGTTGGTCTTAGGTGTGGAAGACTGAGGTTGAGTGGGGGTCGTAGGAGGTCGTAGACATAGTCGTAGGAGGTCGTAGACATGGTCGTAGGAGGTCTGTTACTTTGGCGAGTCAACACGACCTTGACATTTTTTTCAACTCGTCTAGGGTCTTCTAAACTCGTGGATTAGGTTGCCCAAGTGGGACAGGCGCTTTACTCCAGCTTTCTGTGTCTATCCAAAGTTTTACATGATATGTACTGTACTTAAAGAGTTAAACATTTTGCTGTAAATGCACTGTTTCTTCCTTTTGAATTGTCTCCATGTAACAAGCTTACACTTGTTACACTTTGTAACACTGACAAAGGTAGTATTGAAATGTAGCAAAATGCATTGGTGAAGATCATGTTTAATCAGCATCAGTTTAGTTCATTGTCACGTGTACCGAGGTACAGTGGCAAGCTTTCGTTGCGTGCTACCCAGTCGTCAGAAACACAATACATGATTACAATCGAGCCATTTACCGTGATAAGGTATAAGGTAAACGTTCGGTGCAAGGTAAACCCAGCAAAGATAGTCTGAGGGTCACCAAAGAGGTTGATAGTAGTTCTGGACTGCTCTCTGGGCTTGGTAGGATGATTCAGTTGTCTGATCACAGCCAGGAAGCAACTGTCCCTGAATCTGGAGGTGTGCGTTTTCACACGTCTGAACCTTTTACCTGATGGGGGAGGGGAGAAGAGGGAGTGGCCAGGGTGCGGCTCGTCCTTGATTATGCTGCTGGCCTTGGCGAGAAGTCTTTTGTCTTTAAATTGTGCCCACCCTCCGCTTGCTCGGCAGTGAGGTAACGACCAAGGAAGGATGAGATGAAAATACTTTTAATAGTCCTTTTGCTAGTGCCGAGGAACCACATCTTTTTCTCATTCACACAACATCTGCGATTGATCAGAATTACCAGAGGAAAGTTTACGGCCACTCATGCATGGAAACCTTTGCTTCTTGGCACAGTTCCTTCTTACTTTTGCATTCACCTTGGAATAGCCTCTCTTCCCATATTCCCCTTGGAATTAGCTCGATGGAACATGGTTTACATTTAAAAAGGCACTGAAAGTATACCATCAAACTTTTTCACCTGCCTTATTTTCAAAGAGAACATGTATATAGAATGCGCACAAGCTAATCACCAGACAAACGGTAGGCAGTAATGACTTGCTGGGAACTCATATTTGGGCACCAATTTCTATCACATACCAGGACACTCAGCTAGACTGACAATAGGCAATAGTCAATAGAAAATAGGTGCAGGAGTAGGCCATTCGACCCTTCAAGCCAGCAGAGCTATTCAATGTGATCATGGCTGATCATCCCCAATCAGTACCCCGTTCCTGCCTTCTCCCCATATCCCCTGACTCCTCTATCTTTAAGAGCCCTATCAAGCTCTCTCTTGAAAGTATCCAGAGAACCGGCCTCCACCACCCTCTGAGGCAGAGAATTCCACAGACTCACAACTCTCTGTGAGAAAAAGTGTTTCCTCGTCTCCGTTCTAAATGGCTTACCCCTTATTCTGAAACTGTGGCCCCTGGTTCTGGACTCCCCCAACATCGGGAACATGTTTCCTGCCTCTAGCGTGTCCAAGCCCTTAACAATCTCCTGCCTCTAGCGTGTCCAAGCCCTTAACAATCTTAAATGTTTCAATAAAATCCCCTCTCATCCTTCTAAAATACAGAGTGTGCAAGCCCAGCTGCTCCATTCTCAGAACTATTCAGAATAGCCGCAAGAGTCATCGAGTGAGACAGTGTGGAAACAGGCCCTTCGGCCCAACTTGCCCACACCGGCCAACATGTCCCAGCTATACTAGCCCCACCTGCCTGCGCTTGGGCCATATCCCTCCAAACTTGTCCTATCCATGTGTCTGTCTAACTGTATCTGTCCCAGCCTCAACTACCTCCTCTGGCAGCTTGTTACATACACCCACCACCCTGTGTGTGGAAAAAGTTACCCTTTTCCCCTTCACCTTAAACCCTTAATAAAGAGAACCTCTGGTCCTCGATTCCCCTACTCTGGGCGAGAGCCTCTGTGCATCTACCCGATCTATTCCTCTCATCATTTTTATATCCCTCTATAAGACCAAGAGTTCAGAGTTGCGTCATGCCGTAATCCTGCCAGAAGTGAGAATGAGTAAGATGAAACCAAATCTTTCCACATGATTTTCTTAAGCACCAGGCTCTTCAAATGCGCTTCACCGTCGTGCTGAAACCTGGTCCTCTGGACCTCAGAGTGAGCACATCACAGCCTGCCTCCCGTGGAGAGGTTGAAGCAATTGCTTTCAGTACAGATCTTGTCCGTCAAGAGGCGAAACCTCCCCAGTGCTCAATTAACTTTAAGCTCCGTGGCTTTTGTGTCCTGCAGTTTCTCATAAACAGATGCATAATCCAACATGGTCGCTGCTAAAAAAATGTTGCCTGTCTTGTTGCTCTACTATGGCCTTAATGAGTTCCTGCAAGTATGCAATTATACCTCCTGCGTAAAACTCCTGCTGTCAGAGATGGCTTTAATGACTTTAATTCCAGGACATTTATAGGACAAGGCTCTAAGAACTGAATTTAGTGCAGCAATATTTTAATAGCTCGCCTAATAGTATCATTTGGATAAAAGCTCTGTTTTGGTTACCATGGTGGTGGCCCCTGAAGAGGCCTGTGCAGAACTGCTTGCAACAGTTCATTGAAAATGATGATGTAAAGACCTCTTTTATTGCTTCATACGAATTAGCTCGCTGGCTTGGAGCTGACGGTGCATGCTTTCACATTGTCTTTTCCCTGGCTGAGAAGTCAGTAGTTTTATCGTCAATTTGAATAACACGGAAGTCAAGAGGGGATAATGCCAGGGGCAAAAACGTTTGGCAATGGGCAGCGCAGCGGTGGGGTTGAGGGCAGCAGGGCGTTGCAGCTGGTAGGGTCGCTCCCTCACAGCTCCAACAGCCTCCCCGCTTCAATCCTGACCTCGGGTGTTGTCTGTTCCTTCTGAGACCGCATGCGTTTCCTCTTTGCGGGGAAATGGGCAGTGGTTGTCACGCATTCGCAGTGGCGGCACGGTGGCGCAGCGGTAGAGCTGCTGCCTTACAGCTGCCTGCAGCGCCGGAGACCCGGGTTCGATCCTGACCAGGGGTGCTGTCTGTACGCGCAGTGTACGTTCTGTGCCAGTAACTGCCTGGGTTTTCTCCGAAGATCTTCGGATTTCCTCCCACACTCCAAAGACGCACAGGTTTGTAGGTTAATTAGCTTGGTGTAAATGTAAAATTGTCCCTAGTGCGTGGGATAATGCTAGTGTGCGGGGATGGCTGGTCAGTGCGGACCCGGTGGGCCTGTTTACGTGCTGTATCTCTAAGCTAAATTAAATGAAAGGTGCAAATTTATAGGTTACTGGCAGCTGTAACCTTGCCCCTTGTGTGTAGGTAAGCGCCAGAATCTGAGGGGAATTTATGAGAATTTGGGGTGGAGAATGAAAATGGGATTAGTGTAGGATTAGTGTAAATAGGGTAAATTGTCAGCACATACTTGATAGCCCCCAAACGGTCTGTTTTCATGCTGTATGAGGATTACTTTAATTTTAAATCGAAATTTGATCATGAGATAAATTAGTTTAGTTTAGTTTAGTGACGCAGCGTGGAAACAGGCCCCTCGGCCCACCGAGTCCGCACCGACCAGCGATCCCCGCACACTAACGCTATCCTACGCACGCGAGGGAAAATCTACATTTATAGAGAGTCTATTAGCCTACAAACCTGTACGTCCATGGAGTGTGGGAGGAAACCGAAGATCTGAGAGTAAACCCATGCAGGTCACGGGGAGAACGTACAAACTGTGTACAGACGAGCGCCCGTCGTCAGGATTGAACCCGGGTATCTAGCGCTGTGAGGCAGCAACTCTACCGCTGCGCCACCGTGCCAATTGTTGACATTGAAATGGATTTAAACGCTGAGATCTTAAACAAAACAACTTACGGACATCAAACTAGGGGCCATGAACTCGTCTGAATTATGGCACTTGAACTGAAGAGAAGCAGGCCAGCGTTCTAGCCACTGCATCTTTTCTTCCTAATGTTCCAAGGAAATGCCTGAGGCATGGAGGAACTAAGAAACCTGCACGAGACACAAAATGCTGGAGTAACTCAGCGGGGGACAGGCAGCAGCTTTGGATAGAAGGAATGGGTGACGTTTCGGGTCGAGACCCTTCTTCAGACCTGCATTCCTTTTTGTGTCCTCCACCTCTCTCAAGATCCCACATCCAGTGAAATAAAAAAACACCAAGTACAGTAAAGGCAGACAAAAGTGCTGGAGAAACTCCGCGGGTGAGGCAGCTTCTATGGGGCGAAGGAAATAGGCAACGTTTCGGGCCAAAATGTTGCCTATTTCCTTCGCTCCATAGATGCTGCCTCACCTGCGGAGTTTCTCCAGCACTTTTGTCTACCTTCGATTTTCCAGCATCTGCAGTTCCTTCTTAACCAGGTACAGTAAACCCTGGTTATAACGGAGCTTTGTGGGGGAAATGGTGTATTTTGATGCCGATTGTCCATTATAACCGAGTACAGGATTGCCGAGTTGTGGAGTATCATTGTATAAGTAATAGTAACGAAGAACTCTAAATGCTGGCTAATACACAGAAGGTCATGAAGTACTGGAGTAACTCAGCAATTCAGGCAGGATCTCTGGAGAACGTGGATTGGTGATGTTTCGGGTTGAGATTCTTTTTCAGACTTTTGGTGTGGAATTGGCCCTGAAATCCAGATAGGGTTGCCGACTGTCCCGTATTAGCCGGGACATCCCGTATAATGGGTTTAAATTGGTTTGTCCCATATGGGACTCCCCTTGTCCCGTATTTGGCTGCTACTACTCTGGTCGAGGGGACTGTCGGGTCGGAGCGCCGCGCCCGGCCCCGCCTCACCCGTCCCGACGTAGTGCAGCCCATGGAGTGCAGCAGCAGCAGCAGCGCCTCGCCCGTGGCTCCGTCGGCCGGCAGCCCGGCCAGCTGTCCGACCTTCGGACCTTCGCTTACCGCTGACACCACCACCCCTCCTTCTCACGGCCGATCATTAGTTCATGAGTTGGACGGGGCGCCGGACTTTGCACACGGCGTCACGCGGCCCACACCAAAACTCCTCAGCTGGCCCGCCGGCTGGGCTTTGTGTGCTGTCCAGCACCCGGGCCAACTCATCATTCACCCAGCCACGGGCCGAGTCGGTCAATGAATTGCCGTCGGGAATTTGTCCCTTATTTTGACCTTTTGTCCCTTATTTGGGAGTGAGAAAGTTGGCAACCCTAAATCCAGGTGAGTTGAGGCGAGGGTTGGCAGAGTCATTGTCCTCTGCCCGTGGGTGGCCGCAGTGGTAAGGGTCAACAGTGATGGTGATGGTGGTGGTGGTGGTGACGGCAGGCACCGCCTGGAAGTGTCCGGGGAAGCTGCGCGGGCGTCAATAGGTCAGGGCAGGCAGCGGCCGGGGGTTTTGTGGTTGTGCCTGGCGGTGATGGTCAGTAGAACCGGTCTGGATGTGGCCAGGGAGAGTTTGTGGGCCGAGGCTGGTGTAGGCAGCCTGGCCTGAAAGCGACCAGGAGTGGCGATGTTGGCCGGGTGTATTGCTAGCCTCCAGGCCTGGGAGCAGGCAGAGTGGAGGTGCGTGCTGGGGCTGCTGTCAGCAGCCAGGCCTGGAAATGACCGGGACTGGCAGTACAGGCCCAGGGTGGTGTCGGCAGCCCAGGCCTGGAAACAGATGGAGTGTCAGTGTGGGCCAGGGGTATTGTTAGTAACCAGGCCTAGACGTGGATGGAGTGACGATGCAGGTCTGGGATAATATCGGCAGCCAGGCCTGGAAGCAACCGGGAATGGTCATAAGGTCATGTGTTTATAAGGGATAGGAGTAGAATTAGGCCATTCGGCCCATCATGTCTACTCCGCCGTTCAATCATGGCTGATCTATCTCTCCCTCCTAACCCCATTCCCCGGCCTTCTCGCCATAACCCCTGACGCCCGTACGAGGGTTGGCAGTGTGGGCAGGGAGTATTGCTAGCAGCCAGGCCTGAAACCGGCCAGTAGTGGTGGTGCAGGCCTGGGATATTGTCGGCAGCCCAGCCTGTAAGTAACCAGGAGTAGCAGAGTGGGCCGGGGGTATCGCCAGCAGCCAGGCCCGGCGGTGAAGATCAGTAGTACATCCTCTCTAATCGCAATCCCTTGTAAAGAGGTCCATTATAAGGAGGACTTACTGTACAGGGAATACTGAGTATCAACGGCATCAACCTAAAAGCTCAGCTCAGTTTGTCCCTCCACACCCGACTGCCAGCTATTTCCAGCATTCTCTGTTTTATTACGGATTTGTCCCATCTGCTGCATTTTCGACCAGACTGCACCCGTTAAACTGTGTCGACAGGCACGATGGATACATTCACGAAATGCTGGAGTAACTCAGCGGGGCAGGCAGCATCTCTGGAGAGAAGGAATGGGTGACGTTTCGGGTCGAGTCCCTTCTTCACCCATTCCTTCTCTCCAGAGATGCTGCCTGCCCCGCTGAATTACTCCAGCAATTTTTGTGTACCTCCGGCTTAGTCTGCAGTGGTGGCACGTGGCGCAGCGGTCTCCCCGCTTGCTGCACCAGAGACCCGGGTGAACTACGGGTGCTGTGTGTACGGAGTTTGCACGCCTGCCGCCGAGATCTTCGGTTTCCTCCCACACTCCAAAGACCTCCAGGTTTTTAGGTTAATTGGAGGAAGAAAATTTCTCCTAGAGTGTTTAGGATAGTATTAATGTACGGGGATCGCTGGCCTGTGTGGACTCGGTGGGCCGAAGGGCCTGTTTCCGTGCTGTATCTCTAAAATAAAAAAAATAAAAATAAAAGATATATTGTTCACAGTGAGGCTCCACAATCTGCCTTTACAATGGTGAATGGCGAAAGGATAAACTGTCCAATAGGCTCTGAAATGATTGACGTTTCGGATTGAGACACTTGGTCACCCACCCTGAAGGCAGGCTGCAGTAGGCCCCAATTTCTAGGCCGTTATACGCATCCCCGTCTCTGGACTGGGACTTGAGCCTATAATCTTCTTAACCAGAGGAGTGACGTTGAAACTGAATCGTTTCCACACTATCACCAGGTAGTGATTAAGGACGGCAATCTAGACGATTTGTCCTAGAGTGCTGAACACTATTAATTGTATCCCACTATGGTGCCACGAGCTGAAATCTGCTCGCTGAGCAGAGACCGTGAATCAAAACCTCAGACCACCCTGGCCTAACAATCTGCGGCACCGTGATGAGAGCACTACGGCCCAGTGGCTTTGGTATTGCTCCTCATGTGATCCTTTAATCAAAGATCCCGTGACATTTTTAATGTGACTGGCTGGAGGGAAACTGAGAATTCCTCCCTTGAACTGCCTTCACTGAAAGCTAACCAACCATGCACATAAATCTTTTGACTTTCGGATGCCTGCCCCTCCGTTATCTGTTTACTGGTTTGTCACGGCACGGTGGCGCAGGGGTAGAGTTGCTGCCTGACAGCACGTTCAGGGTTCGATCCCGAACAACGGGCGCTGTCTGTACGGAGTTTGTTCGTTCTCCCCGTGACCCGCGCGGGTTTTCTCCGAGATCTTTGTGTTTCCTCCCGCACTCCAAAGACGCGCAAGCTTGTAGGTTAATTGGCTCGGTAGAAATGTAAATAGTCCCTTGTGTATCTAGGGCAGTGTTAATGTGCAGGGATCGCTGGTCGGTGCGGACTAGGATGGCCCAGGGGCCTGTTTGCACGCTATATCTCTTTTAAAAAAGAAAAAAAGAGGGTATAGAGAATTCCTCTCTTGAACTACCTTTACTGAAAGCTAACCCTGCACGTAAACCTTTCAACTTTCGGACACCCGCCCCTCCGTTATCTATTTACTGGTTTGTCAACTGTGTGTGATTGTTCGTGTCGGTTTGCTGCATGCGCATACAGACAGTGACAAGGCCAAGTCCCGCACATCAAAACGCTTGATGTGCCGGTGAGAATTGTGTAACGACAAGGCTATTTCCTGAAGGGTGATTAACCGAGGTGGTCATTATTAAATGAGCTATGCGCGGCAAGTGGAACGAGCCTGCATCTGAACATGATTCCATTTAAAGGGCCTGTGGGTTAAGTGCAAAGGAACGCAGGAACATATTGGGAGTCACATAGATTGGGCGCGCACAGTTCATAATCTAGACAAGAGCTCTTTGTATACGGGCATTACAGTTCAAAGTGCAATGCTGGCTGATGTGCTTTTGAAGCCCCAATGATAAAAAGTACCCCTTAAGCATGCTAAAAGTTAATCTTAGTCTTAATTTGATTTTCTGGCACCTGGAGATGTGATTAACATTGCATTACTAACAATGCAGAGAGAGACAGAGAGTACTGTCAATGAATATTACATGTCAAGATTAATTTAATCAGAGTGCAAGTGGAAAGTTTAATTTTAATTCAATAGTAACACAAGCTTTCTCTTTCAGTATTGTCAATTAGAACAAATCACATTTGTTCTCTATGCAGCTAATCTCTATAATATCTTCCTAATTACCTTAAATGACTGGTCAACAGTCCTGAATGCAATTTACTTGTGTTGAGAATTATGGCGCATACTTAGACAATCAAATGGTGTTGTTATCACTTTGATGTACAAATATCATTTAATATCTTTAATCGTTGCCAACAGCTTTCATTAGTAAATGCATAACCTATGCAATAACCTCATATTGCTCATGCACCTTATGGGCCTGTCCCACTTAGGTGACTCTTTAGGCGACTGGTTTTAATGGAATTCACCTACGACAACCTACGACAGCAAAAAGAGTCGCCACTGTCGACGAAAACTTTTCAACATGTTGAAAATTTTGCGGCAGTTGCCTGTCGTCACCCAAACAATCGTCGAGTGGGACAGGCCCATTAATGTACAGAGTCTGAAGAAGGGTCTCGCCCCGAAACATCACCCATTCCTTCTCTCCAGAGATACTGCCTGTCCCGCTGAGTTCCTCCAGCATTTTGTGTCTATCTTCGGTTGAAACCCGCGTCTGCAGTTCCTTCCTTTGCTTTTAGTCTGATCTACTGCAGAATCTCCTCAACGGATGTCGACTTTGAAGAGGTTCTCCTCCTCTCTCCCTCGAGGGTCCTGGAACGTCTTCTCTCGCTGCTCCCCGTCTGTGATGCCTCCTGCTCTCCAGCTGAACGGCCACGTTTTAACCCAGACTCCCCAGTCTGACGTCAAGCCGAGTCCAGTCAAGGGAGTTGATTATCCTGTGTCCCAGATAGGACAACGACCCGAAACGTCACCCATTCCTTCTCTCCAGAGATGCTGCCTGTCCCGCTGAGTTACTCCAGCATTTTGTGTCTATGGCCAGCACTACAATCCTTTTCTTATGCAGGAATAAGATGTACTTACATACTCACGTTGTGTGCACTAATGAATTTCATCTTTACCTATCTCACATGCATGACACATACAAATAGGCTTACATTATCTGTGCTAACGTACAGCTTCCACACTCACATTTACAAGGAAAACACACCCATGTAACTATTAATGTCTACAATTCAGCTCGGAAATCATGTGCAGATGCCAGTAACAACATATGCCTGTCACGTATCAATATAATAGTATCAATTGACTCTGGTAATCCTCTAAACATATGGTAGGCAGATTATAGGGTAGGGTTTCCGCTTGTACAACATAGGCTTAGAATTGCAAATAAGTTGCAATTGAAATAACAAAATTATGCAAAAATGTACAAGAGATGACCGAGAGGAGACTTCCTTCTTCTGTCAGAGTTTTAAATCCAACATCTAGTTTATTGTTGATCAGTACGGCAACATAGATCAACAGTTGCCAAACACTTTAATTCCTCTTCCCATTCCCACACCGACCTTTCCGTCCTGGGCCTCCTCCATTGTCAGATTGGAGGAACGGCATCTTATAGTTCGCTTGGGCAGCTTACAGCCCAGTGGTACGAAATTGATTTCTCTAACCTCAAGTAACTCCTGCATTCCCTCTCTCCCATCCCTCCCCCACCCAAGTCGTACCAGCTTCAAAGTCGTCTTGTGCAGTCTCATTGTCTGTAGCTCATTTTCTCCTAGCACTCATCTAACAATAGCACCTCTTTCCCCTCCCCTCCCCAGCTCTCCCACAGCCCACTGTCTCTGCCTCTTCCTTTCTTCTTCCCGCCCCCCCCATCCCCTCATCAGTCTGAAGAAGGGTCTCGACCCGAAACGTCACCCATTCCTTCGCTCCATAGATGCTGCCTCACCCGCTGAGTTTCTCCAGCATTTTTGCCCACCTCCTAACAATAGCCTGTTTCCTTTATCATCGTTACCTTTTTTGTATATCTTTCATTTGTTTGCTTCTACATCTCTCTTCATCACCGTCCGTATATCTCTCGTGTACCTTTCCCCTGACTCTCAATCTGAAGAAGGGTCTCGACCCAAAACGCCACCTATTCCTTCCTCCAGAGATGCTGTCTGACCCGCTGAGTTACTCCAGCTGTGTCTGTCATAGATCAACCTACTTCCTTAACCTACGGTTTTATTTTAGGATGAGGTTCCTTTTAATTATTGTCGTTTTCCTCTAAAACCCCTCTCTTTCCCACACGTCATGCCTGGCCAGGCAAGTAGCTGGACTGCATTCCAGCCTGCCATTCACGAGGCATTTGTATTGGTAATGGTTTATTTTACCTTCATGGTCCAAGGTTTCAGCAAGGGGTTGAGCAACTTGCACGCAACTTGCTTTTTCCACTGTGTATTTAATCAACTCAAATCGCTCAGCAGAGAACAAGAGAAAAGTTTCAATCAGTTTCAGTTTAGTTTATTGTCACATGTACTGACTGAGGTACAGTGAACATTCTTGTTGCGTGCTAACTAGTCAGCAGAAAGACGAGACATGATTACAATCGATCCATTTACATTGTATTGATACATGATAAGGGAATAACGGTTAGTGCAAGGTATAGTTCAGCAAGGTATAGTTCAGAAGTTCTTACGAGTAGAAATGGGCCATTTGGCCCATCAAGTCTACTCCATCATTCAATCATGGCTGATCGATCTCTCCCTCCTAACCCCATTCTCCTGCCTTCTCCCCAGAACCTCTGACACCCGTACGAATCAAGAATCTATCTATCTCTGCCTTAAATATATCCACTGACTTTGCCTCCACAGCCGTCTGTGGCAAAGACTTCCACAGATTCACCACCCTCTGACTAATGAAATTCCTCCTCATCGCCTTCCTAAACGGACAGGTAAAAGGAGGTCGAACCAGCAAAGTCCGATCAAGGGTAGTATGAGGGTCACCAACGAGGTGGAGATTAGTTCAGACCTGCTCTCTGGTTGTGGTCGTGTGAGACAAGAATGTGTGAGGAAAAACTCAGGTCAGGTCAAGAGACCCCTGAGAAGGAACATTCATTCAAAACAAAGTAGGTTACTTGCTCCAGTGGAAGATAAAAAACCCTGCTAATTAGTTGAGTCACTAGATAGATCGGGTAGATGCACAGAGCCTTTTACCCACAGTAGAGGAATCGAGAACCAGAGGACATAGGTTCAAGGTGAAGGGGAAGAGATTTAATGGGAATTTTTCACACAGAGGGTGAAGCTGCCAGGGAAGGTAGTTGAGGCTGGGACTATCCCGTCGTTTAAGTAACAGTTGGACAGGTACATGGATAGAACAGGTTTGGAGGGTTATCGACTAGTGGGACTAGGGTAGCTGGGACATGTCGGCCGATGTGGGCGAGTTGGGCAGAAGGGCCTGTTTCCACACTGCATCACTCTATGACTCTATCCGATTTATTTTTCCTGGGAGATCGTCGCTGTGGGCAAAGTTGCATAAATTGTCAATTCTTACTTGATCTGACAAGAAAGCCGAGCTCTGTCTCTGCTGATCTAGTGGCCTTGGCACACCGTTAATGGTGTTAGACAGAAAATGTACAAAGTATTGGGGGAATTATGGAATCTTATTACGTTTCACGTGTGAGCGCTTTGGAACTTGTGAGGGAACTTAATGCTACACAGATGGCTTTAGTTTAGTTTAGTTTGGAGATACAGCGCTGAAACAGGCCCTTTGGCCCACCGAGTCCGCACCGACCAGCGATCCCCGCACGACTACACTCTCCTACACACACCAGGGACAATTTTACACTTCCACCAAGCCAATTAACCTACAGACCTGTGCGTCTTTGGAGTGTGGGAGGAAGCCAAAGATCTCGGAGAAAAACCCACGCACAAGGTCACAGGGACAACGTACAGATTCCTTGCAGACAGCACCAGCAGTCAGGATCGAACCTGGGTCTCCGGCACTGTAAGGCAGCAATGCTACCGTTGCACCACAAAGAAAAACAATAATCTGTGCAGCATTCCTTTGATTCAATGGAAGGTTCATTGTTCATTGTTCATTGTTTGCCCATTCCTGATCCATCTTCATGATGGTGAGGCTGGGACGGTTTGTGTAACCCGAGTGAGTTATGGCTGCGTATTGCGCAAGTCACACCGACCAGTAGGGTTGCCAACTTTCTCACTCCCAAATAAGGGACAAAAGGTCAAAATACGGGACAAGATCCCGACGGCAATCCGTTGACCGACCGATGATCGGCCGTGAGAAGGAGGGGTGGTGGTGTCGGCGGTAAGCGAAGGCCCGAAGGTCGGACAGCTGGCCGGGCCGCCGACCGACGGGGGCCACGGGCGAGGCGCTGCTGCTGCACTCCATGGGCTGCACTACGTCGGGACGGGTGAGGTGGGACGGACGCGGCGCTCCGACCCGACTGTCCCCTCGACCCGTGTAGTAGCAGCCAAATAAGGGACAAGGGCGGTCCCGTATGGGACAAACCAATTCAGCCCAATATACGGGATGTCCCGGCTAATACGGGACAGTTGGCAACCCTGCCGACCAGAGTCATCATCCTCTATGCTGGGGTGGATGATCCAATCTATGGGAGCTGACGAATTGAAACATACAGCGTGGAAACGGGCCCATCTTTGCCACATGCTCAGTAAGCTGGCAGCACACCACCGGCAGTCAGAGAGGTGAAGCTCCATCTGTAGCGTTGCTGGCCCCGTAAGACATTTGCATGAGTCACTTCTTTGGCTGCCTCCTCCAAGTAAGAACAACAATGTTTTCCTTCAACTGGACAATGGGGGTCTGGCGGGACAAGGTGTGGAACACACTGGGGCCACAACCGACCCGGTCCTGCCTTTGCAGGGCTCATGGACTCCGCTGGCCCGGGCCACCCTGCAGCAAAGTTGACTTTCTTTAAACGGTCAGGTTTTTCCCTAGGCTGATGGATGTTTTATTCATGATGCAACTTATTCTGTGGGAGTTCTTGCGCATTTCACAGCACTGGAACTTGATAATTAACTCCAGCACGAATGAGAACTGATAGCCAACTGCGTTTGATGTTGTCATGTTATGTCACGTTATGTTTGCCATTGCACGAAGCGGCGGCGGCCTGACTTCGGAGCCTCGGAGGCTTCGGCCGGGGGCCCCAGCAGACGACAACATCGGGAGCTCGCAGGTCCCAGGTCGGTGACCGGTTCTCCGGAGCTCCCACTACGACAGCTTCGTCCGCTGGACTGGAGGGCGGCAGCTTCGGCCGCCCCGGCCGCGGAGTTTGAACCGGCCCGCTCGCGGAGCCCGGATTTGGCCGCGGGTCTTACCATCACCTGGCGGGGGGGCCCCCAGCATCGAGAGCCTGGATCGCCTCAACGCAGAGGGAGGACAAGGAAGGAAGAGACAAGGACTTTAAGACCTTTGCCTTCCATCACAGTGAGGAGGTGTCTGGTAGACTCACTGTGGTGGATGTTAAATCTGTGTTCATTGTGTGTTCTGTTATTTTATTCTCTGTCATGACTGCAAGGCATGTAATTTCGTTCAAACTAACAGTTTGAATGACAATAAAGGATACTTTATACTTTATACTTCATACAAAACACGCACTTTAAAAAAAAAGTTAAATGTTGGCTTTCTTGACAGCCCATCCGACAAGAATGTGTTGCAATGTGGAACCGAACCATCCATCGCTTCGAGTGTCCTAGGTTCAAAAACAGCCTTTCAAATAAGACTCGGTGCCCCCGGGCAAGAATTTGGGAAGAATGCCCTCCTTGCTCCGGGTTTCAACTCACTGCCTCCTAACGTGATGTTGAGCGTGTGTGAGATCAGATGAGGGCAGAGTCGTACCCAACTGTGAAGTTGCTCATTGCCTAAACCGGCTGCTGCCATTCTCCTTTTGGTCCGTGAAGAATGATCTTTTGGGATGGATGTTATAGGTTGGCCAGTGGTTCCCAAACTGCACTCTTCAAGACCCAGCAGTTTTAGGAATGAAGGGAAGTGGCGGAGATTGCACATTTTCTCGGTGACTCACAGAACATAGAACGGTTCAGCACAGGATCAGGGACTTCAGCCATAACGTGCGAGAAGGAACTGCAGATGCTGGCTTGAAGTGAGGATAGACACAAAAAAGCTGGAGTGATTCAGCGGGGCAGGCAGCATGGGTGACGTTTCGGGTCGAGACCCTTCTTCAGACCCTTCTTCAAACCAGCATCTGCAGTTCCTTCCTACACAATTGTGGCTGAAGTCCCTGTTCCTATGCCTCAGAAGAAGGGTGTCGACCCGAAACGTCACCCATTCCTTCTCTCCAGCGATGCTGCCTGTCCCGCTGAGTTACTCCAGCATTTTGTGTCAAACTTCATCCACAATGTCCATGATGAAGATCATCCCAAGATAAACTCATCTCTTCTGCCTGCACGTGATCCATATTTCTCAAATTCCCTGCATATTTTAGTTGAGTTTAGTTTAGTTTATTGTCATTTGCAGTGACAAACATTTTGTTGCGTGCTAACCAGTCAGCGGAATGACAATACATGATTACAATCGATCCATTTACAGTGCACAGATACATTGTTCGGGAATAACCTTTAGTGCAAGGGTAAAGCCAGCAAAGTCTGATCAAAGATATTCGAGGGTCACCAATGAGGTAGACAGTAGTTCAGGACTGCTCTCTAGTTGTGGTAGGATGGTTCAGTTGCCTGCTAACAGCTGAGAAGAAACTCTCCCTGAATCTGGTCTGAAGAAGGGTCTCGACCCGAAACGTCGCCTGTTCCTTCTCTCCATAGTATCTCTGGAGAGAAGGAATGGGTGACGGGTCGGGAGGGAGGTCTGGACCCAAACCATCACCCATTCATTCTCTCCAGAGATGCTGCCTGCCTCGCTGAGTTACTCCAGCATTTGTGTGTCTCTCTTCGGTATAACTGGGTGGTTGATGCTTGTCTTTATCTCTCTACGACTGAACGTGGTTAAAACTGAAAAGCCACTTGGAGTTTCCACCGCCGATCAGAGAAGTGGACATTCCCTGGTTAACGCGACCAGGGAATGTTTTTATCGGTTATAGTTTAATAATTGGTAAAAAATTAATACTAAGATTTTGGAAAGGTCCTACTTCCCCCACAACTAAAATGTGGATTACAGAAATGTCGGAGACGTTACACTTGGAACGATTAAGGCTTGCCCTGATGGACAGGCTGGACCAGTTCAGAGGAATATGGTCTCCATTTATTGAATATTTAAAGGGTCAAGATGGTCCGGTTCGAAGCCTTGACGGAAGCCTGAAAGTGTGAATTGATGAAGAATTATAGACAATAGATCATGAATATATCTCCATTGAAGAATATCCTGTTTAATATTCCACTCAATCAGTTTATCTCTCTCTTTTTTTTTCTTTTCTTTTTCCCTTTTTTATTTCCTACTGCTATAAAATAAAAAAGAAAATTATAGAAGTACAAATAAGATTGATTGTTAATTTTAAAAATATTAAGAATGTATGTGACGTTAATATTTTCTTTTGCTTTAATTGGATTTTATATTTCTTCTTAATATGTAATTACTTCTAATAAAAATATCTTACAAAAAAAACGCGACGGGCCAGGATTATTTGAAACCGCTTCGGACATAGAGGCACAAAGGTTCTCCGCGGCTACTGTTTTTGCAAACTAACTATCAACGTTCTGCCTTGTAGGCTTCGGGGATCTATTGATACTTGGGAGTCAATTCCAATAAAAATGTAGAGGCTTTGTATCATGGGATCGGATTTATTTTCTCTCCAAAGTAGCTCGGGACGAAGCGAAAAAAAGTATATGCCCGTGCGCAAATCTTGCAGTAACTCCTGCTATGTATCATTTCTTTACAACGCTTTATAGCCACACCTGTGACAACACTGTTCAACCTGGATCCCCAATGGTGGGCACATGCTGTATGCATTAACTCTACTAGCCTGTGTGTCAGTGCATGACAGGTCGCATCTGGTCTGCAAGCAGAATCACCCCCTGTGGAACCATACGCTCTCAGCTCATAGAGCCTCTCTCAGCTCATAGAGACTCGCGTATCCCACTGGTGTTGGTAAAATACGGCCATTTGCACATAAAACCTTCTTTAAAATTTGAATTAACAACAGGAAAGGTGCAATTACTATTTCTCCAGCGGGTAGCTGAAATTCCTAAGCCCTGCACTGTGTAGTATCAGGAATGCCATTATAGTTTAGTGCTGGAAGTCACACAAAGCCTGGCCATTAAACCTTAAAAAACAGGCTTTTGTGTCAAAGGCCACAGTTATTGTTAAGCGAGATGCCTGCATTGGTCTCTGTTTGATCATTATGTCCTCCAATTAATGGTGGGTAGGCATGATCACTAGGTGTAGATTACCAAACTATTTTCAATAATGTATTTTCTGGCAGTTCTCATTTTCCGCACCTATTCTCCCCCACGCTACCCACTAACTAAGCGCCTGCTGCCTGCTTCCCAGCACGGTTGTCGACGTCTGCATGTGGCAACGATTATGGGGATGAAAACCCTGCCAATTGTTACCTTTTTTTAAAAAAAAGTAAGGAAAAATCTTATGACCAACCGAGACTGAGCACTCGAAATCTGAGGCAAAGAAATCACCCAAAATGAAAACAGAAAGTTGCTGAAGAAACTCGGCAGTCAGGCAGCATCTCGGGGAAAATAGACACAGAAAGCTGGAGTAACTCAGCGGGGTCAGGCAGCATCTCTGGAGAAAAGGAATAGGTGACATTTCGGGGCGAGACCAATCTTCAGGCCTTCTTCGGCATATCTGGAAGACATAGATAAGTGAGGTTACTTAGTCAGGACGCTTCTTTAGGCTCTGGGTCTCAAGGGTCCAGAACTAAACATCACTTATGCATGTCCTCCAGAGATGCTGCTTTTTTTTAAAATCCAGTATCTGCAGTTCCTTGGGTCTATGGAAAAGAATAGATCAACAAGATCTATCTGTGGAATTCTTTGTCACAGAAGGCTGTGGGGGCAAAGTCAGTGGGTATATTTGAGGCAGAGATAGATAAAGTCAAAGTCAATTTTATTCGTCACGTGCACCCGAAGGTGCAGTGAAATGAATTTGCCAGCAGCGATACACTTAAAAAGAACACCCAATACGCAATAGAATTTAACACAAACATCCACCACAGCATTCTTCACTGTGGTGGAAGGCAACAAAGCTCAGTCAGTCCTCCTCCTCAAGATAGATTCTTGATTAGTACGGGTGTCATGGGTTATGGGGAGCAGGCAGGAGAATTGGGTTTGGAGGGAGAGATAGACCAGCCATGATTGAATGGCGGAGTAGACTTGATGGGCCGAATGGCCCAATTCTACTCCTAACCCTTATGAAGTTCTGATCTTCAGAAAAGAATAACATACTTGCAACAGCCATTTGTATCTTGAGCCAGCTCAAAGTGACACACATATTTACTATAATTAACAAGAATGTTGCATGGAGGCTTGGATCTTCTTCTTCTTGCGTTTGAGGCAACAGAAGTCTGCAGCAGGGTGATGCCATCCGGTTCGACATCCGTAGGTGCCCGCCCTAAAAAGGGCGCATGCTTCGGGTTGGCGCCAAGCTACGGTGCTGCTGAGGCTTGGATTACAGTCCTGGAAACCCAAAGTATTCCCCCGTAAATCCAATGGGATTTCCAGTGGCTGTCTGACTCTTCTCCCTTCTCCCGTCAGACGCAAGGTACACAGTTTTGAAAGCTCCTCCCACCAGATTAGGGAAGAACCCTTCTCCCCACTGTTATCGGACCCTGTGTCTCCACTTTGAAGGAAATTACCCGAAATTCGGGAAATTCTGGTTGTCTTCGGGTAATTTTAGGGAAATTTAATAATTTCGGGAAATTTCGGGAAATTTCCGCATCTGGCCAATGGTCCAATCTGGCCCGTGGATAATTTGGGGGGAAAAGTATATTTACTACCATCCCCAGTTGGGGGAGGCTCATCAGCCGCGTCACAATTGAAGATGGCGCCGGTGATGCTGTAGGGACGCAAAATGACGCCGTCTCCCCGCGCGTGCGCAGTGGGGCCGGTATCCACGCCTACGCAGTTGGCGGCGGCAGTCGCAAATACCATCAAATTCCAGGAAATTTGGGATTCTATTGCAGGAGATTTGTCTTTTGACGTGTGGAAGCACTGATCAGACCACTAAACGGTCTTCTCATAAACTAAGGGTAGAGTCCAGATCTCCCAACCTACCACATACCAGCCTTTGCACTTTTTGTCTGCAATTTATCTGTAGCTATTACACTATTGATATAGGAATTGGTTTATTATCATGTAGGAAGGAACTGCAGATGTTAGTTTAAACCGAAGATGGACACAAATTATTGGAGTAACTCAGCGGGACAGGCAGCATATCTGCAGAGAAGGAATGGGTGACGATTTGGGTCGAGACACTTCTTCAGACAATTATTTATTATTTTCTTACATACATTTATTAAACTTTTTTTTCATTTCCTCATCGGAGCTCCTATGTGGTCTCGGCATCAAATAGTACATTAACGCGAGCACAGTAGCACAACCATTTCCAAACTTGTGTAAGATTCGACTTACACAAGGGTCCATGGGACATAACCCTTACGTTAGTGGGGGAGTGCCTGTATAGTTATAGTGTTACAGTACTACAGTTACAGAAAAAGTGTAGATTTCTAAAAATTGCACGGACTGCAATGAGGTAGATTGGTAGATCAGGACTACACCCGATCTTATGGGAGGGCCGATCAGTAGTCTGATAACAGTGAGGGGAAAAAAAGTAGATGATATTGATTGGAGGAGAGGCTGCCTTCTGTGATGGACTGGGCTACATCCACAACTCTCTACAGTTACTTGAGGTCTTGGATAGGGCCGTTGCGAAACCAAACTGGAGAGGGTGATTGTGTAGGAAGGAACTTCAGATGATGGTTTAAATTGAAGGTAGACACAAAAAGCTGGAGTAACTCACCAGGTCTGACAGCATCTCTGGAGAGAAGGAATAGCTGACGTTTCGGGTCGACACTCTTCTTCAGACCTTTCTTCAGGATGCTTTCTGTGGTATATCTGTCGTAATTGTTAAGAGTCATTGGAAACATGCCAACCTTCCTTAAGGGCCTGTCCCACAGGCGACCTTTTAGGCGAGTGCAGGAGACTGCGCTCGCCACATGGTCGCCACATGTTCGCTGGTGGTCTCTGGTGAGTCTCCTTCATGGTCGCGAGGAGTTTCCGCATTCTGGGAACTAGTCGCGGCCTCAGTATGGTCGCTACAAATTTTTCAACATGTTGAAAATTTTTATGCGAGCAAAAATTGGTCGCCATGGAGAAAATCGATACTTTTGTAGTCGTAGGTGCAGTTGTAGTGGGGTCGCCATGTAGTTATGGGTAGTCGAGCTAGACGTAGGTAGTTTTAGTTCATCGCCTTTGCTGACCGGGCATTTTCATTGGCTCATTGGGGGGAAAAAGACGTAAGCACGAGTTTTCAGAACCAAGGAGAACCGACCGGTAATGTTAAATGTCCGCTGAACTTCACAGCCGTGTATCTCTGGCTTATTAAAAGTTGTCTGGCTTCTTAAAAGTTTTTCCATTCCTTCTACCCCCTTCTCCCCCCATTCTCCCCCCCTTCTTCCCTCCCCCCTCCTCCTGTGAATTTTAGACAGCGCTTTCCCCCTTTCCTTGGCCCCCGCCTTCGGTCGGGTGTGTGTGTGTGTGTGTGTGTGTGTGTGTGTGTGTGTGTGTGTGTGTGTGTGTGTGTGTGTGTGTGTGTGTGTGTGTGTGTGTGCGTGTGTGTGTGTGTGTGTGTGTGTGACTCTGACACTCGCCGTTCCAGTTCCCGGTTGGTCAGCGAGTGCCGCAAACTTGACAGTCGCTGGCAGTCCGCTGAAAAATCGCCCAAGTGGGACAGGGCCTTTAGTCTTCTAGAGAAAGTTGAGGAGTTATGGGCCTGTCCCAATTGGCACTTTTTTAGGCAACAGCCGGCGACTGTCATAGTCGTAGCAGGTCGCCGAAAAACCTACGACAGCACCTCCGTCAAGCTACGCTCATTGGCGTCAAACCCATTGTCGCCGACTGAGGAGACTACTCCCGGCGAACTTTTTGCGCGACTGAGGAGACTACTCCCGGCGAACACCGGTGAACATGTGGCGACAAACTAGTCGCCTGTAGTTGCCTAAAAAATCGCCTAAGTGGGACAGGCCCATTAGTGTGCTTTCTTAGGTGTCGCTACAACGTGGTTGGTCGAGGACAAATTGTTGGTGACATCCACACTAACGAACCTGAAGCACTCGAACCATCTCAACTTCAGCACATTTATCAACAAACTGCTCCTTGGTTTACATTTACTGTACTTACTTTGCCAATGTCCACCAAATTCCGTACTCCGGTACTGTTCGCTTTGACGTACTTTGATGTACCTGATGTACTTGGGTATTGCTTAATTGTCCTCATGTGCCACATGATTCGACTGGATCAGTTCAGCTTCAGTTTAGTTTATTGTCACGTGTACCGAGGTGCAGTGAAAAGCTTTTGTTGCGTGCTAACCAGTCAGCAGAAAGACAATACACGATTACAATCGATCCATTTACAGTGTACAGATACATGAAAAGGGAATGACGTTTAGGGCAAGGTAAAGCCAGCAAAGTCCGATCAAGGATAGTCCGAGGGTCACCAAAGAGGTAGATAATAGTTCAGCACTGCAATAGAACACAAACAAAGTTTTTCTCTGCATCTTTGTTCACATGACAATTATATACCTACACCATTAGCTCTTCATCTTTTGATAGACACCAAATGCTGGAGTAACTCAGCGGGACAGGCAGCATCTAAGGATATAAGGACTAGGTGAAGTTTCGGGTCGAGACCCTTCTTCAGACTCCAGCATTTTGTGTTTATCTTCAGCGTCGACCGGCGTCTGCAGTTCCTTCCGACGTGTTCTAAATCTGTGGTTCTGTCTTGCAGGTCCAGAATGTTCCAGAAATTTCACTGAACAAAGCGGGGAGATCAAGTCACCTAAATTTCCTGAAAAATATCCAAATAACCTGGAATGCACCTATATAGTCTTTGCACCTGCCATGGCAGAGATCGTGCTGGAGTTTGAAAGTTTTGACCTGGAATCGGATAGCAATTCACGGGAAGGAATGTTATGTCGCTTCGATAGACTGGAAATCTGGGATGGTTTACCAGGAGGTAAGAACAGTATTTTTTTCCAAGAAATTCTCTTTTTTTCTTATCAATTTTACTTGAAAAATTGAAGCCGCTTATGTAATAATGCATTGATCAGTCACTATCGCTTCTCCATGGATTGTCACCTTGTGGTGGTGGAGAAGCTTGTGTGGTCCTGTGGACCCTGAGAGCGATGCCGTCTGGAGCTATGCTCCCGGTAGGGTCACCCAAGGCGGTAAGGTCGAGGGGGAGGTCTCTGACAAAGAGCAATCCAACCAAGACCTCAACGGTGGAACAGGCGGAGGATGATGGCTCTTTAGTGGAGCGTCACAACGGCTGGGAAGGCGGATGAAGGCTGCAGCAGAAAAGGGTCTCCGGTCGTCTTGGACTCCATGCCACTGGATCCTGACCCAGATCTGTCAAGGACCGTGGGGTGGCGGTCTGTGCACCAGTCTCCCCACGTTAAACAAAGTCACGCACAGGCGTCCTCTGTATAGGGAATAGCACCCTGGAGACACCCATGGTCAGCCATGACCGAAGGGGGCCTAAGAAGAAGGAGAAATCACTAACGTCAAGCATAGATGTCATTTTACATTGCAAATTGGAATTGGAAAATTGCTGTTAATAACACATTAGACTGGATATCGTAGAGGTCGTTCATAAACTGCTGGAACATCTGGACTCGCAAACACTGCAATTTAAAAGATATTACTTTTATCCAACAAACGTTTTCAAACAAAGTTGTAGTTCGTTTTTATTTACATACCACCCCAAACTGATGCAGGCTAAACAGAATGTTGGTGTGTTTTTTTTTCAACGAAGATAAGTTTTGAATAATTAATTCCAGTTAAAACAAAGTAATTTTCCTTTTAAAACAAAAAGAAACCCACAGCCTTAAAATCATTATGTATTTTAATGTCCAGTGAGCTGAGAGTCCAAACAGGGGGAAGATTGCAACAACATTTAAACAATAGTAAAACTTCCCAATACATCGCAGAGCAGTACAACTAGACAAACATTGACATCTGCTCAGTCGAGATATTGAGGGATCACCAACTTCAAAGATATTTATTTTCTAGGCGGTAGGGCGTAGCGGTAGAGCTACTGTTTTACAGCACCAGAGACTGTAAGAGGGTTCGGCGCTGACTTTGTACGTTCTCCCCGCAACCTGCGCGAGTTTTCACAGAGATTTTCCGTTTCCTCCCACACTCTAAAGACGTACACGTTCGTAGGTGAATTGGCTTGTTTATAAATGTAAAATTGTCCCAAGTGTGTGTAGGATAGTGTTAATGTGCGGGGGTCGCTGGTCGGTGCGGACTCGGTGGGCCAAGAGGGCCTGTTTCCGCCCTGTATCTCTGAAACTAAAACCAAAAACTAAAGAAAACAAGGGACAAAGGGGTTTGGAAAGGGAATCTGAAAGCATGGGGCCTGGAGCATGGATGGAGTGAAGGAAGTGAGGATACATTTGGAAGAACTTTATGAATCAAAATGAGATGCTGAAAAGTAAGTGGTGATTCAATGATGCTACACTTGATTTTATAAGCTGGAGAATCAAGGATGGGAAAATTCAGCGGACTCTGTATGTCTTTATCATATTCGGGTAGTATTGAGGTTACATGAAAAAATTCACCAAATTAATGGTGAATTTGTGTGATGAATTTCTGTTCGCCGATATTTTTAAGGCAGTGATTGACCGGTTCTTGATTAGTAAGGGTGTTAAGGGTAGTAATGGTTTAAGGGGTGAAGGCAGGAGAATGGGGATGAGAGGGAGGGATAGATCAGCCATGATTGAATGGCGGAGTAGACTTGATGGGCCGAATGGCCTTACTCTGCTCCTAGAATTGTGAACTGAAGAAAATGTTTGGGCACACCTTTGGAAAGTGCAGCGGCAGGATCATTAGGTTTCTCTGGCTCTCGTGCCTCCCCCAACTTGTGTAGGACTAGCAAGAAAACTCCCTCAAGTATGTGCGTGTGAAGAGCTCGTATTTCAACAACATTGAGCGTTGGTGGTTTGGAGAAGGCTTGTTCGAGTAGTAATTTGATGGTGGGAGGCCTTAATCTCGGAGATATTGATGCAGCGGAGAGCTCAGAGATGTTATTATGAGCAACGGACAGTTCACTAACTCTGCAATAATAGTTCTCCTATGGATCTCGGCTCTGATGATTTAGAATCTTATGAATTGTAGAAATTATAGCAGGAATTTTGGCTCGTGGCTCTGCTGTTGCTGTTAACTGGGTGGCACGGTGGCGCAGCGGTAGAGTTACAGCTCCTGCAGCGCTAGAGACCCGGTGTTCGACCCCGACCACGGGCGCTGTCTGTGCGGAGTTTGCACGTTCCCCCCGTGACCACGTGGGTTTTCTCCGGGATCTTTGGTTTCCTCCCACGTTCCAAAGACGTACATGGTTGTAAGTGAATTGGCTTGGGATAAGTGTAAACTGTCCCTAATGTGTGTGGGATAGTGTTAATGTGCGGGGATCGCTGGTCGATGTGGGCCGAAGGGCCTGTTTCCGCACTGAATTTCTAAACTAAACTAAACTCCTCATCTGCTATTTCTCATCATTTCCCCATATCCATCGGCACGCTTCCTCCTCAACAATGTATCCAGTTGGCCTCGAAATGATGATAGAATTTCTGCCTCGATAGTGACCTGTTCCTATTCTAATAATCTACCACGTTATATAATTGCTTCTAACTTCTCTCTTTATTCACTGAGCGCAAGTCTTTGTTACCGATTCACCAGCCAGTGGAAACAATTTTCACCTATTTACCCTTTCAAAACCTATCATTACTTTTTGGTTCATGGGCAGAAAGGTGCAATATTCCAAGTCTTTTTTCATAACTTTAACTTTTAATTCCAGGTATCATGCGAGTCAATCTCCACCGCTTTCCTTTCCATAGCTCCAATATCCTTGGCTATACTGGGATGGCATGGATTATTTGACAGTAGCTTTATGCTTTCAGCTTTAGTTTCTTGCTCCTCTATTTAATGGCATTATGTGTGAGTTCCAGAATTTTATTTTTAGTTTAGTTTAGTTTAGTTTAAAGAACGAACAGCGTGAGACAGGCCCTACGGCCCACTGAGTCCATGCTGACCAGCAGTTGTCCATACGGTAACCTTACGCACTAGGGACAATATACACAAGCCAATTAACTTACAAGCTTGCACGTCTCTGGAATGTGGGGGGAAGCCCCAGAGCGCCCAGAGAAAACCCACACAGTCACGGGGAGAAGGTACAAACTCTGTACGGACAGTAATCGTGATAAGTTCAGGAGCAGAATAAGGCCATTCAGCCCACACTCTGCCATTCAATCGTGGCTGATCTATCATTCCCTGTTAACCCCATTCCCGGGTAGAAGCCTGGGTCGGGCGAATCGGCCGACGGAGCCCGCGGCTTGGGACCAGCTCGGCACCACAGAGGCGTGAGGGGGGGCATCGACAGGGGTGAGGCCTCGCAACGGTGGGGCCTCGGCGGTGGTGAAGCCTCGCGGCGGCGGCGATGCCTCGGAGGACCCGGCGTTGGGGGGACCGCCGTGAGGCGAGAGGGGAAGAACTATGGATAGTGGGGGTGGGGACAAAGGACAATGGGGACGGTGTGGGGGGGCTGCTGAGGTGGGGAAGGGGGGCGGCAAAAGGGGGAGCTGGCGTGCTCTGTAACTTTGTCAGTGCCGTAGGTGGCCACTATTTGTATACATTGTGTATGCAAGCAAAGAATCTCACTGTGCCTAGTCACATGTGACAATAATGTCACATGTTCCTATTCCTATTCCTCCTGCCTTCTCCACATAACCCCTGACACCCGCACTAATCAAGAATCTATCTATCTCTGCCTTAAAAACATCCATTGACTTGCCCGTAAGGCAGCAACTCCCCGCAGGCAATCCCACTGTGAGCAACTATTATTCCTTTTTATGATGTCTCCAATTTCCATCCTTAAAGTGAAACCCTCAGATTACTGTTTACCTTCATGCCATTGTGCACCTACCTCCCTTAACTATTCTTCCTCGAAACACGTAAGATCCTGAGAGAAGGCATGACAGAGAGGATGTGGAGATGTGCCTTTACTCGTGAGAAAATCTCGAATGAGGGGACATTATTAAAATGGGTAGGGGGCGATCATTTAGTCAAGTTGAGTTCATTCACAAGTATGGTGAGGCAGAGATAAATATAACGAAAATAACAACAAAGTTGAATCCCTGAACGTTTTCAACACCGGAAGATTGTTTCGGCCAAATCAATGGGAATATTTAAGGAGGAAGTAGATACATTTTTGAAAGTGTGCAATTGTAGGCTGTGTGCCAAAGAGGAGATAGGCTTAATGCAGATCAGCCTCCCTCTCCTTCAGTTTACTTATGTTCTTAATGTTCTTAATACACCCGGAGTATTGCGTGCAGTTTTGATCTCCTAATCTGAGGAAAGACATTCTTGCCATAGAGGGAGTACAGAGAAGGTTCACCAGACTGATTCCTGGGATGTCAGGAGTTTCATTTGAAGAAAGACTGGCTTGTACTCGCTAGAATTTAGAAGATTGAGGGGGGATCTCGTAGAAGCTTACAAAATTCTTAAGGGGTTGGACAGGCTAGATGCAGGAAGATTGTTCCCAGTGTTGGGGAAGTCCAGAACAAGGGGTCGCAGTTTAAGGATAAGGGGGAAGTCTTTTAGGACCGAGATGAGTAAAACATTTTTCACACAGAGAGTGGTGAATCTGTGGAATTCTCTGCCACAGAAGGTAGTTGAGGCCAGTTCATTGGCTATATTTAAGAGGGAGTTAGATGTGGCTCTTGTGGCTAAAGGGATCAGGGGGTATGAAGAGAAGGCAGGTACGGGATACTGAGTTGGATGATCAGCCATGATCATATTGAATGGCGGTGCCGGCTCGAAGGGCCGAATGGCCTACTCCTGCACCTATTTTCAATGTTCCAATGTTTCCATGCTGTTTTCCAACAAGGTATCTGCTTGAAGAGACTCACATTATCATTCCCTGATATTGGTCATAAAGAAAAACGTAGATATATTTTATCATCTAGTTGCCAATATCCAGATCATTTATGTGAAAGAAAACAAAGGAGGTACTTGCATTACACTATGGGACACTGCTCACTCAATCCTACTAACTGTTTCGGAAGGAGCTGCAGATGCTGGTTTACACCAAAGAAAGACACAAAATGCTGGAGTAACTCAGCAGGACGGGCTGGAGAGAAGGAGTGGGTGGCGTTTCGGGCCGAGACCCTTTCTCAGTCCCTTCACTCCAGAGATGCCAGGCAGCATCCCTGGGGAGAAGGAGTGGGTGAAAGCGGGTCCCTGAAGTAGGGTCCCGATCAGAAATGTCACCCGTTCCTTCTGTCATAAGGTCATGTCATGAGTGATAGGAGTGGAATTAGGCCATTCGGCCCATCAAGTCTACTCCGCCATTCAATCATGGCTGATGTATCTCTCCCTTCTAACTCCATTCTCCTGCTTTTTTCACATAACCTCTGACACCTGTACTAATCAATAACCTATCTATCTCTGTCTTAAAAATATCCATTGACAGCCTCCACAGCCTTCGGTGGCAAAGAATCCCACAGATTCACCACCCTCTGATTAAAGATATATCTCTCCTCATCTCCTTCCTAAAGGAACATCCTTTAATTCTGAGGCTATGACCACTAGTCCTAGACTCTCCCACTAGTGGAAACACCCTCTCCACGTGCACTCTATCCAAGCCTTTCACTATTCCATTCGTTGCAATGAGGTCCCCCCTCATTCTTCTAAACTCCAGCGAGTACAGGCCCAGTGCCATCAAACGCAGGTTAACCTATCAAACGAGCAGGTTAACATCAAACAAAGTTAAACCTACTCATTCATGCGATCAATCTTATAAACCTCCTCTGGACCATTTCTCCTCAGATATGGTGCCTAACATGGCTCACAATATTCCAAATGCAGCCTGACCAGCGCCTTATAGAAGCCTCAGCATTTGTTCCCTGTTTTTGTATACAAGCCCTCTAGGACAGGGGTTCCCAACCTTTTTCGTCCCGTTTACCCCTGGCAACTTTAATAGCACACAACAATGTGATTTCACTTATTTATGAGCAACTAATGATGAACATATACCGGTATACCAGAACCAAACACAGTCACTCAATGAGAAAAAATATGTACAAATCCAGAATCAATACATTTACCCCCTGTGTTGGCAAAATTTACCCCCTGGGGGTAGATTTACCCCAGATTGGGAACCCTTGCACCAGAAATAAATGTTTGCATTGAGCTTGCTTCCAGAGATGCTGCATGTCCTACTGAGTTACTCCCGCATTTTGTGCCGACTTGCTGTTTCCTTGTCTGCATTAATTGCCGAAAACACCCACATAATTGAGAAGAAGACAAAAAGTGCTGGAGAAACTCAGCGGGAGAGGCAGCATCTATGGAGCGTAGGGAATAGGCAACGTTTCGGGCAACAACATAATTGAGAGTCGTACCGTTGGCAGGATTCAACGCGAAAGTAGGTTAGGATTCGGGGACACCACGGAGTATATTTTTTACAGAACTCATTTGACGGACATTTTTGGAATTAGTGCAGTTACAATGAATGTACGCTCCATAGTGGGCTAAAGCAAGCGGATCAAAGGCAGTTTTCTAAAATTGCCTTTCTAAAAATAACTTTGAGATAATTAATTTCATTGCAACAATTACTCGCAGTAATTAATTTATAATTTCTTTATCTGTAACTGCCTGAATCTGTAGCAATGGTGCAACATTTTTCATTATTACGGTTAAGAAATAATTCTTCAGTAATCTTTCGAGCACGATCTATACTCGGGGCACGGTCATTAGCTTCTTTGTTGTGCCGCAAAGGTAATTTGAACAGTTATACTAAGCCGGGTTTGATAACATTAGATAGACACAAAATGCTGGAGTAACTCACTCGGGACGGGCAGCATCTCTGGAGAGGGGGAATGGCTGACATTTTGGGTCGAGTCACTTCTTCAGACTGAAAGTTGCGGGAAAGGGAAATGACGGTGATGTGGAGAGATATAGAACAAATGAATGGTGGATATGCAAAAATATGAAGATGATAAAGAAACAGGCCATTGTTAGCTGTTTGCTGGGTGAGAACGAGAAGCTGGTGTGACTGGTGGGGGAGAGATGGAGAGAGAGGGAATGCAGGGGTTACTTGAAGTTAGAGAATTCAATATTCATACCACTGGGTTGTAAGCTGTCCAAGCAAAATATGAGATGCTGTTCCTCCAATTTGTGTTTAGCCTCACTCTGTCAATGGAGGAGGCCCAGCACAGAAAGGCCTGTGTGGGAGTGGGAAGGAGAATTAAAGTGTTTGGCAACCCTGAGATCAGGTAGGTCCAGGCGGACTGAGCGAAGGTGTTCAGCGATACGATCACCCAGTCTACGTTTGGTCTCGCCGATGTATCAGAGTCCGCATCCTGAACAACGGATGCAGTAGATGAGGTTGGAGGAGGTGCAAGTGAACCTGTGCCTCACCTGATATGCAGCATTAAGGGCCTGTCCCACTTGGGTCTCGTTTGCGCATCATTTACGCATCACGACGCCCGATGCGCGCATCGTGACGTGCGCGTGACACGCGCATGCCGTGCATTACGCGTGCATGGTGGCATAGGCTGTGACGCATGGTAGCGCGCGGCACCCCAGGATTTTGGGATTCTCAAAATCCTCGTGCGCCACCTGCGTGAGGCGCAAATGACGCCCAAGTGGGACAGGCCCTTTGGGCCTGGTTGTGTGCTGAATCACTACTCACTTGGCTTGTGTGTGGATTGGAATCAGAGGCAATTTCCCAATGTTGGCACATTACTGAGCCGTCCTTCCTATCAGCTCAAGCTGAGATTTTAAAGTGGATTACACTGAAAGTATGTTTCTGATATTAAGGCCAAGGATGATTGGCAATGAGAGAAATGGCTATTTAGTTTTATTCGCAGGGTTGAGCAGACATCAGTAATTTAAAATGCATTATTTCCCAGTTAGTTTCAGAAAGATACCTTTTCATGTTTGATTCCTTCGGTAACTCCTGCTGTGTATAACATGTTTATAGCGATACTGGAAATGTATTCAGAAAGTGTTACCTGAATGGAATTTCGAAGCACTGCTGTTCACCCTGTACTTCCTCTAACACGTTGAGTTACAGTACAGGAGCTGGCGCCGTAACAGGTTTCAGAACCACAAACCTTTGTCTCCTGAGGCACCAGACCATTTTTGTTGCAATGCTGCCCAGTCAAATCGTCATGCAAAATTGGCCACTTGGTTAGGCCCAAGATGAATATTCTTGATTAGCAATACTACTGTGGTGAATCTGTCGAGGTGCGAGCACATCGATGCGATGCGTAGGTGCAGGGCCGGATTAAGACCCAGAGAGGCCCTAAGCACTTAAAAGACTTTGGTGCCCCCATATTTATGTAATTCAAAATATAAACAATAGGAAACCATAAAATGATTTTTTTATTTTTCAAAATCAAACAAAATTAACAGTAAGATGGAAAATGATGTTTATTTTTGTACACTTCCACTTTATTTATATCTGAAGTTTTCTCCTACTTTTTTAAATTGCAAAGTCTTTGATCAGATCCTCATAATTAAGTGATTTATTTTGTGCCGTAAACCATTTCCCATTTCTGTGGTGCCCCCCCCTTCCCCTGATGCCCTAAGCACGTGCTTATTTTGCTTAATGGTTGATCCAGCCCTGCGTAGATAGAGAAGGATTATCAATGAACGGTAGGCACAAGAGGCACGTGTCGTTGCCTTACAGCGCTCGCAGCGCCGGTGGACCAGATTCAATCCCGACTCCGGGTGCTGTCTGTACAGGGTTTGTACGTCCTCACCGTGATCGCGTGGGTTTTCACCGAGATCTTTGGCTTCCTCCCACACTCCAAAGACGTACAGGTATGTAGGTAAATTGGCTCGGTAAATGTAAAAATAAATTGCCCCTAGAGTGTGTGCAGGATAGTGTTAATGTGCGGGGATCGCTGGTCGGCGCGGACCCGATGGGCCGAATGGCCTGTTTCCGCACTGTATCTCCAAACTAAACTAAAATACTGGAACGAGGAAGGGTCTCGACCCGAAACGTCGCCCGTTCCTTCTCTCCAGAGATGCTGCCTGTCCCGCTGAGTTACTCCAGCATTTTGTGTCTGTCACCAGTTTAAAGCAGCATCTGAGTTCCTCCCTGCACACACACCAGTGAATGATTATCTGGAGCAACTGGTCACAGGATGACTTCAAGGTTTACACATTCACGACACCTCAGCACTGTAATCACAAAGTAAACGGTGAGCATTGTACGTACTGACAGCTGGCTTGGATCATAGATTTGCGCACATGTAAAGCAATCTTAGTGTCAAGATGACTTTTTAAATAGCTGGAGCAATTGTTTGCGGTTTTGTGAGGTAATCCAGCCTCCTCAGTGGGGCTGCAGTGACTGCCTCGTAAGTACATCCAAGTGAGGAATTATGAAGAGCTAAGAAAATAGTTCATATTTAGAATTCCTCTTCAAAACCAATCATTTTCCAAAATCATCATGCCTGTGCTTCTGAAGACATCACTATCGGCAGCCATGGTGGCGCAGCGGTAGAGTTGCTGCCTTACTGCGCTTGCAGCGCCGGAGACCCGGGTTCGATCCCGACTACGGGTGCTGTCTGTACGGAGTTTTCCGTTCTCCCCGTGACCTGCGTGGGTTTTCTCCTAGACTTTCGGTTTCCTCCCACATTGCAAAGACATACCGGTTTGTTGGTTAATTGGCTTGGTAAATGTAAAAATTGTCCCTAGTGTGTGTGTAGGATAGCGTTAATGTGCGGGGTCAGTACTGTATCTCTAAAACTAAAACTATAGAAAGCACCAGGGATTCTTATTAAATTATATGTCTGAAAACAACTTTCTGTGAGACACATCTATTTCTATACATCTGAGAACGGCCTAATATCATCTTAAGAAATATAACCAGCCTCCATTTGACGATGGATAATGTAAGGTAGAATGGACATTCGATGGTTCTACACGTGCTTTAGGAGCCAGGCTAAAAGAGTTTTTTGCTTGGGCACTGGAATGAATAGGGTGGAATCCATGAATCTTTGGGTCGATACTTTGAATGCCCCCCCTCTCTCTCTCTCTCTCTCTCCCTCTCTCTCTCTCTCTCTCTCTCTCTCTCCTCTCTATCGATCAGTGTATGTGTGTCTCTCTCTCTCCCTCTCTATATATATATATATATATATCGGTGTGTGTGTGTCCCACGCTCTCTCTCTCTCTATCTATCTATCTATCTGTCAGTGTGTGTGTGTGTCTTTCCTGCTCTCTCTCTCTCTCTCTCTCACTCTCTCCCTTTATCTATCGGTGTGTCCCCATGTGTGTGTGTGTGTGTGTCCCGCTCTCTCTCTTTATCTGTGAATATGTATGTGTTTAATTCTCTCTCTCTCTCTATCTGTCTATCTCTCTCGCTCTATCTGTGTGTGAATGTATGTCTCTCACCCGCTCTCCCTCTCTCTCTGTCGATCTGTCTCTCCCTCTCTCTCTCTCTCTCTATATATATATATATATATATATATATATTCCGTGCATTCAGAAAGTATCCAGACCCCTTCACGTTTTCCACATTTTGTTACGTTACAGCCTTATTCTAAAATGGATTAAATTTTTTTTTTTTTTCAATCTACAACAGTACCTCATAATATAAATACCAGACTGATTCCTGGGATGGCACGACTTCCATATGAAGAAAGACCGGATAGACTTGGCTTGTACTCGCTGGAATTTAGAAGATTGAGGGGTGATCTCATTGAGACTTACAAAATTCTTAAAGGGTTGGACAGGCTAGATGCAGGAAGATGTTGGGGAAGTCCAGGACAAGGGGTCACAGTTTAGGACCTTTTAGGACCGAGATGAGAAAATCGTTTTTCACACAGAGTGGTGAATCTGTGGAATTCTCTGCCACAGAAGGTAGTTGAGGCCAGTTCGTTGGCCTTGTGGCTGAAGGGATCAGGGGGTATGGAGAGAAGGCAGGTACAGGATACTGAGTTGGATGATCAGCCATGATCATATTGAATGGCGGTGCAGGCTCGAAGGGCCGAATGGCCTGCTCCTGCACCTAATTTCTATGTTTCTATGTTTCTAAAAGCAAAAACAGGTGTTTAGAAATGTTTGCAAAGTAATTAAAAATAAGTAACTGAAATATCACATTTCCATAAGTATTCAGACCCTTTGCTATGCCACTCAAAATGGACTTTGGTGCATCCTGTTTGCATTGTTTATCCTTGAGATGTTTCTACAACTTGAGTGGAGTCCACCAGTGGTAAATTAAATTGATTGTACATGATTTGGAAAGGCACACACCTGTCGATATAAGGTCCCACAGTTAACAGTGCATGTCAGAGCAAAAACCGAGCCACGAAGATGGAGGAATTGTCCGTAGACCTGAGACAGGATTGAGTCGAGACACAGATCTGGGGATGGGTATAAAACTATTTCAACAGCATTGCAGGGCCCGAAGAGCACAGTGGCCTCCGTCATTCTTAAATGGAAGAACTTTGAAACCACCAGGACTCTTCATAGAGCTGGCCCCCCGGCCAAACTGAGCAATCGGCCCTTGGTCAGGGAGGTGACCAAGAACCCGATGGTCACTCTGACAGAGCTCCAGAGCTCCTCTGTGGAGATGGGAGAAACTTCCATAAGGGCAACTATATTTGCAGCACTCCACCAATCAGGCCTTTATGGTAGAGTGGCCAGACGGAAGCCACTCCTCAGTAAAAGGCACATGACAGCCCGCTTGGAGTTTGCCAAAAGGCACCTAAACAAGTTTCTCTGGTCTGATGAAACCAAGATTGAACTCTTTGGCCTGAACACCAAGCGTCACGTCTGGAGGAAACCAGGCACCGCTGATCACCTGGCCAATACCATACCTACGGTGAAGCATGGTGGTGGCAGCATCATGCTGTGGGGATATTTTTCAGCGGCAGGGACTGGGAGACTAGTCAGGATCGCGGGAAAGATGAACGGAGCAAAGTACAGACATCCTCGATGAAAACCTGCTCCAGAGCATTCTAGACCTCAGACTGGGGCGGAGGTTCACCTTCCAACAGGCCAACGACCCTAAGCACACAGACAAGACAACGCAGGAGTGGCTTTGTGACAAGTCTGTCAATGTCCTTGAGTGGAACCCGATCGAATATCTCTGGAGCGACCTGAAAATAGTTGTGCATCGACGCTCCCCTGACAGAGCTTGAGAGGATCTGCAGAGAAGAATGGGAGAAATTGCCCAAATACAGGTGTGCCAAGCTTGTAACATTACACCCAAGAAGACTTGAGGCTGTAATCACTGCTAAAGGTGCCCCAACAAAGTACTGAGTAAAGGATCTGAATACTTATGTAAATGTGATATTTCAGTTATTTATTTTTCATAACTGCAAAACATTTTAAACACCCGTTTTCTCTTTTTTATTACGGGGTATTGTGTGTAGATTGATGATTACAAAAATTAATTTAATCCATTTCAGAACAAGGCTGTAACGTAACAAAATGTGTAGAAAGTGAACAGTGCATTCAGAATACTTTCTGAATGCACCGTATATATATACATATCTATTTATATATATATATATATATATATATCTGTGTGTGTGTCCCTCTCTAAATATATATATGTGTGTGTACGCGTTTCTTTCTCGCTCTCTCTCTCCCTCTCTAGCTCTCTCTCGCTCTCTCTCTCTCTCTCTCTCACTCTCGTATACAAGATATTGCTTTAGTGGCATCAGTTTGAATATATATTTTCTTGTTCCTTCACTTTGATTTAGTACTCTGTTGCTGAGATGAAGGTGGCTACTTGATAATAAACAGCAATAGCAGCTGATAAATAATTTGTCCCCAGAGGACTTCCTGGAAGTATCGTACATAGCAAATGACTCCCTTAAAACCCTGAGAGGGAACAAAAATACAGAGAAACGAGATATGGAAACGAAGATATATAGAGACGGAAAGGATAATGAAAAGAGGGAGAAACTAATCTTTCACTACAAGGGTAAGCATCAATGCAAGAATTGTGGAGAGGACAAAGAGGAAGATAAGATAGGTTACCAGTCTTGACAGGCACCAAAACCTGGAGCAACTCAGTGGGACAGACAGCATCTCTGGAGAGAAGGAATGGGTGATGTTTCGAGTTGAGACCCTTCCACAGAGTGAGACTCGGGGGGGGGGGGGGGGGAAGGGAAACGAGAGATATAGAACAAATGAATGAAAGATATGCAAAAACGTAACAATGATAAAGGAAACAGGCCATTGTTAGCTGTTGCTCTGCCTCCTCCAGCCTCTCCGTACAAATGATGCAAGGTGCTTTGCATGCCATTTAGTTTGTCACTTCACTCTTATCTGATATCATACTGCAAGCGTTTGTATTATTGTAGAACACCAGACTGAGTGGTTGCAGCTATTCAAAAAGCAGAGCGTTAGGTGACAAATGGTTTAGACACATCGGGAGGAACAGAAATGGAAAAAGTAAATGGAAGAAAGAGAGAAGCGAAATACAGGAGAGGGGCCGGTCACGGCGGGGCAGCGGGAGAGTGGCTTCCTTACACCGCTCGCAGCGCCATAGATCCGGGTTCCATCCCGACCACGGGTGCTGTCTGCACGGAGTTTGTACGTTCTCCCCGTGACCTGCGTGGGTTTTCTCCGAGATCTTTGGTTTCCTCCCACACCCCAAAGACGTGCAGGTTTGTAGGTTAATTGGCTTGGTATATATGTAAATTGTCGCTCGTGTGTGTTGGATGGTGTTGATGTCCGGGGATCGCTGGTCAGTGCAGACTCGGATTTTGTGGTTTTAATGGATTCAGGTCACAGAATGAAGCATATCTTAAAATGTTCTTCCATTCAAAGCAAAGTATGACTGAAATGAGTAGGATGGAACTACAGCTGCTGGTTTAAACCGAAGATAGACATAAAATGCTGGAGTAACTCAGAGGGACAGGCAGCATCTCTGGAGAGAAGGAATAGGTGACGTTTCGGGTCGCAAGAAGGGTCTCGACCCAAAACGTCACCCATTCCTCTTCTCCAGAGGTGCTTTGTAGGACTGAAGGGCCTGTTTCCCCGCTGTATCTCTAAACTAAACTAAACTAAAAAGGAAAGAAATGAAAAGTGAATGTCTCTCATTTAAAAAATATATATTTTCCGACGATACCAACATCTTAGTATCCATCCAAATTTGTTCGTGTCATCCCTTGATTACTCATCAATTAAGTCATTTCAGGCATAAGATAGACACAAAAAGCTGGAGTAACTGAGCGGGACAGGCAGCACCTCTGGAGAAGAGGAATGGGTGACGTTTTGGGTCGAGACCCTTCTTGTGACCCGAAACGTCACCTATTCCTTCTCTCCAGAGATGCTCTGAGTTACTCCAGCATTTTATGTCTATCTTCGGTTTAAACCAGCAGCTGTAGTTCCATCCTACTCATTTCAGTCATACTTTGCTTTGAATGGAAGAACATTTTAAAATATGCTTCAATTCTGTGACCTGAATCCATTAAAACCACAAAATCCTTTAGATTTCGTGAACTTTTGAAACCTTGTCAAGAACCTTTTTACTGTGAGGAGATGGTAGATATTCTTGTTTTTTTTTAAATTGAAAGCCATCTACCTGGGGAATGCTGCATCTGTTAAGGTTTCTTTGTTATTGATTCAGTACAACCTGTAGAATGGCACACTCAATAATATAACTATTTTCTGGCAGATAGACATCAAAATTCATAGCATGACAGCAATCCTAGAACAGAACGGAAATTAGTTTGTGTCAGAAGGAACTGCACACACCCACATATATATACACACACACCCACATATATATATATATATATATGTACACACACACACGCGCACCCATATACACTCACACTCTCTCACACACACACACATATATATATACACACACATATATATATGCACACACACACATACACACACACATATGTATACACACACACATATGTATACATACTCACATACACACACTCACATACACACATCCACATATATATATACACACACCCACACACACACACATGTATATACACACACACACACACACACACACATGTATACACACACACACACACACATGTATACACACACACATACACACACACACATATACACACACTCACACACACATATGTATACATACTCACACACACACACTCACATACACACATCCACATATATATACACACACCCACATATGTATACACACATACATATATATATATACACACATGTATACCCACACACACACACGCACACACACACACACACACACACACACACACACACACACACACATATACACACACATATATACACACACACACATATACACACACTCACACTCACACACACATATGTATACATACTCACATACACACACTCACATACACACATCCACATATATATACACACACACACATATGTATACACACACATATATATATATATATATATGTGTGTGTGTGTGTGTGTGTGTGGTGTGTGTGTATATATATACATACAGTACATGCATACACACACACATAAAAACAAACAAACAAACAATAATATTGCAAAAAGATAAAACCATTGCGCCCCAGTCTATGCAGTTCGGAGCTTGTTTGGAGGTTAGTGTTTAATAGCCTGATGGCTATAGAGAACATGGAAGCTGATCATTCAGCCTTGCATCGATGGAAATTCTATGCAAGACCCCTGCAGCAACCTGCTATTTTACATAATTTGTTATCATGCTCTCTCTCCAAAGCTCTCACGTTTACTTATCCAGGTCTCCTTTCGAACACCACAACTGAATCTGTCTCCGCTACTTCATTTCCCCCCCCCTTATCACCAACCCCCCTACACTCATGTTACAAATAATCTTCTGCGGGTCACTTTTTGGTTGCCATTACCCCTCACCTACATTTCATGTCCACTGGTTCTCGAAGCTTCCACCAACGGGAACAGTTTCTCCACACACTCTGCCTAAATGGTGGGTCACAGGGCTTGTTTCTGTGGTCTCGTACTCTGTGACTCTTTTGATCATTTTACCAGTTCCACTCTGAACCTTTTGTGTTACAAGGAAGACAAGCCCAGCTTCTCTAACCTTCCCACATAGCTGCTGCTGATTGTTAGAATCATTCTAATTTGTTTCTTCTTCACTCCCTCTGAAGCCTGCGCATTTTTGTACCCAAAAGCTGACGTCCGTTCATTGTGGCCAGGCCAGTAGTTTAGAGAAGTCCACCTATATTCTTATAGTCTATTCCTCTATTTATGAAGCCTAGCTTCAACTGCTTTCCTAACCTAGCCTTGCCATTTACAATATGGTTTGTGTACAAAACCCAGGTCTCTCCACACTGATCCCCGTTTTAAATTGTATCCTTGGGTAGAGTGGACATGGAGAGGATGTTTCCACCAGTGGGAGAGTCAAGGACTGGAGGTCATAGCCTCAGAATTAAAGGACGATCCTTTAGGAAGGAGATGAGGAGGAATTTCTTTAGTCAGAGGACGACAAATCTGTGGAATTTGTTGCCACAGAAGGCCGTGGAGGCCAGGTCAGTGGATATTTTTAAGGCAGAGATAGATTCTTGATTAGTATGGGTGTCAGGGGTTATGGGGAGAAGAATGGGGTTAGGAGAGGGAGGTAGATCAGTCATGATTGAACGGCGGAGTAGAGTTGATGGGCCGAATGGCATAATTCTGCTCCTATCACGAACGACCTATGACCTTTGCCCCTCCTTATTCTTCCCATTGAAATGTAACCCATCACGTTATTCTGCCCCATTCCACCGGCCCAAACCTTTGATGTGCATTACTGTTCTTCACGCAGGTCATCATGCTTCAAAGTGTTGAGCCACCCGCAAATTTGGAAACGAGCCAAATTGCCCAAGTGGAAATGTCACTTATACATGTTCTCCAGAGCAGTTCCCCCATCTGCCTCCTGATCGACTTTGTGTCGTTATTTTGTAAACCAGCATCTGCAGTTTCTTGTGTCGCCAAGTCTCCTTCTGCCTCCTTGTGGGCCGCACGATGGCGCGGCGGTTGAGTTGCTGCCTTACAGCGCCAGAGACCCGGGTTCTATCCCGGCTATTGGTGCTGTCCGTACGGAGTTTGTACGTTCTCCCCGTGACCTGCGTAGGATTTCACCGAGATCATCGGTTTCTTCTCACACTCCAAAGACGTACAGGTTTGTAGGTTAATTGGCTTGGTATAAATGTAAGTCATCCCTAGTGTGTGGGATAGTGTTAATGTGCGGGGATTGCGGGCCGGTACAGACTCGGTGGGCCGAAAGGCCTGTTTCTGCGATGTATCTCTAAACTAAACTAAAGTAAGTAAGTTTATTGGCCAAGTATTCACATACAAGGAATTTGCCTTGGTGCTCCGCCCACGTAACAACATGACATACAGTGACAGTTACGAATGACTCAGAAAACACTAAACATTAATAATAATAAAACATTAATGATAAAACACCATTGATCAAGCATGTGAACCAACAAAATACCAGATCAAAGGGAGGCTACAGATTTTTGGCTGTTGAGTAGAGCAACTACTCGTGGATTAAAACTGTTTTTATGTCTGGCTGTGGCAGCTTTGACAGTCCGGAGTCGCCTTCCAGAGGGAAGTGATTCAAAGAGTTTGTGGCCAGGGTGAGAGGGGTCAGAGATGATCTTGCCCGCTCGCTTCCTGGCCCTTGCAGTGTACAGTTCATCAATGGAGGGAAGGTTGCAGCCAATGACCTTCTCTGCTGATCGGATGATTCGCTGCAGCCTCCAGGTGTCGATTCAAAGCAGAGGGACCTAGTAGCACCCCATGGCAACACAAATGTATATTCCCCTCGTCTAAAAAATACCCATCCCTTCTATTCTGTTTCCAGCCAATTTACATTGCATGCTGCCATAGGTCCATTAATTCTGGGGGCTTCAGGCTTGATGACAAGAGGTACTTTATCAAATACTTTTTGAAAGCCCATGTATATTATGTACATGGGCTTTCAAAACATGCATTATGACCATCATCAACCCTCACTAAAATTAAAAGTCATTAAAATGACTGAGGCAAGGTGAAGCAAATTAACCTTATTGGGTTCAATCCCAATTATTTCTGAAACATGACACAAGGTTGAACAGGGCCCTTCAGATCACTGGATCATCTCCTTACTGAAGATAGACACAAAATGCTGGAGAGGGGGGGAGAAGGAGTGAGAAGGAGTGGAGACACTTTTAGGAAGCCAGACAACTTTTAATAAGCCAGAGATACACAGCTGTGGAGTTTGGTGGGCATTTAACATTATCAGCCGGTTATCCTTGGTTATCCTTGGTTCTGAAAATTTGCATGAAAAATCGATTTTCTCCATGGCGACCAATATTTGGGCGCAGAACATTTTTACACATGTTGAAAAATTTGTGGAGACCATACTGAGGCCGCGACTAGTTCCCAGAATGCGGGAACTCCTCGCGACCATGAAGGAGACTCGCCAGAGACCACCAGCGAACATGTGGCGACCAGGTGGCGAGCGCAGAGTCCCCTGCACTTCGCAGCTTTGAATATGTTTCTTAATTTATTCCTCTATCCAGACACGATTTGGTGGTCTGGAGAAGGATTTGAAGAAGGGTCTTAACCCGAAACGTCGCCCATTCCTTCCCTCCAGAGATGCTGCCTGTCCCGCTGAGTTACACCAGCATGTTGCGTCTGTCCTCCAGTTTGTGGCTGGCCTTCGCCTTCAGTGCAAGAAAATATGTCCACAGTTTCACCCAGACCACCTTTGCCAGCAGCACCATTGTCACCTTTAAGGCTTGCAGATACAGTCATTGTTAGCAGCTCGGACCAAGGACTCTTTGGTCAGAGGGTGGTGAATCTGTGGAATTCTGTGGAGGCTGTGGAGGCCGTCAGTGGATATTTTTAAGGCAGAGATAGATAGATTCTAGATTAGTGTGGGTGTCAGAGGTTATGGGGAGAAGGCAGGAGAATGGGGTTAGGAGGGAGAGATAGATCAGCCGCGATTGAATGGCGGAGTAGACTTGATGGGCCAAATGGCAAAAAATCTACTCCTGATACTTATGACCTTATGATCCTGCTGTGCGTGAGCAAGCTGAACCGAGGGCTTCTCCATTTTTGTATTTGGTCCTTGGGTTTTTTTTTGTTTGAAGAAGGATTCATGTTTTCATCTTCCCTCGGTGTCTGACTGAGGAACAAATTTCCATAACCACGAGTGATCAGCCACCGGCTGTTGCCATAGAGATTCTGACGGTTTGTCGTTTTGGGGGAATTCTTTTTTTTTTAAAACAAAAGATCAAACAAACGCTTCTTGTCATAGAAGCACCGGTTTCCCAGGCGCTCTTCACTGAAGGAGTCGCTGGAAAAAAAAAAAAAAATCCCTCGGCGAGTATTTCAGTGAAAACTGAAGTCCATCACCGAGATTACATTATACAAAGCCACGGGAAAGCTACTGAAAGCAATAAAAATAGATTGGCACAAGACAAAGCCATTAAAGGATGTTCACCCCACATTGCTTGCAATAATTAATTATGATCAGGCTGACACATCTGAGAAAGTCAAAATGCTGTTGCAAATTCACAATCCATTTTAAAATCCGGACCAATGAGCTTATGTTCTATTGTTTTCCAGCATAGCGTGTAGAGGCCAGGAACTCCTGCAGTGAGGACTTTCAGACAGCAGACCATACCTTATAATGTGAAGGCAGGAACCCCTGTCGATTTGCTGTATCGAAGTGCATTGGTAATTGCTTGGTATTACAGGCCAGTGGTTTTCAGGAGGATTGTTTTCTAAAAAAAAACACATCTCCCAATTGTTACTGATACACGAGTATCAGTAATAATCATACTTATCAGTAATATATTAAAACATATATAAATATCATATTTATATATTATTCATATTATTATAGAAATATTGATTAAAAAACATCAGTTAAGGGCCTTTTTTGGGCGACTACCGCTAAATTTTCAACATGTTGAGAAATTTCCGCCGACAGTGGCGACAATGTTTGCTGTCGTAGGTTGTCGCAGGTGTCGTCGTCGGGTGTCGTAGGTGAATTCCATTAAAACTAGTCCTTGACAGTCGCCTACAGAGTCGCCAAAGTGGGACAGGCCCTTAATAATCAGTATTGTGGTTCGTATCAGCGCGCTGGCTGTGAGATTTTCGACACATGTTTGATGCACAATGCCTAGAACGCGCTATAGCAAACAAAGGATCCAAATGTGTAGGAAGGAACTGCAGATGCTGGTTTAAACCGAAGGTAGACTAAAAAAAAAAGCTGGAGTAACTCAGCGGGTCAGCCAGCGTCTCTGGAGAAAAGGAATGGGTGACATTTCGGGTCGAGACCCTTCTTCAGACTGAGCCTAATATATATATATATATATACCTCATAACTCTTGACGACTCAAAATGGTTTTCTTTTAAGGTGACACTTTGGCAAATCAAGTCCAACGATGTTACGGTACACAATGGGATCAACAGACCAAGCGGAGCCAGCACTTTGAACATCTGGGTCTCGCTGTACTCTGTGCAAGAAGCGTGGCCTTTCTGTTTGAAACCATAGAACAAACAGCATATTTCATGATTTCCACAGTGAGAGTTAAAAGACAGTGGGGGAAAGCTGATCGCTGTTGTCTCCGTGCGTCAGCACAGTTTCAGACTGAGAAGCAAATTCTCAAAACATGGAGTGATCAGCCACTGATTGTTGCTATGGAAATTCTCGCAGGGGGTGGAATTCCTTTCTCACTCTCTCTCTCTCTCTCTCTCTCTCTCTCTCTCTCTCCCTCTCTCTTTTAATCGAAGAATGAAGGTACCTGTGCGTTTCCTTCACTTTAATTACCAACGCGCATTGCATTGCATTGCATCTCTCCAGATGTTGCTGGCTGCACGGTTTTTTACGTTTACCAAATGAGGGGAGAAGCAAACGCTGCGTTAATTTCCTCTATTGATTAACAGGGGGAATTCCAAAGACTCCAACCTCCCCCACCAGCTTCTATTCCCGCTCTGCACATCATGAAATATTCCATTTGATGCACGGTTCCAAGCAGAGCGAGCCACGCTTCTTACAAACAGTGCGGCAGCGTTCAGATGTTCAAAGCACTGAGACCACATGTGCTGCTGGTTCCATTGCACTGAAGCAGTCTGGACATGGTTTGCTAAAATGCTGTATTAACGCAAAGATTAGGCAAAGGTAATGAATGGCAGCGGGGCACCAAAATTAGACCAGCCCCTGCAAAATTCGGCAAGTCTCATCAAGAGGGAGTTAGATTTAGCTCTTGGGGCTAAAGGGATCGAGGGATATGGGGGAAAGGCAGGAACAGGGTACTGACTTTAGACGATCAGCCATGATCAAATTGACTGGCCGTGCTGGCTCGAAGGGCCGAATGGCCTACTCCTGCACCTATTTGTCTACGTTTCTATGCTTCATTCATGAATATTCAGCAAGGATATTGCAGATTGGGTCACATGCGGCCACTTGCTGTCTATTCTGATCTAATGTCTGAGATAACTCATAAATGTCAGTGAGTCAGTGCAACCAACATCAATCCCCCACAGATCCCACCTTTTGAAACGGAGTTTAAATTTACAGCAAAGGTGGGTTTTATGGAACAGATAGGAGACTCTCAGCTCGAACGTAATTCATTAGCGCAAGTGGGGCAGGCAAACATCATCCAGTGGCTCACGCTGTTAATGCATTTCTTTTCTTTATTGCTTCCCATTTGCTTTTAACATTGGCAGACCTACTCTGCAAATTACTCTGCGTTAATCTTAGAGGAAACGGGAAGAGGTTTTTCATGACTGCATTCACTAATGTCTCACTAGTGACACCGTTGAGTAACTGTCACTGTTAGGTAAGATCTTAGTGTGAAAGTGTCTTTGGGCAGCTACAGAGAGTTAGAATGATCTTCAGTCAGAGGGTGGTGAATCTGTGGGATTCTTTGCCACAGAAGGCTGTGGAGGGCAAGTTAGCGGATATTTTTACGGCAGAGATTCTTGATTAGTACGGGTGTCAGGGATGATGGTGAGAAGGCAGGAGAATGGGATTAGTGGGGAGAGATAGATCAGTCATGATTGAATGGCAGAGTAGGCTTGATGGGCCGAATGGCCTAATTCTACTCCTATCACATGACCTTATGGCCTTAAAATAAACCAAAGGCTGTTGTAATGAGAAGGTTCACTTGCCTATGGGAATTATTTACAATTCATTAAAGGCCATATTCAGGGCTTTAGCTGGGACAGTTGGTTCATCTAATTCACTTGTCAGATCATATTGTAGACTTTTAGGTATTAAAAGGAACAGTGGGACATATGTGTAGGAAGGAACTGCAGATGCTGGTTTAAACCGAAGATAGGCAAAAAATGCTGGAGTAACTCAGCGGGGCAGGCAGCATCTCTGGAGAGAAGGAATTTGGTGACGTTTCGGGTCAAGACCCTTCTTCAGACACTCGGACATATGTGCCCCTCTTGTTTTCGAGCAATGCTAATTACTATTCAGTGTCTCTGGTTCTATTCAATTAGCATGATATATTTTGGAACCCACTACCTACATTTTCTCCCACTTCTGTCAAAGCAATAACAGCCACGGGGTACATCATCACCTACCCTCTGTGTAGGAAGGAACTGCAGATGCTGCTTTAAACCGAAGATAGACACAAAATGCTGGAGTAACTCAGCGGAGCAGGCAGCATCTCTGGAGAGAAGGAATGGGTGACGTTTGGGGTCGAGCGTTCCCTTCTGAAGAAGGGCCTTGCCCCAAACCGTCACCCATTCCTTCTCTCCAGTGAATTACTCTGGCATTTTGTGTCTATCACCTGTCCTCTGCAGCCCCTGGAATCCAACCCTACCAACTCCTCAGCCCTGAGGACAGATGCTCACATTTCATCCATGCCGTGAGTTCGCTGATCCGAGTGCAATTGAATCAGTGCTAAAACGAAACTACTGCAATTTGACTAACTTCAGGTCAAATCTGGTGCTGGCCTGCAACAAATCTCCACGAGACAGCACCTGCCATCATTACTTGTGGTGAGCTGAATGAAAAGTGTAAAGGACTAAAGATTTCCATATTGGTTGTAGAAGTAAGAGGTCGTTTGATTGTCAAATTGATTAAAAAAAAACCTGTCCTCCTGATTAAATATGACTAAATATTACTGATTGAACGCTTCGTTGTCACCTTCCCCTTGGCTAACATGGACCGTTCTACATTTCCTTATCATCACCTTCATTGATCTCTCGTTTTCACACCTTACCCTTCCATATCTCTAGACTCCATCTCTCCTGACTCTCAGACTGAAGCAGGCACGGAAATCGCTATCAAAACATGGGGGGGGGGGGGGGGGGACAATTTCTTGCCGGCCGTGCGCGTGCATGCGCACACACGCACACACGCCAGGCTTCGGCCGTGAGCCCTGTGGACGGTAACATCGGGAGCTGACCTGGTTGGTGACCGACTCCGAACTTCAGCAACAGCAGCTTCGTCCGCCCCGAATCGTGAGGCTTCAATTGGCCTGTGCGCGGGGGCTTCAACATCGGGAGCCGCGAACGCCTCGACGCAGCAATTTAAACACGGGGCGGTGGAAGATCCCTCGACCGGCCGGGCCGGGCGATGAAAAGCCCCACGAACAGGCCGATTCAAACTCCGCTCTATGATCTTTGCTCCACGGACGTCTCCCTCCTCCAATCACCCTGCTCTATCCTCAGTCCCACCCCCCCTACTTCCGCCTCTGACTGACACCTCCCTCCTCCAATCATCGCGCTGAATCATCATGGTCCACCCCCCCACGCCCTGCTGACCGACGTCTCTCTCGTCCGATCGGCGCCCCCGATAATCAGTCCCACCCCCACTGTCTCGCGGAAAGCGGAGATTTTTAATAATTTTTTTTTCACCGAGATTTAAAATATAGATTACAAAACATGGGGGGGTAGGGGTGGGGGGGATTGTCGCCCACCTCTCAAACCATGGAGGGGACGTGTGTCCCCTGACCCCCACCAGGATTTCCGACCCTGCTCTGAAGAAGGGCCTCGATCCGAAACATCACCCATTCCTTCTCTCCAGAGATGCTGCCTGTCCCACTGAGTTACTCCAGCATTTCGTGTCTCAAGAGAGTCAAGAGTGTTTTATTGTCATATGTCCCAGATAGGGCAATGAAATTATTATCTTCAGTGTAAACCAGCATCTGCAGTTCCTTCCTAAGCATTAATAACTGTTGGCTCGACTGTGCTGTATTACACCATATTGTCACCTCTTGCTTTAATCATTCCATCATGTGTCGTTAATACACAAAGAGCTGCAAATCTAAATTGATCAATTAGAAGCAAACGTTATAACCTAGCAGGTAGGCAAAAGTGCTGGAGAAGCTCAGCGGGTGAGGCAGCATCTATGGAGCAAAGGAAATAAGCAACGCTTCAGGCCAAAACCCTTCTTCAGACTGATCCAAATGACCTAGAATGCAGCCTGCATCACTGCATACAACACATGGTAACTGAGCAAGCAGGGGAACATTCAGTTAAGGGTACACAAAAGGCTGGAGAAACTCAGCGGGTGCAGCAGCATCTAAGGAGCAAAGGAGATAGGCGACGTTTCGGGTCGAGACCCTTCTTCAGACTATATCTCTCGTTTCCCTGATCCCCAACCAGTCTGAAGAAGGGTCTCGACCCGAAACGTCGCCTGTCTCCTTCGCTCCTTAGATGCTGCCACACCCGCTGAGTTTCTCCAGCCTTTTGTGTGCCCTCGATTCTCCAGCATCTGCAGTTCCTTCTTTAGAACATTCAGTTAACATGATCAATGGAGGATCATTGATTACATCAGACAGTGAGCGCTTGAACGTGTGTTCACCTACCCTCTGTTTCAACCCTCTCTTTATCCTTTTATTTCTGGGGCTGCACTGACAAGTCTGGCACTCTGATCAAAAGACGAATTTCTGATCATTCTCGTAGATGTAGTACAGTTTAGTTTATTGTCACGTGCACCGAGGTACAGGTGAAAAGCTTTAGTTGCGCGCTGACCAGTCAGCGTCTTCTTCTTTCGTGTCCATCTTCCAAGATTCAAATGTTGACATCGCTGTCATCGTCCGTCCTGAAAAGGACGCAGGCATCCAGTCAGCGTAAAGACAATACATGATTATGATCCAGCCGTAACAATGCTTAAATACACGATAAGGGAATAAGAAATGTAGCTGGAGGAGTAGAGATTTAAGAGTGTGGAGCGATTGTAATATGTGATTGGTGATCTGTTGCAGTGGCTATTTATTTATATTATATATTTATATTATGGTATATGGACACACTGATCTGTTCTGTATTCATGCCTACTCTGTTCTGCTGTGCTGAGGCAAAGCAAGAATGTCATTGTCCTATCTGGGACACACGACAATAAACTCTCTTGAATCTTGAATCAAATAGTCACCTGGGTTGGGCACCACCTTGGAAGGTAGAGAGTACCTTCTCATTCCTGCAGCCAATCTTTAATTTTCTAACAATATGTAGCTACCCAAAGACAGGAACAGCATCTCGTATTTCACTTGGGCAGCCTACAGCCCAGTGGTATGAATATTGATTTCTCTAACTTCAAGTAACCCCGGCATTCCCTCTCGCTCCTCCCCTGCCCCACCCAAGTCACACCAACTTCTTGTTTTCACCAAACAAACAGCTATCAAGCTAATCTGAAGAAGGGTTTCGGCCCAGAACGTTGCCTATTTCCTTCGCTCCATTGATGCTGCCTCACCCGCTGAGTTTCTCCAGCATTTTTTGTCTACAAACAGCTAGCAATGGCCTGTTTCCTTTATCATCGTTACTTTTTCATTCCTATCTTTCATTCGTTGCTCTTTATCTCACTACATCATCGCCTATATCTCCCGTTTCCCTTTCCCCTAACTAGTCAGAAGATGGGTCTCGACCCAAAACGTCACCCATTCCTTCTCTCCAGAGATGCTGCCTGTTCCGCTGAGTTACTCCAGCTTTTTGTGTCTTATCTTCTGCCCAAAGAAAATGTTTAACAATAAGCTCTTACCTAACAGTGACACTTAACAGCGGAAACTCTATATTTATTACAGAACTAAGCTCTGTTGAGGAAAATATGCCTACTTCTCCTTTAAGTTCCTGACGAATAAGAACATTTGTATTTTTTTGTAACTGAGGAAGGGGAAGGAAGGACTGGCTGCTTTTGAGAAAGCATTCCTGCTGTAACTGTATGAGATTTTAAAGTTATTTGGAAAACCTCACCTAAAAGGATGCAACGTCACTCATTTTCCGGGTTACTTGCCAAAACAGCCAAGGCGAATCCTGTTTGCATGCACCAAATGCATTTTTGAGACTCCGTTTCACTGCATGCACAATAAACACATCCAGTATTGTTGAAGTGGCTTTCTTTGATATTCTTTGTGATGATCTTATGTCTGGAGATGACATCACCCATGTCCCATGGTCAAGTAACAGGACGTGGCCAGACATGTGACATTGCTTTTTCCTGAAATTTAAAATAGAATACAATGAAAATCTTGTTTTGGTTACCGTCAGAAATGCTCCCAGCAAAAATACTTTGCCCATTTCGAGTGGGCTCCTTTGGCTGAAACGCAACAGTTTAGTTTTTAAAAAAAAATTGAAATGAAAGCAGCTGTTGGAACCGAAGCACTGAACTAGTTAGAGCTGCTGAGAGAACTCTCGAAACACCAATAAACTTCAATTAAGAATAAAACAATGGAGGTTAGATTAGAAATAGTTTCAGGACAAAATCAAAAGTTGAATAAAGGCTGCTGAAACTTAAAAGAGGTCCCTTCCTTGCTCCGCTTTCAATGGGTTGTCATTTGGCAGTTGTACAGCTTCTAGACTTTAGCTGCCAGCCAGTGTGGTGTGGAGAGGAGGCAAGCAGACATTGCTCTGATATCTGCTGAGTTTCTCCGGCATTTTTGTCTACCTTCGATTTTCCAGCATCTGCAGTTCCTTCTTAAACATTGCTCTGATATCCCAATCACTCGACCGTTCCAAGTTCACTTCTCCTTCTTGCGTATGGCGTGCACAGCCTAAAGTAGTAGGACAACTTGTTCTGTTGGATTGCACATGTCGGGTTGATTGCATTTGTCGAAACAGGGCAGACCACGTGTAATCTCCCACCCCCAAGTTGACGTCATTGCAAAGCACTGAAACGGATACATTTTGTGATTGAATGAAACATTTTCTCTAATGTCACCATGTAAGTTTTATTACTCAAGGCCAAAAAAGGGGGACAGAGAATGCTGGAGTAACTCAGTGGGTCAGGCAGCATCTCTGAAGAAAAGGAATAGGTGATGTTTCAGGTCGGGACCCTTCTTCAGGCTGAGGGTCAGGGGAAAGGGAAGGAGAGATATAAACGGTGATATAGAGAGATATAGAACAAATGAATGAAAGATGTGCCAAAAAAGTAACGATGATGAAGGAAACAGGCCATTGTTAGCAGTGGGCTAGGTGAGAACGAATTATAGACAATGAGACTCACCAGGACGACATCGTCAAGGGCCAGTGTGGGGGAGGGGTGGAGAGAGAGGGGATGCAAGGGTTTACTTGAAGTTAGAGAAATCAATATTGCAGTTGCTGAGCATACTCAGTAGGCTAGGCTGCATTTTTGGGCAAAGAAACAGAATTACGCGTTCATAGTCAAGACCTGTGACACAACTGGTAGAGCTGCTGCCTTTTCAGTGGCAGAGGCTCGGTTCGATCCTGACCTCGGGTGCTGTCCATGTGGAGTTTGCACGGTCTACCCGTGACTGCGTGGGGTTGCTCTGATTTCCCCCCTCCCATGTCTCAAAGATGTGGACGTTTTTGGACATTAAATGGCATCTGTAAATTTGCCCCGGGAGCGGATGAGATAATGAGTGGCAGAATGGGCAGCACGGTGGCGCACCTGACCACGGGTGCTTGTCTGTACGTTCTCCCCGTGATCTGCGCGGGCTTTCTCCGACATCTTTGGCTTCCTCCCGCACTCCAAAGACATACAGGTTTGTAGGTTAATTGGCTTGGCATCAATGTAAATTGTCCCTCCTGTGTGCTCGAACTAGCATTAGTGTGCAGGGATCGCTGGTCGGCTCGGACTCGGTGGGCCGAAGGGCCTGTTTCCACTCTGTACTTCTAAACTGAACTGAATTCAGACTTCCGAGTTCCTTTGAACCAATGATGTGAAAAGATAACATTCTCTCTCCACAGATGTTGCCTGACCTGCGAAGCATTTACAGCGTTTTCTGTTTTTATTTCAGATTTTCAGCATTGGCTGCTATTAATACTGACAGCATTTAATGATTCTTATTACAGAATATTTCAACATGGTTATATTTGAGCTCAAATGCCGAAGGGAGGAGTCTTTCCTCCAATTTCTTCTGTAGCGTCTATTAGCTTTGCAGAGTTTGCCATTCAATGTTCAGGTCTAAGGCTACGCGCTCCTCTATTCCAAGTAACCTTTACCATGTGAAAGTATTTTGCGGCAAATGTATCTGCGTTCAACAATGAGAAATGATCGCACAAGAATATAGATGTAAAAACTTAGTAAATTTGGGAGGAAAATGAAATAATGTCATGGGACACCTTTCTCATTTTCTACAACATGTTTGCACATATGAACATCCAAAGTGTTGCATAGAAAATTAATTGCTCATATGATGACTGCTGACCTGTTGACAAACATGATATCCAATTTTCATTTAGCAAGATGAATGAGGCAAATAGACTAGAAGACAGGTATACCCTGAGGATGCAGTCGGGAGCATGTTTTGCAATGTTACCGAAATGAAAAATATAACCTCCAGCAAAGCTGCAGTCATTGCATATCTGATAAAATATTCCCACCACAATCATGGAATGAGGTTTTAATAACACGGCCCTATGAATTAGGAGTAGGTCATGCTATCCTGATACCAAGCTGATACACAGCTGGAATTTCCAGATGTTTTTCTAAATCAGATTGCTTTAGTTTGATTCCGGTCATAGTGTACTTGTGTGGTTCCCTCTTTCGTAGCATGACTAATTTTTAGTTTCGAGATACAGCGCGGAAACCGGCCCCACTGGGTCCTCACTGACCAGCGACCTCCCCCCATGTTAACACTATCCTACACACACTTGGGACAATTTACATTTATACAAAGCCAATTAGCCTACAAACCTGTACGTCTTTGGGGTGTTTGGGGGGGAAACCGAAGATCTCGGAGAAAACCCGCGCGGTCATAGGGAGAACGTACAAACTCCGTGCAGACAAGCACCCGTAGTCAGGATCGAACCCGGGTCTCTGGCGCTGAAAGCGCTGTAAGGCAGCAACTCCACCTCTGCGCCACCGTGCCGTGGCTAATATTTTAGACTTGTCAGTGTTCAATTTTGTTAGCCTTATTTTTGTCCAGGTACTTAATCTAATGGATCAATAAATCTCGCCGAATATCAAACCAAAAGGGGGATACTAATCATCCAGTGCCTGATGAAGGTATCCCGATGTGACAGTTAGCGAGGTTTTCGACGGGGTAGATTTTTGCTTTGCCATCGCGAGGCTTCTTGAGGATGTGTGACAAGCCCTCGTGACAGGAGGAAGGTATTTCAAATTCCGTTGCCTTCCCTTCTGAGAGGTCTGTGATAAATGACTGCACGGGAGACTAAGCTCAGTCAGCATCCAGGGTAGGACACAGGCATGCGTTCACGGCTGGGTAATGGGAACGAAGGAGAGGAGTCCCAGGGGCTGATGCTCGATTCTCCTTCCATTACCAGCGTGCAGGAATGAATTGTAAAGTAATTAATTTCCCAATGCCGCACGCGTGTGGGGCTGGGGTGGTGCGCTGTGCAGTGGCGGCTGTGGGAATAGAAGAGGCAACTGAGAATTTGCAGGGGGGAGATTGTCAAAATTGCTGATCAGTCATGAATTAAGTTTAATATTCAAATCGCAGCACACCGCAGTGAGACTAGGTCCATTAGTTTGCGTCAAGTGGCATCTAAGTCACCCTCCATTTTCCGCTTGGTCGACCCCATAGTCTAATTTCAACACCCTTGGTTTGCAGTTGTAGTTTTTTTTTTTGTCCCCCCTGACTCACATGAGAACCTTATCCATTTGCTACTGCGCTATGATGTTGGTGAAAGGCCAAACTCATTGTAAGTGGTGCAGGAAGGAACTGAAGAAGGCTCTCGAGCTGAAATGTCAGCCCACTCCTTCTGTCCTGAGATGCTTGTCCTGCCTGTCCCGCTTGCTGGGTTAGTCCGGCAGGTTTGCGTCTATCTTCATTGTAAATGGTGTCAGAGCCTGTAAACTGGCACTTGCCAGAGTAAGTCGGTTCAGCAGTTAATGGGAGGTCGAAGACCTCGTCAGGTAAGTGCAGGAGCTACAGAGACTGGTGCGCTCTTAATAGGTCTCTTGGTATCACGGATTACACCCGACAAGCTTTAATTATTCCCATCCTGCCGGAAGACTTTACCGAGGATAGTAACTTTAAAACCAGCCTCCCCGAAAGGCAACGTTAACCGTATGTTGCGGGATATCTCCCGTAAGCACAGTCTCTCGTCGGGCTCAGTGCAATGCTCAAAAAGGCAGCAGGGTCATTAAAACTGAATTCCTGTAGTCGGGATGAAAAGACCAAAAGTTCTAATGAGGTTGAGTACCATGCAAATATTTCAAGGTTAAACGCTGCCGTGTCTCAACTGACTCGAAGATTAGCAAAGTGTACAGTGGAGAACCTTTTATTATTAAAGACATGCAAAGTTCCAGGGGCTGCAGTCTGCAACTCATCAGCAATCATTTCTTCATTATAATCACAATCTCCAGTCATTAATAATTACTGCGTCTGCTTGTGATGTGAGAGCTGATTGTGAAGTTAGAATACATTACGTCCCCTTATACAACCTTTCAAGCTTAAGCCAAGCTTCTTTTAGTCATTCCATAAATAAAATCTGATCTTACTCTGTGGAAAATGCCGTGAATTCCTGTATCACCCCCCTTGGCTTGGTATAAGTGTAAATTGTCCCTGGTGTGTGTGGGATAGCGTTAATGTGCGGGGATCGCTGGTCGTCGCAGACACGGTGGGCCGAAGGGGACTGTTTCCGCTCTGTATCTGAAAATTAAGCTGAACTAAACTAAGGGTACACAAAAGGCTGGAGAAACTCAGCGGGTGCAGCAGCATCTAAGGAGCGAAGGAGATAGGCGACGTTTCGGGTCGAGACCCTTCTTCAGACTGGTCAGGGATCAGGGAAACGAGAGATATACGAACTAAACTAAGCACCTATTGTTTACACTCATGGGATGTGGGTGTCACAGACAAAGGCAGCATTTTTCCATCTTTCATTGAAAGTGAGGAGATAGTGAGCAATCCCCTTGGTGGGACTGCTGGTTTAAACCGAAGGTAGACAGAAACAGCTGGAGCAACTCAGCGGGGCAGGCAGCATCTCTGGAGAGAAGGAATGGGTGATGTTTCGGGTCGAGACCACTTCTTAGGTTGGGAGGCACACGAACTGTGGCTCAATCCACACCTGGTTTGTGGACTTTCTTAACTGAAGGTCTTTAGTAAGCAACAATCAGGATCCTGGGTAGGAAGGAACTGCAGATGCTGGTTTAAACCAAAAATAGACACAAAAAGTAGCAGTAACTCAAGCGGGTCAGGCAGCTTCGCTGGAGAAAAGGAATAGGTGACGTTTCGGGTCGAGAAACTTCTTCAGACTCCAGGATCCTGGACCGAGAAACATAGAAACATAGAAAATAGGTGCAGGAGGAGGCCATTCGGCCCTTCGAGCCAGCACTGCCATTCATTGTGATCATGGCTGATCGTCCCCAATCAGTAACCCATGCCTGCCTTCTCCCCATATCCCTTGATTCCACAATTCCACATGAACTGTTTCTCTTTCCAAAGGTGATGTCGGAGCAGCTTCAGGGACTTCTCATTTTTATTTCAGATTTACGACATCTGTAAAAAAATGTTTGATTTTCATTTACAGTACAATATACTGCCAGGTTTCAAAGTTGTCTTGTTGAGTCTCATTTGCTCTAACACATTTCCACCTAGCCCATAGCTAACGATGGCCTGTTTCCTTTACCATCGTTACTTTTTTGCATTTCTTTCATTCATTTGTAGGAAGGAACTGCAGATGCTGGTTTAAACTGAAGATGGACACAAAAAGATGCAGTAACTCAGCGGGACAGGCAGCATCCCGGGAGAGAAGAAATGGGGACGTTTCGGGTCGAGAACCTTCTTCAGGCTGACGTTTCGGGTCGAGTCTTTTCTTCAGACCCGAAACGTCACCCATTCCTCCTCTCCGGAGATGCTGCCTGTCCCGCTGAGTTACTCCAGCTTTTTGTGTCTGTCATGCATCGTTCTATATCTCTCGACATCACTGTTCACGTCTCTCGTTTCCCTTTCCCTCTCAGTCTCTCAGTCGGAAGAAGGGTCACGACCCGAAACGTCACCTGTTCCTTTTCTCCAGAGATGCTGCCTGACCCGCTGAGTTACTCCAGCTTTTTGTGTCCATCTTTGGTTTAGACCAGCATCAACAGTTCCTTCCTACACAAAATATGCTGCCCACCTCAAAGAGGTTCCCCATTGCCTTCTGCCAGGGTGACTGCCTGCCCCTTTTGCCTGATTCTAGACCTGCCATGTTAATTGTTCTCTTTCCGCAGTTGCAGCCTGACCCGCTGAGCATTTCCGGCATGCTCTGTTTTAATTTGAAAAAGTTAGGAGTAACTGAGCTCACGTTTATAATAACCATATAACAATTACAGCACGGAAACAGGCCCTCTCGGCCCTTCCAGTCCGTGCCGACCATTTGTTTTCCCCTAATTCCCCTATTTAAAGAGAGTAACCTATTTAAAAAATTCCAGATTTAATCAAACAGCTAGCGTTTAAATTCCCCAGCTGCCAAGATGGGATTCAAACTCATTGCTGTGAATGCCGGTTCAGTAACTTAATGATTGCACCATTGTGGCTGGGGCAGAGTCTCTGAGCCTATCTTCCTGATGGAGGCATCAGATAGATCATTGCATGTGGTAACCTCCCATTTCTCCTTGGAGAACAAAGGGACCATTGATTTTCCACAGCTGCTCCATCTGCCAGCCTTGGACCTGAACCGGTTGCCCTGGACGATCTTCATGTTTGGGGATAGGGCCAGTGTGTGCTTGGATCAGCGACAGGGGAACACCGTCTGAAGAAGGGCCCTCGACCCGAAAACGTCTCCCATTCCTTCTCTCCAGAGATGCTGCGTGAGATACCGATGCTCAGTAACTGCTGAGTTTTGTGTCTATCTTTGGTGTAAACCAGCATCTGCAGTTCTTTCCGACACATGTCATCTGCGTTGTGCCCCCCTGCTTCGCTGCATACACTGGAGCGAAGGATGGGTGACGTTTCGGGACGAGAGACATCACCCATCCCTTCGCTCCAGAGATGCTGCCTGAAACGCTGAATTACCAGCACCCAAAAATGATAGGAGTAGAATTAGGCCATTCAGCCAATCAAGTCTGCTCCGCCATTCAATCATGACTGATCTATCGCTCCCTCCTAACCCCATTCTCCTGCTAATCAAGAATCGTATCTATCTTATCTATCTCTGCCTTAAAAATATCCACTGACTTGGCCTCCATAGCCTTCTGTGGCAAAGAATTCCCCGGATTTTCCAACCTCTGACTAAAGAAGGTCAGTCCCCCGGCTCCCTGTTTTGTTGTTTAGTGGAAAGGTGTCTGTAAAGGAACACTAGTGTTCAGTAAAATGCTTTGATTGAAACAAAAACAGAAAATGCTGGAAATACTTGGACAGGCTAAATGCAGGAAAAAATGTTCCCCATGTTGGGGGAGTCCAGAACCAGGGGTCACAGTTTAAGAATAAGAGGTAGGCCATTTAGGACTGAGATGAGGAAAAACGTTTTCACCCAGAGAGTTGTGAATCTGTGGAATTCTCTGCCACAGAAGGCAGAGGAGCCCAATTCACTGGATGTTTTCAAGAGAGAGTTAGATATAGCACTAATCTTTGGGCTAAGGGATAAGGGGAGAAAGCAGGATTTTGGATGATCAGCCATTCAGCCATGATTACATTGAATGGCGGTGCTGGCTCGAAGGGCCAAATGGCCTACCCCTGCACCTATTATCTACGTTTCTATGAATTCTTCAACTTGCACTGTTCTTTAGATGGGTTAGTTGCCCTAAGATCCAGCTTGGGGTTGGATTTGTGGCAACCTATCTTCTAGAATCACACAGGCCAGTGGTTCTCAATCTATCCCCACATTTAATCTCAATAGAATGGGATCACACCTGGCGTTCGGCATTCCGAATTCAGCATCCAGATTTCACTGTTTCGCCAACCTGTACTCTCGCACCTTTGTGTCAGTATCTCCCTCAATTGGACGATAACCAGTAATTGAACCAGTAATCCCGCCTACACACAGAAATTTGAGCAAATAGACATTTCTAAAAACCTATATCAAGTCAAGTCAAGTTTATTCGACACATACACATACGGGATGTGCAGTGAAATGAAAAGTGGCATTGCTTGCGGACTTTGTGCAAAAAAACAAACAAACAAACAACCAAACAACCTACAAACAGAATGGAACAGAATCACATGTTCTTTTACATATTAAATATTGTGGGCGGAAGGAAAAAGGGAAGAAAAAAGCCGGCATTTTTTTTTAAAAAAGCAGTAGGGCGGGACAGTAAAGTTAGTCCCTGGTGAGATAGGCGTTTACAGTCCTAATGGCCTCTGGGAAGAAACTCCTTCTCAACCTCTCCGTTCTCCAGCATATCCCCGTAGATTCATGGCCGCAGAGAGATGTAGCACACAAACAGGCCCCTTGGCCCACCAGGACACGCAGGCTTGTGCGTACATTGCCTTCAGTGAATTGCCCCAAATGCGCAGGATGCGAAGGTGGGACAATATAGAACTAGCGTGAATGGGTGATCGATGGTAAACGTGGACCCGGTGGGCCGTGGGCTCTGTTTCCACGCTCTATCTCTAGACCAACGTACGTTTGCACTGACCAAGATTCTTTTGTTTGCCTACACGCTGGGACAATTTAAAGTGGCCTTTTTAACGTAACAACTTAACCTACCTTAACGTATTCCGCAGTAGACAATAAATGCTGGAGAAACTCAGCGGGTGAGGCAGCATCTGTGGAGAAAAGGAGTAGGCGACGTTTCGGGTCGAGACCCTCCTTCAGACTGATGTCGGTGGGGGGGGGGGGGGGGGGGGGGGGGGGAAAGAAAGGAGGAGGCGGAGACAGTAGGCTTTGTGGGAGAACTGGGAAGGGGGAGGGGAAGGAGGGAGAAAGCATGGTAGACTTTTCTGGCAGCTTGCACACCAAAAGAAAATCAAGTAATATAATGTAATAAATAGGATAACACATTGGCTACATTTAACATGTGTAAGAAAGAACTGCAGATGCTGCTTTAAACCGAAGATAGACACAAAATGCTGGAGTAACTCAGCGGGATGGGCAGAAGGAGAGAAGGAATGGGTGACGTTTCAGGTCGAGATCCTTCTTCAGACCCTTCTCTCCAGAGATGCTGCCTGTCCCGCTGAGTTACTCCAACTTTTTTTAACAATTTAGCATTTAACAATTGTTCACGAGGTGCCAAAGGACATGACATATGTAGCACAGCTGGAATTGGCGCCAGTTGTTCCTTATTGGATGGTGGATGGAGTGAGGAAGTGATTTTTCACTTGGGAGGCAGGGAACGATTTCAATTCTCTTCTAACTTGGGTGCAGCAGCCAACCTCGGATGGAAACCTGGCATTTCCCATCCTACGCACAGCCCCATACACACACGATCCCTGGCAGTGAGCATGCTTAGAGCAGAGATCCAGGCAAACAGATTCAGCTGAACACCTCCGCTCAGTCTGCCTAAACCTACACGATCTCTCGGTTGCTAAACACTTCATCTCCCCCTCCCATTGCCACACTGACCTTGCTGACCTGGGCCTCCTCCATTGTCAGAGTGAGGCCCAGCTCAAATTGGAGGAACAGCACCTCATATTTTGCTTGGGCAGCTTACACCCCAGCGGTATGAACATTGACTTCTCTAACTTCAAGTAACCCTTGCTTTCCCTCTCTCACCATCCCTCCCCCTTCCAGGTTCTCCGACCAGTCTCTCCGACTGCATTTTATCTCTGTTTGCTTTGTTCTCACCTTCACCCAGCTAACAATGACCTATTCCACATTTTCCTTGATCGCCATTCCCTTTTTCCTATTTTCACACCTTACACTTTCCTGGAAAACCATACAGGGCTCTATATTACAGGGCTCAAGAAGGTGACTTTGGGATAAATGTGTTTTACATTGGATGAGATAGGGAACATGTGAAAAGTAATTGAATAATCTCTTTAAAAAAGAGTTTCGCAAAAAAATGTTTTGAGTACTAACATACGTCAGACTTGCCAAATCTAGAGGAAAATTCTTGAACAATCACATCTTACAACTTGTATCTGCACATGGATTTAATTAGAAAATATAAGCAAATAAGAAATGACTTTCACATGTAAAACATTACCATGGACTCAATATTATTTTTCACTTGATCAGGTAATTGTTGGGTTTGAGATGGCCAGTAAAATACTCTGGATCCACACATATTATAATGGTGCGTTCAGGAAGGAACTGCAGATGCAGGTTTAAACCGAAGATAGACACAAAATGCTGGAGGAACTCAGCGGGACAGGCAGCATCTCTGGAGAGAAGGAATGGGTGACATTTTTGGGTCGATACCCTGCTTCAGACTGGTTAGGGATAAGGGAAACGAGAGATATAGATGATGATGCAGGGAGAGATAAAGAACAAAGATATGCAAAAAAATAATGATGATAAAGGAAACAGGCCATTGTTAGCTGTTTGTTGGGTGAAAACGAGAAGCTGGTGCGACTTGGGTGGGGGAGGGATAGAGAGAGCGATAATGCCGGGGTTACTTGAAGTTAGAGAATCAATATTCATACCACTGGGCTGTAAGCTGTCCAAGCGAAATATGAGATGCTGTTCCTCCAATTTGCATTTAGCCTCACTCTGACAATGGAGGAGACCTTGGACAGAAAGGTCAGTGTGTAATGGTGCGACAGCGAGCACTTTGCTGTGAAGCTTCTGAATGTTTTCCTTCATGGAACTCAGCCTGGACTGTTTCCTGAACCAGTGTCAGGCAAAAGACAGTGTGGATTGGTAGGTTTGAGTAGTTTTAGTTTAGCTTAGTTCAGTTTAGTTTATTGGCATGTGTACCGAGGTTACAATGAAAAGCTTTGTGTTGGACGCCCCTCAATATAAGGGAAGGTATCCCACGCCACTGTGGCATGAGTGGGGGACTGATTTGTGGAAATTTGGGGGAAAGAAATGTCTAAACTGTATTGATCTATTGTACAGCCTCCGAAAATGTCGGATGGATTTTCCGCAAGGTTAATGTATTGTATATATTTATCATTCGAATAAAGTCTATTTTGAAATTTAAAAAAAAAAGAAAAAAAAAGAAAAGCTTTGTGTTGCGTGAAAGACAATACATGATTACAATCGAGCCATTTACAGTGTACAGATACATGATAAGGGAATAATGTTTAGTGCAAGGTAAAGCCAGCAAAGTCCGATCAAGGATAGTCCCGGGTCATCAAAGAGGGAGATGGTAGTTCAGCACTGCTCGCTGGATGTGGTAGGAAGGTTCAGTTGCCAGCACCAACATTCTTGAAGTGATAAGACAGGAAGGAAATGGGAGTGGAACCTAAATCTGTGCAGTTCTTTCTGCGAAAACCCAAACGCTCACTCAGTGTGTGGAATACAAGAGAGATAGCTGATCTGGAATTTGGAAATCCACCCAGAAGACCATTTTCCGCCAGGCTGCTTCTAACACGGTATTTCTGATGGGATTCCAAGCACTGTATAACAGATAAATTAATTATCTCCAATTAAAAACGTATTTTTTATTCCTTTGGAAAATTTTGTCTGGGTATATCTGGTTTAGTTTAGAGACACAGCGTGGAAACAGGCCCTGCGGCCCACTGAGTCCGCACCGCCCAGCGACCAGCGAATAGTTATATCGGACACGCTAGGGACAATTTACAGAAGCTAATTCGCTTAAAAACCTGCGTGTCTTTGGGATGTGGGATGAATCCGGAGCACCCGGAGAAAACCCACACGGTGAGTCCCAGGGATAACATACCAACTCCGTACAGACAGCACCGGTGGTCAGGATCGAACCCGGATCTCTGGAGCTGTAAGGCAGCAACTCTACCACTGCGCCACCGTGCCCCAGTATAGTTCGAGGTGCTGTAAAGAGGTCAATATTCTTTGATCTGCTCAAAGCACCTTGCTCCACCTGAGACTTCTGAACTCGGGCTCCTCTGTCATCCCACCAGAAATGAGGGATACTAGTTTTTAATCCTCGGCATGAGAACGATACGATGCGATACGATAGAACTTTATTCATCCTACGAGGGACATTGGTCTGCCAACAGTCAGAAAAACACAACGATATGCAGGATATCCAGCGTTGTATAACGTTAGTACCTCCACCATTGTAAAGCACTTTGGCCAACGAGAGTTGTTTTTTAAATGTGCTATAGAAATAAAAGTGACCAGACTTGACTTGACATAAAACATGAAATTAAAGTGACGAGTGGAAAATCCAGGAAGTGCAAAGATTGGGGGGGGGGGGGGGGGGGGGGGTGGTGAGGGAAGTCAGCATTCAGGGGGGTATTAAGCATTATAGTACAATGGCCAGCAGGGGAATGGAGGGGTATGGATCACGTGCGGGCATATGAGATTAGTTGTTTAGCTTGGCATCATGTTCACCACAGATATTGTGGGCCACAGAGCCCGTTCCTGTGCTGTTGCTGATCTATGTTCTAGTTTCTGTGAGAGTCAAGGGCCTAATCAGCCGTGAACTGATTGAAATGGTGAAGAGGCTCGAAGTGGAAGGTAGGGATATCCCCTGGCACTGCTTTGCATTGACTGAATACACTGTTTGCTGCTCTCAGAACCACCTTGATCAGAAGATCACAAGTGATAAGGAGCAGAATTAGGCCACTCGGCCCATCAAGTCTACTCCGCCATTCAATCGTGGCTGATCTATCTCTCCCTCCTAGCCCCATTCTCCTGCCTTCTCCCCACAACCCCCGACACCCGTACTAATCAAAACACTTGTCTATCTCTGCCTTAAAAATATCCACTGACTTGGCCTTCACAGCCTTCTATGGCAAAGCATTCCACAGATTCACCACCCTCTGACTAAAGAAATTGCTCCTCATCCCCTTCCTAAGGGAACGTCCTTTAATTCTGAGGCTCGGAGATCTTACTTGGGTCAATGAGCCTCGAAAGATTGTCTTGAAAGGATGGATTGATTAAAGGCAGCCGCCTCTAAAGTTGGCATTCAAGGAGGCTGGAATAAACATGCTCATTGCCTCCTCTATATTCCCTTTATTTACACCCCAAAAAAAAAAAAAACCCCACAGCTTCCTGAGTAATAAAAGCCGAGATGTGTATCTTTTATGGCCACTCCTGCTCCTGAAAACACTTTCTGGGCTTTGCACCGTTACGTTTGTCTAATTGTGCTGACACTTACTGCAGGGGACAGCTTCCTCGGTCAAACTTTCAAATCGGCACCTTTTATAGTTGGGCTGTAATTTATAGCTCTTGGGGACGGCTTTACGAGACCCCCTGAGGAGCTGCCGAGACACACGAGCTGGCTGCCACGGCGGTGTCTCGGATCGACACCATGCACCCCCTGGCAGCGGGCCAAGGCCATTGCTCCTAATTGCCGTTTCTTAACCTGAGGATCGGCACCAGTATCCGACACACATAGAAGAATTAAAGCCAGACCTGCGGGGCATTCCACAGCCCAAGGCTTGCGGACGATATACAATAGAACCATGTATGCAGTATATAGTTAGATCTAGCTCTTAGGCCCAACGGGAGCAACACTTCATGTCTGTTCAGGTTTAGCCCCATTCAGTTGAACATAAAACATGGCCATGTTCGCCAGGTTCATTCCCGGGATGGCGGGACTGACATATGATGAAAGAATGGATCGAGTGGGCGTGTATTCACTTGAATTTGGAAGGATGTGAGGGGATCCGTATAGAAACATGTAAAATTCTTAATGGTTTGGGCAGGCTAGATGCAGAAAAATGTTCCCGATGTTGGGGGGGGGGAGTCCAGAATCAGGGGGTCACAGTTTAAGAATTAAGGGGTAGACCATTTAGGACTGAGATGAGGAAAGACATTTTTCACCCAGAGAGTTGTGAATCTGTGGAATTCTCTGCCACAGAAGGCAGTGGGGGCCAGTGGATGTTTTCGAGAGAGAGTTAAGGGCCTGTCCCACTCATGCGATTTTTTTTGGGCGACTTGCCGGCAACCCCTGTCATAGTCGCAGCAGGTCGCCGAAAATGTAAAAAAATGTTGATAATCCAGCGGCGAACAGAAAAAGGTACGACGCTTCGGGCCACCGCTGCGTGACCATACAGGCGTTTGGTCGTGAGCAGACGCCCAAAGAGTCGCACCCTTTCCCGGTCGGCGCTGGGTTTTCAACATCTTTCACATTTTTGGTGACCAGCTGCGACTCTGACGGGTGCCGGAGAGTTGCGGAAAAGACCGCCTAAGTGGGACAGGCCCTTTAGATATAGCTCTTCGGGCTAAAGGAATCAAGGGATGTGGGGAGAAAGCAGGAACAGGCAACTGATTTTTGGCCATGATCATAGTGTGCGGCGGTGCTGGCTCGAAGGGCCGAATGGCCTTCATCTGCACCCATGTTCTATGTTGTACCATGTATCTATTACACCTTCTTATGTATCTATACACTGCAGATGGATTGATTGTAATGTGGAGGAAAGAACTGCAGATGCTGGTTTAAACCAAAAATGGACACAAAAAGCTGGAGCAACTCAGCGGGGCAGTCAGCATCTCTGGAGAGAAGGAATGAATGGGCGAAGTTTTGGGTCTGAAGAAGGGTCACGACCCGAAATGTAACCTATTCCTTCACTCCAGAGATGCTGCCTGTCCCGCTGCGTTACTCCAGCTTTTTGTGTCAATCTTTGGATTGATTCTAATCGTGCATTGTCTTGCTGCTGGCTTGCAAGCACGCAACAAAAAAGCGTTACACTGCACCTCGGCACACGTGACAATAAACTGAACTGAACTGTGGCTGTGAGTGAACGCTCCCTTCCGTGTTTCCTCCCTGCTCTCTTGGTGTGATGCCACAGGCCTCGGCCAGATCAGGCACGGCTCCCTAAGAAGTTATCTTACTGCTCCACTGCGACGAAGCAGCGTCTGAAGTTCCTTGCCATGCATTTCGTCTGTTCCACTGCCTACTTTGAAGATCTCCCCCTCGCTCCGTTGAGACTTCTGCAACATCCTCTCTCGCTGCTCCCCCGCTGCGATTCCTCCCGCTCTCTAGCTCTACGACCCAGTTTCAACCCGCACTCGATCTCTGCATGCTTCGTTGTCACCTTTTCCTATCTAACAGTGATCTGTTGTACATTTTCCTTTATCCGCATCCCCTTTGATGTCCCGTGTTCACGCCTTGCACTTCCTTATCTCTGTGTCTGCCTCTCCCCCTGACTCTCAGTCTGAAGGAGGGTCTCGAGCCGAATCGTCACCCCCCGTTCCTTCTCTCCAGAGACGCTGAGTTACTCCAGCATTTTGCGTCTATCCTAAGTCGTTATCCCTTTGCGTTGAAACTTGAAACGTCACCGCGGGCGGTATCATGACCTGGCCCAACGCAAAAGGGTTGAATGTCGTTCGTTCCCGCGAGGTTCATTGACAAGACCCCGAAAAGGTTTCCGCTCTGCTCTGCGTCATTTTACTTTGAAACGACATGGTTAATCGAGCTCCCAAATTCGACCAGAAACTCCTTGAAATCGCCATTGCCGGAATACCTTTGTCTCGGCACGTGTTTGATCCCGCTTTTCCTTCCGGTTTCCTTTTGGAATTACTCGGGAAGAGCGCCCGAGGGCTCGAGCTACTGCAACGCTTCTCCTGCCTGTCAGGAAAAAGAGGAATATTTTAAAAAAAAAACAGAACCAGAGCTGTAGCCATCTGGCCCTGAGTGCCTGATTCCATTATTTCTGCCCATTAACGTGGAATGTTACCTGTTTGAAGGGAGCGAGTTAAAATATATTTTTTCTCAATTGTGTGCGGACCAGAAAAGCTGAGACAGGCGAACAGTGTGGGTGTCATTACGGGATAACAAAATTGCTTATTCTCACTGAGCCCAGGGATGTGGCAATAAATTGGCCCGCATTATTATTTTAATATAATTGCATATCTTGAGCCCGTGCGCGAGAATATATTGATCAAGGAGAAATTAAGGAGAAATATGGCATCATATCAAGAAAATAATGCAAGTAAGCTGATAAGAAGAATAGTCCCAAATGACAGAGTCTAAGAACAGCAAGATAAGCAGTTATTTTAATATGGAATCATATCTTATCATTATAATAATTTCTCCAGCTCAGTGCATTCACAGACTTTCAATAAAAAAGGCAGACAGTCATTGTTACAGATTGCCTGGAGAAATTTTGTCTGATGTAGCCCGTGAGTGCAATAAAAGCAAATAGTTACGACTTGTATTCTGCGAGCTTTTTGCCCTGGGTTTTCCCTGGGGACTCCTGAAGTCACCTCAAATGTACAATAATGACCAGAATAGCTGGTGGCTGGTTAGTCTAGCAGCGTGTCTGACAGTATTATCGAGCATTGTTCACAGAAATGCTACTTTTCACAGGCCAGTGGTGGCTCATGTTATTTGAGGTGAGTTTGGATGGCATTAAAACAAGATGGTGTTAGAAGGGAATAGATGCAAAGGATTAGGTCGTGCAGCCATGTTTTTGAATGTTATGTGATTCAGCTTCAGTGGAAAAATGATAATTTGCAAAGGAAAATAGTGGATGTGTTGCAAATATCATCAACTGCAAATGTCCTTCTGGATTTTATGGTCCAGTTTAGTTTAGAGATAGAGTGCAGAAACAGGCCCTTCGGCTCACCGACCCCGCAACGACCAGTGATCCTACACACACTAGGGACAATTTTTACATTTACACCAAGCCAATTAACCCGCAAACCTGTACGTCTTTGGAGTGCGGGAGGAAACCGAACCTCTCGGAGAAAACCCACGCGGGTCACGGGGAGAACGTACAAACTCCGTACGGACAGCACCCGTTGTCAGGATCGAACCCGGGTCTCTGGCGCTGCAAGACAGTAACTCTACCGCACCTCACTTTCTTTATACATTTGATGCGGAAAGCCTATTCCAGTTTCGCACAGTGCATACTTGGAAGCCACCTCAGGAATCTTGGACAATTCAGACGTGGCTTCCAGACAATTCAGGATTTTTTATGCAGAAGCAGACTTCAGTTCATTCAGTTTAGTTTATTGTCACGTGAAAAGCATTTGTTGCGTGCTAACCAAAGTCGGCAGAAAGACAATACATGATTACAATCGATCCATTTACAGGCTGTAGATTACAGTGTACGATAAAGGAATAACTTTTAGTGCAAGGTAAACCCAGTAAAAGTCAGATTAAGGATCGTCCAAGGGACATCAAAGAGGTAGACAGTAGTTCAGCACTGTTCTCTGGTTGTGGTGGGATGGATCAGTTGCCTGATAACTGTCCCTGAATCTGGAGGTGTTCGTGTTCACACTTCTATATCTTTTGCCCCCCGCTGTGAGAGGGGAGAAGAGGGAGTGGCCAGGGTGCGACTCATCCTCCGACCTCTCGGTCCTGGGCCTCCTCCACGGCCAGAGTGAGCAACACCGCAAGTTGGAGGAACAGCACCTCATATTCCGCTTGGGGAGTCTGCATCCTCTGGGTTTGAACATTGAATTTTCTCAGTTCTATTAGCCCTTGCTGTCTCCTCCCCTTCCCACCTCTCCCTCAGCTCTCGGGCCCTGGCATTCCCTCTCTCTCTATCTCTCCCCCACCCTAGTCACACTAGCTTCTCATTTTCACACTACAAACAGCTTACAATGGCTTGTTCCCTTTATCATCGATACTTTTTTGCATATCTTTCATTCATTGTTCTTTATCTCTCCACATCACCGTCTATATCTCTCGTTTCCCTGATCCCTGACCAGTCTGAAGAAGGGTCTCGACCCGAAACGTCGCCTATCTCCTTCGCTCCTTAGATGCTGCTGCACCCGCTGAGTTTCTCCAGCCTTTTGTGTAACCCTCGATTCTCCAGCATCTGCAGTTCCTTCTTTTACACTTGATTTGTGTGATGGTCTGGGCTGCGTCCACAATTCACTGCAATCTTTTGCGGTCTTGGACGGAGCTGTTGCCAAACCAAGCTGTGATTAGAGGCTTACATTGCAACAGAGCAGCTCCCAATAATGCAGAACCTTGATGGGGACCATCCTTAAGGAGATCTCTCTCGAAGCTGTATACATTTAGCATGCACAGGAAGGTACTGCAGATGCTGGTTTACACCGAAGATAGACACAAAAAGCTGGAGTAACTCAGCGGGACAGGCAGCATCTCTGGAGAGAAGGATTGGGTGATGTTTTGGGTCGAGAATGGGAGTAGTCAGGGGAGGTGGATGCACAGAGATAATGAAGAGTAAGGTGTGAAAATGAAACATTTGAGAAGACGAATGAGAAAAAGATTTGTTGACATCAGAGGGGACGGAGATAAAGGAAAATGTCGGATAGATCTTTGTTAGGCAGGAGAAGGTGACAACGAAGCATACAGAGATCGAGTTTGGGTTAAAACGTGGTCGTAGAGCAGGAAAAATACGCGAGAGAGGGTGTTACAGAACTCTCGACGGAGAGAGGAGGAGAACTTCTTCAAAGTAGACGTACCTTGGGGGGGGATTTTGCAGTAGAGTATGGCTCCCCTTCAGCCCCTGGATCTCAAGCTCGGCCGTTTATTCTACACCGCACCAATCCCCCAGCCTGACCCTCACTCCATCACCCAGGCCCAATTCACTCCTTGGTCTGCTCAGATTAGTTCAGTTTAGTTTAGAGGCACAGCACGGTAACAGGCCCGTCGGCCCACCGGGTCCGCACCGACCAGCGATCCCTGCACACTAACACTATCCTACGCACACTAGGGACAATTGTACACTTACACCAAGCCAATTAACCTACAAACCTGTCCGTCTTTGGAGTGTGGGAGGAAAACCAAAGATCGCGGAGAAAACCCACGCAGGTCATGGGGAGAACGTACAAACTCCGTACAGACAGCGCCCGAAGTCGGGATCGAACCTGGGTCTCCGGCACTGTTACCACTCTAATGTCATTTCTTGATTAGTACAGGTGCCAGAGGTTACGGGGAGAAGGCAGGAGAATGGGGTGAGAAGGGAGAGATAGATCAGCCATGATTGAATGGCGGAGTTGACTTGATGGGCCGAATGGCCTAATTCTACTCCTATCGCTTATGACCTCATGAACTCCACCGCTGCGCCACCGTGCCGCGTTGTGCATTGATCATCGAGCACCTATAAACACCCACAGAGCAGGTCATTGTCCGCAACTGTCTAGATCCCAATTTACACCCGTGAACAATCAAAATTAAATCCCTGTGAAGCGTCGCAAACTCACCATGACCCACAGAGCAGCCCCGGCGCATCCCTAAGTGCGAGCGTAGTTAGACATTTTAAACAGTTAATGACTCTGCCAAAGCTTTGGGCAAAGGAATGTCACGCGAATGCGGCGTAAGAATATATTTAGCGATCATGTGCTGATTCTGACGCACAGAATGCTTCAAATGCACAAGTCTGACTTCTTAACAGCAAAGGCTGGAGGATCTTAAACAATACCATTCCTCATAATATGTGTACGAAGGAACTGCACGTGCTGGTTTAAACCGAAGACAGGCGCAAAATGCTGGAGTAACTCAGCGGGGCAGGCAGCATTTCTGGAGAGAACGCAAGAGGGACGTTTAGGGTCGAGAGCCTTCCTCAGAGACATTCCTTCTCTCCAGAGATGCTGCCGGTCCCGCTGAGTTACCCCAGCATTTTGTGTCCATCTTCCATCCCTCATCGTAGTTTTGCTCTCCATCAGTATTTCAAGACACACTTTAAGTAACATAGAAATTGGATCTATCCTCCCGGGTTTGCTTTGTAATTTCAAATCCCGAGCAAGAAATTACCAGGGACTTTCACTTAAATTGAATGCTACTGAAGAATCTGTAATCTAAGCCTTATAGGTGAGGGGGATGGGGGGGGGGGGGGGGGGGGGTGCATTCTTATTCAAAGGGACTGAAGTATTTTAATAAACATTCAGGCAGTGCTTTGAAGTTGAATGGGTCACAGTGGTGCAGCAGTAGAGTTGGTGCCTAAAGGTCCTGTCCCACTTGGCCGTCATTTGCGCGCCATTTACGTGGCCCGGTCGCGTGTGGGTAGCGCGGGACGGGCGCATGGAGTGGCGTGGAGGAGTGTGGAGTTGCACGCGGTATCGCGCAGCACGCCAGGATTTCGTGTTGCACAAAATCTTCGCACGCCACCAGCGTGTCGCGTAAATGACGGCCAAGTGGAACAGCGTGACGTTTCGGGAACGAATGGGTGACGTTTCGGGTCGCGACCTTCCTTCAGACGGAAACATCATCCATTCCTTCTCTCCAGAGATGCTGCAGGTCCCGCTGAGTTACTCCTGCATTTTGTGTCTATCTCCAATTTAAACCAGCATCTGCAGTTCCTTCCCACAGATTAATTTGGTCTGTTACTTGGTCTGCTACTTTTCATTCACCTCTTTTTTTGAATAGGGGCATTTACATCTGCGGTTTTTTCCAATTGCTAGCACCACTCAAGAAACAGGAATATTTTAGAAAATCACCATAAATATCATAAACTGGGTAAATATCATAAACTGGGTATTCAAATTACGTCATGCACTCCAGATGGCTGTGCGGACGCATGATGACGCGCGCGACCATCGCGCGACCGTCGCGCGTCAGTCACTACCGGCCTGTCACGTAAATGACGGCAAAGTGAGTCAGGCCCTGTACAGTACTTGCGGAGCCGGAGACCCGGGTTCGATCCCGACTACGGGAGTTTGTACGTTCACCCCGTGACCAGCGTGGGTTTTCTCCGAGATCTTCGGTTTCCTCCCACGCTCCAAAGACGTTTAGGTTTGTAGGTTAACTGGCTTGGTGAATGTATAAATTGCCCCTAGTGGGTGTAGGATAGTGTTAGTGTGCGGGGAAATCTGGTCGGAGCGGACCCGGTGGGCCGAAGGGCCTGTTTCCGCGCTGTGTCTCTAAACTATTAGAGTTTGTTTCGCTGCAGCCTTGAATCTCCAAGGCAGCTTTGCTCTTTGGCGTCTGTGCTTGGCTCCATTCTGTGTGCCGTTTGCATGTGACTGAGCTTCTCCAGAGTCCTAGAGAGAGTTGCCCACAACATGAGTATTCATGTTGCCCTTTACACCAAGCACCATGCTTATATATATATATATATATCTATATATTCTTCACAGGCCAAGTGAAATCCTTTGAAAGCTCATAAGCCTTTGAGATGATATCTTCAAAGTAGATGAAACAATAGAGCAGTCGCTCCTGTGTTCCCTCTGCTTTCGTAGCAAATTATCTTATAAAAAAAAAGCACCTGCAAAAGCATAGCTTTGCAGTGTATCTGAGAGCTTTTCTCGCTCCATATCCTCTGCAATGCAGGGAGAAATGTAGGAGCACCAGCTCATTTGGAGGTTTGGACAGAGTGGATGTGGATGGGATGTTTCCATTTGTGGGGAAAGTCTAGGACTAGAGGTCATAGCCTCAGGGTTAAAGGACGTTCTTTCGGGAAGGAGATGAGGAGGAATTTATTTAGTCAGAGGGTGGTGAATCTGTGGAATTCTTTGCCACGGAAGGCTGTGGAGGCCAAGTCGGCGGCTATTTTTAAGGCAGAGATGGATAGATTCTTGTTTTAAAGAAGGAACTGCAGATGCTGGAGAATCGAGGGTACACAAAAAGCTGGAGAAACTCAGCGGGTGCAGCAGCATCTAAGGAGCGAAGGAGATAGGCGACGTTTCGGGCCGAGACCCTTCTTCGGGTCTGAAGAAGGGTCTCGGCCCGAAACGTCGCCTATCTCCTTCGCTCCTTAGATGCTGCTGCACCCGCTGAGTTTCTCCAGCTTTTTGTGTACCCTGGATAGATTCTTGATTAGTTCAGGTGTCAGAGGTTATGGGGAGAAAGCAGGAGCATGGGGTTAGGAGGTAGAGATAGATCAGCTATCATTGAATGGCAGAGTAGACTTGATGGGCCGAGTGGCCTAATTCTACTCTTATCACTTAGGACCTTATTTCTACTCCCCTACGATAGAGACAAAAAGCTGGAATATCTCCAGAGATGCTGTCTGACCCGCTGAGTTATTCCAGCGTTTTGTGTCATATCTTCTGTTTAAACCGGCATCTGCAGTTCCTTCCAACACATCCACCTCTGATATTAATTCCACTTTTGTTTTAGCTGCCAATTTCTCTGGGTTTTGCCGTAATTCCTGTCCCTGACTGGGGGCGTGGCATGTGGCTATTTTTAATCTTCTGCCAGTGTATTGTTCAGTTTAGTTTAGAGATAGAACGTGTGGAAACAGGCCCTTCAGCCCAACGAGTCTGCGGCGACCAGAGATCCCCACACACTGACACTATCCTACACACACACTAGGAGCACTTTACACATCACCATCCGATTTATCTACATACCTGTACGTCTTTGGAGTGTGAGATGAGAGGAAACTCCGTGCAGACAGCGCCCGTAGTCGGGATTGAACCCGGGTCTCCGGCGTTGCGAGCGCTGTAAGGCAGCAACTCTACCGTACCGCCCAAGTCACAGAGCAGTCACAGCATGGAAGCTTGATATTCGGCCCATCAAGTCTGTGGTGTTTCATTGGAAATTCCTCCTGATCTGTGCTTTAGAAGGAGATATAATATTGTCGCCCGAGAAGATTTTGAAGCTTAATTGGACGCGGCTGAGCCAATGATAACCACTACATGACTCCGCCTCGAGCCGCTATTTTCTTCTGTAATTTCAATGTGTAAAGATTGTGAAAGCTTTTCCTGTTTTACTAACCTTGAAGGAAAGGATGGTTATAGAGAGGTTCAGACACGTTACTGGCATATCGTTCACCAGATAATATCAGTCTGAACACCTCCGCTCAGTCCACCTAAACCTACCTGATCTCCCGGTTGCTAAACACTTCAACTCCTCCTCCCATTCCCACACTGACCTTTCTGTCCCGGGCCTCCTCCATTGTCAGAGTGAGGCCCAGCGCAAATTGGAGGAACAGCACCTCATATTTCACTTGGGTGGCTTACACCCTAGCGGTAAGTATATTGACTTCTTTAACTTCAAGTATCCCTTGCTCTCCCTTTCTCCATCCCTGCCCCTTCCCAGTGCTCCGTCCAGTCTGACTGTCGGTTTTAATTTTAATTTCTCCTGATTTAATTTGATCTTTGTATGCCTTGTTGTCACCTTCCCTAGCTAACAATTCTACATTATTCTTGACCTTTGCCCCCTTTGATGCCTTGTTTTCACACCTTATCCTTCTTATATCTCTGTCTCTCCCTCTCCCCTGACAGTCTGAAGTAGGGTCTCGACCTGAAACGTCACCCATTCCTCTCTCCAGAGATGCTGCCTGTCCCGCAGAGTTACTCCAGCATTTTGTGTCTTTGATGTAAACCAGCATCTGCAGTTCCTTCCTACACACATTATCAGTCTTTAAAATGTCTCCTGTTTTTCCTCATGAATCTGATGCTTTCTAAAGAGCAAGCTCAGTACTGACTAGGAAATACATTGTCACATCCTTTGGCTTAGATATTTGATCCCGTCACATATTCTTCAATGCAATTGGATTTCATATGGATAGATAAGTAACAAAATGGCTGCTGCAATATCTTCTTCCATATTTAATGTCATGTTTAATATGTGACGGTACTTACAGTTTTTCTTATCACCTGATCGGCATAATTTCACCCAGAGAGTTGTGAATCTGTGGAGTTCTCTGCCACAGAAGGCAGTGGACGCCAATTCACTGGGTGTTTTCAAGAGAGAGTTCGATTTAGCTCTTAGGGCTAAAGGAATCAAGAGACATGGGGAGAAAGTGGGAACGGGATACTGATTTTGGATGATCAGCCATGATTATATTGAATGGTGGTGCTGGCTCGAAGGGCCGAATGGCCAATTCCTGCACCTATTTTCTATTTTTTAATAATTCATTGACATTAGAGCTAGAGAATTGAACAGCACCAAAGCAGGCCCTTTAGACTACCACATTGATGCCAACATCTTGGACCAACCTCACTAATCCAGTTTGCCTGTAACCTTCTAAGTCTTGCTTATTTAAGTGCCTGTCTAACGTCTCTTAAACCAAGTCATTGTATCTGACCCTGACCGCCTGTCTTCTGGTCGTGAGTGCCAAACATCGACACTCTCTGAGTCAAAAAGTTTAATTCAGGCCTCCATTAAAACTCCTTCCCTCCCATCTTAAACCTATCCCCTCTCATTCTTGCCAGCCCTATCGTGGGAAAATGATTCTGACCATCAATCCTATCTAAGCTTACTGTGATCATTTATTTGGTTGCCCTTCAACCTCTTTCACTCCTAGGTTAACAAACCCAGTCTTATCAACTTCTCCCCATAATGGGCCTGTCCCACTTAGGCAATTTTTTAGGCGAGTGCTGGCGACTGTCATAGTCGTAGCAGGTGGCCGAAAAAATGGCGACTGGACCCCCCTCGACAATGTCCACGACAATGTCTACAACAACCTGCCACCTAGTCGACGTCAAGCTACGGCGAGCTGCCGACAACCGGCGACCCATTAGGACGTCCACCTACGACCACACCTACGACAACCTACGTCCACCCGCGACATGCTACATCCACCTACGACGAGGTAAGACGATTCAGTCGCCGGTTGACGTAGGCGGTCGCCAATGGAATTCGCCGCAAGCCAGCACCGGTGACAACCTACGTCACCTGGCGACAACCTAAGTCATCCCGGCCACAACCTACGACAACACCTACGTCAGGAGAAGACAAGCTACGATCATTGGCGTCAAACCAACTGTCGCCGACTGTTCTGAACATTTCAAAATCCAGCGGCGACCAGAAAGACCAGAAAGACGCTACGACTCTTTGGGCGACTTGAGGAGACTACTCACGACCATACAGGCATCACCCCGCGACCATGTGGCGACAGCCTAGTCGCCTGTAGTTGCCTAAAAAAATCACCTAAGTGGGACAGGGGCTTAACTCATATCCTCCAATCCTGGTAACATCCTGGTGCATTTCCTCCTCGCTCTCTCCAGCACGCCCACATCCTTCCTGTAGTGTGGCCACCAACATCGCACAACATATTCCAAATGCTGTCCAACCTGTACTTTGTCCAATTATACTTTATGTCCCAACATTTATATTCCATGAAGGCAAGCATGCTATATGCCCTTTTATACCTTTTCTATTGGTGTTGCCACTTTCAGGAAACTATGAACTGGACCCCAAATACCTCCACCCAGCAACCTAGCATTTACTACACGGCGCAGCGGTAGAGTTCCTGCCTTACAACGCTTGCAGCCCGGCGACCCGGGTTCGATCCCCACTACCGGTGCTGTCTGTACACAGTCTGTACGTTCTCCCCGTGACCGCGTGGGTTTTCGCTGAGATCTTCGGTTTCCTCCCACACGCCAAAGACGCGCAGGTTTGCAGATTAGGTGGCTTGGTGTATGTGTAACTTGCCCCCAGTGTGTGTGTGTAGGACAGTGTAAATATCTGGGGATCGCAGGTCGGCGCGGACTCGGTGGGCCGAAGGGCCTGTTTCTCTAAACCAAACTAAACAAAACATAGGCGCTATCCCCATTTGATTTCCCAAAATGCACTTGTTGGGATTAAATTCTATCTGCCAATGCTCTGCCCAACTTTCCATTAGATCTCCCTACTGGCATGGACAACCTCCCTCACGGCTGGTCTCCACAAGCATGCTAACCTTACCTCCCACACTCACATGCACTATCTTGCATTCAGCATTCGTTTTGAAATGCTGCACGGGTACTTAACTCCTGTTGCAGCAGAGACTGCAAATGCACAATCTGCAATCACTGAGACAGGATCTTCAGCAGTTCAGCGTGGCAGCATAATATCGCCCTCTCAACGTCAACTCAGGATGAGTCATAAGTTTGTGTTCACGAGTGATAGGAGCATAATTAGGCCATTCGGCCCATCAAGTCTACTCCACCATTCAATCATGGCTGATCTATCTTTCCCTCTTAACCCCATTCTCCTGCCTTCTCCCCCCCCCCCCCCCCCCCATAATCCCTGACATCCGTACTAATCAAAAATCTATCTATCTCTGCCGTAAAACGATCCACTGACCTGGCCTCCACAGCCCTCTTGGGCAAAGAATTCCACAAATGCACCACCCTCTGACTGAAGAAATTCCTCCTCATCTCCTTCCTAAATGAACATCCTTTAATTCTGAGGCGATGACCTCTGGTCCTAGACTCTCCCACTAGTGGAAACATCCTCTCCACATCCACTCTATCCAGGCCTTTCACTATTCCTAAATACCTAAGTCGTAAATGCTAATAAACGCAAATAGTCAATCTACTTTTCTTTCTAAAGGGGCTGTCCCACTGTACGAGCTAATTCAAGTGCTCTCCCGAGTTTAAAAAAAAATCAAACTCGTGGTAAGCAGGTAGAATGTACATAGCGGCTACGTCGGAGCACGGGACGTCTCTTAGCGGCTCGTAACGCTAACGGCAGGTACTGGGGAAACGTGGTAAGCTCGTGAAGACTCGTGAAGATTTTTCAACATGTTGAAAAATGTCCAAGAGAGCCCCGAGTATCTACGAGCGGCCATTACCGTAATTCTCCGCGTTCGAATCAGGGCAAACTCTGAATTAGCTCGTACAGTGGGACAGCCCCTTTAATCTGAACTTGCACAGAAACAATCCCCAATCCCCTCATAAGCTTGCCAAGCTTTTTCCTCCAGTACCAGGCACCTGATTGCTGGAATATGACTCTCCAGTCCCTGTGCCTGGAGGTCCAACTCTCGTCTTGTCTTGCAGCTGTCCATCCCCCCGCCTGACACATATTTATTAAAAATAAAATAAAATCCTGTCAATGGAACCATGATATAAAAAGTGGAACACCCCTTGCATTACCTGCTTTGTTTGCTGAATTAATAGCATTCTCCAACGTCAAGCACCTATTTCCTTAACCTTTAAATTTAAAATCTTGTATAGCCACTCAAACATCCTCAAATAGTTTTAGTTTAGTTTAGAGATACAGCACGGAAACAGTCTGCGCCGTCCGGCGATCCCCGCACAGTAACGGAACCCTTCACACACTAGGGATAGTTTTACATTCATATCGAGCCAATTAACCTACAAACCTGTGTGTCTTTTGAGTGTGGGAGGAAACCGAATATCCATACGCTCATGGGGAGAATGTACGATCTCCGTAACAGTACAGCACCCGTAGTCGGAATCGAACCCGGGTCACTGGAGCTGTAAGCGCTGCAAGGCAGCAACCCTACCGCTGCACCCATGGAGCCGCCAGTTATATTTGAAGCAGTTCAATTACTTATCTTGGAGGACGAAAACAGGCTGGGCTTCCTTAGAAAGGAAGAATCAAGTTTGCAACATGGCTTCATTGTCAGATGTAGAGGTAATTTCAAGTAGGAAAGAAAAGTAGCATGGGCCATATACATCGAGTAGTTATTGATAAACCTAGGGAGGAATTCAGGGGAAATGTGTAAGAAGGAACAGCAGATGCTGGTTTACACGCCAGCATTTTGCGTCTATCTTCGGGGAATTCAGGAGAACCTTCCTTGCCTGGAGGGTGAGTAGAACTTGCCAAACGGTTATAATAAACAGGGAGAAATTCAAGGAGATAATGATTTTAACAGAAAGGAGAAGATTTGCTGATAGGGTCAAATGAACAAGTGGGAAGAGGCTGATGTGAACTATGCATTGAGTCACAAAAAGCCAGAGTAACGCAGCGGTGACAGGCAGCATCGCTGGAGAGAATGGTTGACGTTTCGGCTCGAGACCCTTCTTCAGACTGATGCTTCGCCAGTGATGCTGCCTGTCCCACTGAGTTACCCCAGCTTTTAGTGTCTATCGTCAGTTTAAACCAACATCTGCAGTTCCTTCCTACACATTGAGTCACGTTGGGCTGAGTGGCTTGCTTGTGCACTATACATTCTTGTTAACGCTTGGTAGTAAGGTGATTTCCCCATATAAATGTTGCCGCTGAACACGACTGGCGAAATCTCGCAGCCTTCCTGCAGGAAAATCTCCTTGGGAGAAGGTGGGATCTGAACTCAGATTTCAACCGGAGAGCAGTGCTCAACTACTAACTACCTCTCAGACTATCCTTGATCTGACTTTGCTGGCTTTACCTTGCACTAAACGTTATTCCCTTATCATGTATCTGCACACTGTAAATGGCTCGATTGTAATCGTGTGTTGTCTTTCTGCTGACTGGTTAGCACGCAACAAACGCTGTTCACTGTACCTTGGTACACGTGACAATAAACTAAACTGAATCACTAAATTGTTTTGGTATTTTTTTCTCTCCCTTCTTCTCAGTTGGAATTCATATCGGACGCTTCTGTGGCCAGGTCGCTCCAGACCGCATTCACCCCATCACGGGTATCCTGTCATTAACGCTGCACACAGACACAGCGATCGCCAGGGATGGCTTCTCTGCAAACTACTCCATTGTCCAGAAGAATTTCTCAGAGAGTGAGTATAAACCGATTGCTCGTCTCCATTTGGTATTGGATGGATTTCTCCGTTCATTGCTGGACAATATCCAGCACGTTGATGTACTGAGTTAGATTATATGGAGCAGCCACTAACTCTTATTGTGGATAATGTGGATTCACTCACGTTCAACAGCATTCCTTACGGAACCAACTAAGCCAAATTTTGCCAGCAGCAAGACAAAAGTACATCTTGCTTTCATATAATGCCCCAGTGTGCCTCATAAGTTAATAATCATCCTTTAGCTTTAGTTTATTTAGGTTTAGTTTAGAGATGCAGCACGGAAACAGGCCCTTTGGTGCACCGAGCCCGTAACGACCAGCGACCCCCGCACGCCAACACTATCCTACACCCACTAGCCACAATTTACACTTACACCAAGCCAATTGACCTAGAAACCTGGAGTGTGGGAGGAAAACCGAAGGTCTCGGGGGGGAAACCCACGCAGGTCACGGGCTGAACGTACAAACTCCGCACAGACAGCGCCCCTAGTCGGGATCGAACCCGGGCCCCCCGGCGCTGCGCCACCGTGCCGTTCTAGACCAAAGCAAACAGTAGGCGAGACAATTCTGAACATGGGTCAATGTGGCCAGACTAGTGGAAGGAGCGTGAGTGGAAGGTATTTATGTGGTGGTGATCGCGATACAGTGTGTTTTATTACGGTCATGGGACAAGACGAAAGCAATCTAGGAATAAAGGTTTGAGGGCCAGCAGGTTTAGCAAAAGCAAACTGGAAGCAGCTACTTGTAGATGAATCAATCTGTGTGCAGTGGGAGGCTTTCAACACAGGAGCTTCGAATGGTTCATAGCAAGCCTGTTTGTACACAGAGGGGTGGCAAGAATACCGCATCTCTCCCGTACCCCCACCTATCATATAACAATTTCCATAGAAGGCATGCTCGAGAAGGAAATGCAGACTCTGGAAAATCGAAGGTAGACAAAATTGCTGGAGAAACGCAGCGGGTGAGGCAGCATCTATGGAGCGAAGGAAATAGGCTTGCGATTTCCTTTGCTCCATAGATGCTGCCTCACCCGCTGAGTTTCTCCAGCATTTTTGTCTACCTTCCATAGAAGGTATATAAGGTAACACAAAGTGTATGGGTGACATTTCGGGTTGAGACCCTTCTTCAAACTTCAAAACTTGCAATCCCTTCACACGTACATGTCATATGAAATGTTTGATGATGCAGGTGATTGGGTTGGTGAAGGAAATGATCAGACTTGCAGTGGAGTGATTTGGGTGGGAACTTGATTGGGTTGAAGGCCATTGGCAACAAAGCGCGTATGTAACTGGTTATTAATGAAAACCAGCATTTAAAGTAGAACGTGGATGCCTCCAGATATCCTGACGCCATCTCAGACGAGGTTGAGACTTACATCAAAGCCAAAAAGCAAGCACACTGGGGAAACATTTAAGAAAGAACTGCAGATGCTGGAAAAATTGAAGGTAGACACAAGAAAATGCTGGAGAAACTCAGCGGGTGAGGCAGCATCTATCGAGCAAAGGAATAGGTGACGTTTCGGGTCGAGACCCTTCTTCAGACTGATGTGGTGGTAGGGGGGGGGGGGGGCGGGAAAAAGAAAGGAAGTGGGCTGTGGGAGAGCTGGGAAGGAGGGAGAAAGCAAGGACTACCTGAAATTGGGGAAGACAGTTTAACAACCCCCTCTCTCACTGCCCCCCCCCCCCCCCCCCCCCCCCCCCCCCCCCCCCTTCCTTCCAACTCTACGACCACGAAACTCCATCCTATCCCCCCTGGTCAAATCCCTCCCTACCTATGTCCAAGACACCTCACACGCTCTTCGTCTCCTCCATGACTTCCGTTTTCCAGGTCCCCCACTCCCTCATCTTCACTATGGATGTCCAGTCACTCTACACCTCCATCCCCCACCAGGAGGGTCTTAAAGCTCCCCCGTTTCTTCCTCAACCGCAGAACCAACCAATCCCCATCTACCGATACTCTCCTCCGCCTAGCGGAGCTGCTCCTTACCCTCAACAACTTTTCCTTCAACTCCTCCCATTTCCTCCAAATCCAAGGCGCGCATGGGCCTCAGCTATGCCTGCCTCTTTTTTAGGGCACGTCAACAATCCTTGTTCCAGGCGTACCTTGGCCCTATCCCTGAACTCCACCTCTGCTGCATCGATGACTGCATTGGTGCTACCTCCTGCGCCATTGCAGAAGTCACTGACTTCATCCATTTCACCACTAATTTCCATCCGGCACTCAAATTCACCTGAACCATTTCCAGCATCTCCCTACCGTTTCTAGACCTCATTATCTCCATTGCAGGTAACAGATTACTGACCGACATCTACTACATACATCCGTCACATACAACAGATAATCCTCCCACATTTTCCCCACCTCCAACGGGATGCCACCACTGGCCACATATTCCCATCTCCTCGCCTTGCGGCTTCCGTTCCCTCCGTAACTCCCTGGTCAATTTGTCCCATCCCATGCGAAACCACCCCCTCCCCTGGTACTTTCCCTTGCAACCACAGGAAATGCTACACTTGTCACTTTACCTCCCCCCTCGACTCCGTCCAAGGACACCGTCTTTCCAGGTGAGGCAGAGGTTCACCTCATCTATTGCATCCGCTGCTCTAGATGTCAGCTGCTCTACTTAGGTGAGACCAAGCACAGGCTTGGCGATCGCTTCGCCCAACACCTCCACTCAGTTCGCAATAACCAACTCGATCTCCCGGTGGCTCAGCACTTCAACTCCCCCTCCCATTCCGAATCCGACCTTTCTGTCCTGGGCCTCCTCCATGGCCAGAGTGAGTCCCACTGCAAATTGGAGGAGCAGCACCTCATATTTCGCTTTGGGTAGTTTACACCCCAGCGGTATGAACATTGACTTCTCCAATTTCAGGTGGTCCTTGCTTTCTCCCTCCTTCCCCTCCCATTCCCAGCTCTCCCACAGCCTGCTGTCTCCGCCTCTTCCTTTCTTCTTCATGCCCCCCCTATCCCCACATCAGTCTGAAGAAGGCTCTCGACTGAAAACGTCACCCATTCCTCCATAGGCAGCTCCATAGATGCTGCCTCACCCGCTGAGTTTCTCCAGCATTTGTGTCTACCTTCACATTGAGGAAACATGTGAGCGTGAAGTAACCAGTGAGCGGAAAGACAACACATGATGGCAATCGCGCCATTCACAGCGCATAGCCACATGATAAGGCAATAATGTTTAGTGCCAAGGTAAAGCCAGCAAAGTCCGATCAAAGATAGTCCGAGGGTCACCAATGAGGTAGATAGTAGTTCAGGACTGCTCTCTGGTTGCAGTAAGATGGTTTAGTTGCCTGATAACAGCTGGGGAGAAACCTGTCTCTGAATCTGGAGGCGTGCGTTTTCACACTTCTGTACCTTTTGCCCGATGGGAGAGGGGAGAAGAGGGAGTGGCCAGGGTGTGACGCGCCCTTGGTGATGCAGCTGGCCTTGCCGGGGCCGCGCGAGGTATAAATGGAGTCATTGGATGGGAGGTTGGTTTGTGTGACGGTCTGGGCGGAGCCCACAGTTTGCTGCAATTCCTTGCGGTCTTGGTTGGAGCTGTTCCCAAGCCAAGCTGCGATGCATCCCGATACAATGCTTTCCACTATTACAGTCTAAACACTGTTCTCTCCCCGACTGAATCCTTTTTCACTATCAATCATTCATTCTGACACCACCATCCTTTCCGTGACTGAGTCCTCGTCAGGGAATATTGATCATTCATATCCAGAGCCTCTACAATCCTCTCCCTTGTTCGTCATGATAAGGTGAAATGCATTGCACCTGCACCTGGTAATTTAAGGTGCAGGAGGAAACTGCTGATGCCGGTTTACACTGAAGATAGACACAACATGCTGGAGTAACTCAGCGGGACAGGCAGCATCTCTTGGGGAGAAGGAATGGGTGACGTTTCATGTCGAGACCCTTCTTCTGACTGAAAGTCAGGGGAAAGTGAAAACGAGAGATATAGACGGTGATGGAGGGAGATATAGAACAAATGAATGAAACGTCACCCATTCCTTCTCTCCAGAGATGCTGCCTGTCCCCCTGAGTTACTCCAGCATTTTGGGTCTCCCTTGGGTGTGAAGTCTAGTCAGGTATAATATTACACACAGCTGGTCTGCTGCCCTGAATTGTCAAATATCCCACTCCTCTGCAATTCTGGAGCTGGGAAGAAGCTGAGAAAATGTAAGAAAAAAGAGAGAGGGAGAATAATTGAAATGATGAATTCCATTTATATCAAACATATCATGTCTCTCTGACAATATATGTGTGAAGGGATTGCAAGTTTTTTGAAGGCATGTTTTTAAACTGCGTTTGATGAGCGTTTGACGGTACTGGGCCTATATTCGGAGTTTAGAAGGATGAGGGAGGACCTCATTCAAACGTACAGAATAATGAAAGGCTTGGATAGAGTGGATGTGGAGAGGATGTTTCCACTAGTGGGAGAGCCTGGGACCAGTGGTCGCAGCCTCAGAATTAAAGGACGTTCTTTTAGGAAGGTGATGAGGAGGAATTTCTTCAGTCCGAGGGAGGTGAATCTGTGGAATTCTTTGCCACAGGAGGCTGTGGCGGCCAAGTCAGTGGATATTTTTAAGGCAGAGTTAGATAGATTCTTGATGAGTACGGGTGTCAAGTGTTATGGGGAGAAGGCAGGACCTCATTGAAATGTAGGTGAATGAAGTTAGGAGGGAGAGATAGATCAGCCATGATTAAATGGCGGAGTAGACTAATTCTACTCCTATCACTTATGACCTTGTGATCTTATGACGGGTGTCGCAGTCAGCGATGGCAGCCTCGCCAATGGTTTGTCTGTCTTTTCGTCTTTTTTGTTATTTTTAGTGTGTTTCAAAAAAGTTTGTGTTCATGTTTTTCTGGTTTGTGAATGTTGTATTGTGGGGAAGGGGACCCACACATTGACGTGGACATCCCATGACTTTATCCTCGTGATAAGCAGCAGATACCCCACGACGGGCCTAGGGGCCAACTTTTTCTCACGCACGCTGTGCATTGTGTAAGTGCCGCTGACAAAATGCAACCCCCCTCGTTTGACATCACATCTCCCCACATCCAAGAGAGGTAGGCATAAGAGAGGAAAAGCAACAAATTAATTTTCAAAGGAAGTAACCAGTCTCCGTTAGAAAGCAGGGCAATTAATTAGCAGGAAGCAAGCTTTCAGTACGACAGGATGTGATGAATGGGTAGTTATTCTGCTATCGGTGATGCGCATTGAGAGTCAGAGAAATTGTGGTTTTTCTTTTGTTTCCTGAAATGGAATACTTTTTCACATCCATCCGATCAAACCTTGTTTATTGCCTTATCTGAAAGATGCCACCTCGAGCGATGTTGCACTGTGTTGAACACCTGGGGATATTTTGCCTTTATATTACTGCTTCAAGTGCGAGTTATCATTGATTTTTAATGGAAGGGTTTAATATGAACCACGGCTCATATGAACATTAGCGTAGGTGTCATTTGTCCTCCCTTTGGCTTGATGCAATCTATCTTGTCTCCTAGGCAGCACTGACAAAAAGTCTCAGTGCAAGCTAAGATACAGCTAGGAGTGAGATTCAAAGAGAAATGTTTTTGGCAGAACAGCTGAAGTCGTTGATTCTGACAGCATTAATTATGACCTTTATTGAGCAAAAATGACAGTGAAAGCCAGCAAGAACTGCTTCTCGTCTGACCGCCAGTGATTTAAAGAATCGCATCGAGGTGACAGAAATGGTGCAAATCGTATCAACAGTCATTTCTGATGTCCAAACGTCTGACATGCCGGCTTGTTGAAATTATATATGGTTGGGCTTGACAGCTTCAGTCTGTACCTGAGGCTGTGTGCTTCTCAATACTGTTCAAAGGTTTATATTGCAACACCACGTGGAGGATTTTTTTATCCCTTATTTGTTCATATGAAGAAAGACTGGAAAGACTCGGCTTGTACTCGCTAGAATTTAGAAGATTGAGGGGGGATCTTACAGAAACTTACAAAATTCTTAAGGGGTTGGACCGGCTAGATGCAGGAAGATTGTTCCCGATGTTGGGGAAGTCCAGAACAAGGGGTCACAGTTTAAGGATAAGGGGGAAATCTTTCAGGACCGAGATGAGAAACACATTTTTCACACAGAGAGTGGTGAATCTCTGGAATTCTCTGCCACAGAAGGTAGTTGAGGCCAGTCCATTGGCTATATTTAAGAGGGAGTTAGATGTGGCCCTTGTGGCTAGAGGGATCAGGGGGTATGGAGAGAAGGCAGGTACAGGGATACTGAGTTGGATGATCAGCCATGATCATATTGAATGGCGGTGCAGGCTCGAAGGGCTGAATGGCCTGCTCCTGCACCAATTTTCTATGTTTCTATGTTCGCATTTGATATTGTTGGTGGGTCGGAACAAAGAGTAGGCCTAGGAAGGAACTGCAGATGCTGGTTTACAGCGAAGATAGGCCACAAAATGCTGGAGCAACTCAGTGGGATAAGCAGCATCTCCGAATCTTCAGTCTGATTCATCTAATCATTCAGTCTGAAGAAGGGGCCTCGACCCGAAATGTCACCCATTCATTCCTTCTATCCAAAGATGCCAAAGACGGGTCTCGACCTGAAACGTCACCCGTTCCTTCTCTTCAGAGATGCTGCCTGTCCCGCTGAGTTACGCCAGCATTTTGTGACTGTCTTCAGAACAAAGAGTATTACTGACCGCTCTTCCAATTGTGCTGACTGTGAGTGCCATATGTTTCTGCCTTTTTTTATCATCCAACATGAAAATGGGTGGTTGGAAAGAATATTTGACGATTGTTAATAAAGAATAATCCTGTGGAATTATAATTGAACATAGGAACAGCACTGTTCAAGAGCAGTCCTTTTAGCCCCCAATATCTATGCCGACATGATACCACAGAAGGCTGTGGAGGCTAAGTCAATAGATATTTTTAAGGCAGAGATAGTCAAAGTCAAGTCAAGTTTATTCGTCACATACACATACGGGATGTGCAGTGAAATGAAAAAGTGTCAGTGCGGACTTTGTGCAAAATGGCGGACTTTGAAGCAAAATGGCGGACCAGTTGAATGGCGGACTTTGTGCAAAAAAACAAACAAACAAACAAACAACCAACAAACTACAAACAGAATGGAACAGAATCACATGTTATTTTACATATTAAATATTGTGGGCGGTATTGTGGTACAGTAGAGTTAGTCCCTGGTGAGATAGGAGTTTACAGTCCTAACGGCCTCTGGGAAGAAACTCCTTCTCATCCTCTCCGTTCTCACAGCATGGCAACGGAGGCGTTTGCCTGACCGTAGCAGCTGGAACAGTCCGTTGCAGGGGGGGAAGGGGTCTCCCATTATCTTATTGGCTCTGGAGTTGCACCTCCTGATGTATAGTTCCTGCAGAGGGGCGAGTGAAGTTCCCATACTGCGTCCGGCCGAACGCACTACTCTCTGCAGAGCCTTCCTGTCCTGGGCAGAGCAATTCCCAAACCAGATTGTAATATTTCCAGACAAGATGCTTTCCACAGCCGCTGAGTAGAAGATAAACTCTCAATGAGTACGGGTGTCAGGGGTTACGGGGAGGAGGCAGGAGAATGGAGTTAGGAAGGAGAGATAAATCAGCCATGATTGAATGGCGGAGTAGACTTGATGGGCCGAATGGCCTAATTCTGCTCCTATCACTTATGAACTTATGAAATTAAACTCATCTCCTCTGCCTGCACCGTTAACAGTTAAAAGATTGGAAGATGAAAACTTTGCTTACTGATGACAACCTGGAGTGTATGGTTCACCTTTTAAAGCCTTTTCTGAGGAGATGCTATCAGTTGGAAAGATAAACTCAGAAATGCCCAATTTCTCTGTGAACAAAGATGGATATGCGATTTGCACAAAGGAAAGAACACTTCTTTTCATACAACGCTTTAGACATTCACCAGCCCTGTTAAATACATTGTGGACCTTGAGATAGAATGATTTGGAGTGAATCTCCAGGGGATATGTTGACTGATCGCACCTGGGTCGATGGTAGCTGTTGAATTATTGATGCATAAAAGTTTTTTTAGATGGAGACAGTTCAATCTATTGTATTTGAAGCTTAAGAAGATATGCCCAGCAACTGTCAATTTCTGTCAGTCTTCTTGCGTCAATACTTATATCTCTATTTTGTTTTATTTGGTGAAAGGTTTCTGACTATACCTTTATTTCTGGCAATAGGTTGAGTAGGCTGGGTCTCTGTTCCTTGGAACGCAGGATGAGGGGCAGTGTTTTCACTTTGGAGGAAATTACCCGAAACTCGGGAAATTCTGGTTGTCCTCGGGTACTTTTAGGGGAATTAAATAATATCGGGAAATTTCCTGGCCCGGTAAGCCTTCCCCAACTGCGCATGTGCGACAGGAGTTTTATTGGCCATTAACACAGCCAGATATGAACACCTTGAACAACAGTTAATACCAATAGAACTGCATCCAGGATAGAGGAGGAACAAGCTGTGGGGAGAGAGAGGGAAAGAGAATGAGGGTTAAAACGATAATTAAATTCAAATCGTACTTCATTGAATTGAATTGAATTGAATACTTTATTCACATGTGACAAGTCACAGTGAAATTCTTTGCTTGCCATACCCAAGGTATGCAAATAGTGGCCGACAAAGGGTGCTTACAAAGTTCCAAATTTCCCCCTCCCCCCCCAATCCCGTGCCAGTTCCCCCTTTCTTCTTCCCCCTTCCCCCATCCCCCACGGTGGTCCCCTCCAAGCCGGGATCTCCTTCCCCAGGTATCAGCAGCGTCCTCACTCCCACTCGCCCCGTCCTCGTCCGTCGCTCAGCGCCAGCATCGACCGCCGCGCCGACCTCACCACTAACGCTGTCGGGTCCTCTCTGTGGCGCCAACCCAGGTCCCAGCCACGGGCTCCGTCAACCCAGGCGCCGATGGCCGCGAGTTCCATCGAGCCGCGAGGCCCCACCTCCGACTCGCGCGGCTCCCGCCACGGCTTCTCAGCGGAAGCCGGAATTTCTTTGGGCAAATTTGAACTTTATAAAACAAAAATATTCCGTTCCGGAGGGACAATCGAGCAGAGCATCTTCATCCTCGATCAGTCACAGTACTGAGAAGAGCTCACATTTGTGTCTTGTCCTTTTTATGTCCAGGTATTCAATGCAATGAATCGCTCGGCATGGAATCGGGCAAGATTCGCGCTGATCAAATTTTGAGCTCGAGCAATTACAACATATACTGGTCCTCGGAAAGATCAAGACTGAATTACCCGGAAAACGCCTGGACACCGTCACAAGACACCAACAAAGAATGGATACAGGTAAACACAGCCACAACCTATTCTCGCTTGACGCTGAATGTCATGAATAAATAAAGGTCTTTTTTTTCCCTGCTGCCACCTGAGATGCGTGCTACGGATGAGAATTTCCAGCTTTGAACTGGCAAAGGCAAATGTCCCCAATCCAAACATCAAACAGGATTTCCGAGCATGAAATCTTCTACAATCAGTCACATAACTGAGGCTGATGGAAAATGCCGCGAGAAGCATGTCCTCATCAGTTCCGTGACTTCTCCTGCTCGTTTTCACCAGCATAATTTCTGTCTGTCACGCTGAGAAATGTTAATGGTCGGGATGGGCGACTCAGACATTTCGTCCTACTCTGCCCCCCTGCACCCTTTGACACAGACAATATCTGCATTCTCTCATATGCGGAGAGAATGGAGCAGCTGGGCTTGTACACTCTGCAGTTTGGAAGGATGAGAGGGGATCTCGTTGAAACATATAAGATTGTTAAGGGTTTGGACACGCTAGAGGCAGGAAACATGTTCCCGATGTTGGGGGAGTCCAGAACCAGGCGCCACAGTTTAAGAATAAGGAGTAAGCCATTTAGAACGGAGACGAGGAAACACTTTTTCTCACAGAGAGTGGCGAGTCTGTGGAATTCTCCGCCTCAGAGGGCGGTGGAGGCAGGTTCTCTGGATGCTTTCAAGTGAGAGCTAGATAGGGCTCTTAAAAATAGTCAGGGGATGTGGGGAGAAGGCAGGAACGGGATACTGATTGGGGATGATCAGCCATGATCACATTGAATGGCGGTGCTGGCTCGAAGGGCCGAATGGCCTACTCCTGCACCAATTGTCTATTGTCTATTGTCTATTGCATCTAGCAGAGTATGTAGGTCTCGCCCCAAAACGTTGTGATACGGCACAATACGATAGAACTTTTTTTATCCCAGGAGGGAAATTGATCGGCCAATAGTCATAAAAAACACAAAATACATGAGAAATGAAATGAAAGTGATTAAAATAAAGTTACCCATTCCTTCTCTGCAGAGATGTTGCCTGCCCGCTGAATTACTCCAGCATTTTGTGCCTATATCTGCATCTACTCCGGCCCGACTGATTTGGTTTTGTTTAGTTCAGAGATACAGTGCAGAAACAGGCCCTTCCTCGCCAGCCAGCGATCCCCGCGCCTTAACACCTCGCTACGCACACTAGGGACAATTTACGCTTATACCACGCCATTTAACCCTACAAACCCGTATGTCTTTGGAGCGTGGGAGGAAACCGAAGATCTCGGAGAACACCGATGCACTCACGGGGGGAGAACGTAAAACTCCGTACAGACAAGCATCCGTAGCTCTGCAAGCGCTATAAGGCAGCAATTCTACTGCTGCGTCACCTTGCCGCCCATTAATTCATTTTGCGTAAGCTATTTGCAGTCATAAATACCGCAATTATAAAGTGCGCACCGGCATGTCTCTTTCTAATTGTAAAGGGAGTCAACTAAAATTCCAGGGTAAAATAAATGTATATCCGTCTCAAAGTACAAAGAAGGGCAATACTTCTCGTATCGTAGCAGGTCTAATCCCCATAACCAATCAGCTGTCATGGTAAGAGACCCTACATCTGTTTTTAGTCAGAGGTCTAATTCTGCTTTATATATTGACTTTATAATTTAAAGCTCCATTATTATTAATCTTATAGCAGAGGTCCAAGGACGGCTAGACATGAAATTCATCACTGGGTTATTCGTTATTGATTCTGTTGTGGACGTGCCGGAGAATTAGCATTCTTTGTCGTCAGCTGCTTATAATGCGACTTGTAAAGCATACTTATTCATTTGCTGAGAGACACAAGACGCTGGAGTAACTCAGCAGCACAGGGCGGCATCTCTGGAGAGAAGGAATGGGTGACGTTTAAACCGTCATCTGCAGGGTGGTGAATTTGTGGGATTCCTCGCCGCAGGAGGCCCTGGAGGCCAAGTCAGTGGATATCTTTATGGCAGAGATAGATAGATTCTTGATTAGTACGGGTGTCAGGGGTTATGGGGAGAAGGCAGGAGAATGGGGTTCGGAGGGAGAGATAGATCAGCCATGATTGAATGGCGAAGTAGACTTGATGGGCCTAATTCTACTCCTATCGCTTATGAACTTATGACGTTTCTGGTCGAGACCACTCTTCAGTCTGAAGAAGGGTCTCGACTAGAAACATCACTCATTCCTTTCCTCCAGAGATGCTGCCTGTCCCGCTGAGTCACTCCAGCATTTTGTGTCTATCTTGGATTTGAACCAGCACCTGCAGTTCCTTCCTACACATTAATATGTTACTTGCTACCAACATGTTGAAAGCATGTGGCTGTGGACTCCTCCATCTGCATCTAAACTGATTTAAAGGAAAATAATGGGGGTTTTTTAAACCTATTTGCGAATTTTCAGAAGGAATTATTGCACTTCTTGTAGTTTTTGAAAAAACAAACTGTGTTCAAAGTTGAATGGCAAGACTGATATTGGTGATGCATTTGAATTAATTCAACTAGATGGTCTCTCTCCGCAAATATCATGGTCCATGACCATGAAGACACACCTTCAAAGCTGCCAAATGACGTGCCAGTATTTTGACCTAGAAACATCCAACAACGCACAGCACCTCATAGGTAGGATAGTGCTTGGTGGCAAAGTGGTTAAGAGAGAGACACAAAGAGTTGCAGATGTTTGAATCTTGAGCCAGAAACAAGGTGCTGGAGTAGCTCAGCTTGTCAGGCAGCATCTGTGGAGGAATGGATGGATGATGTTTTGGGTCAGGACCTTTCTCTAGACCCAACTGGATGAGCAGCTGGAGTTTTAGTTTGGACACTAAATGCTGGAGTAACGCACCTCTGGTTTATTCCCCCTCTCTCTACTCTCAGTCTGAAGAAGGTTCCGACCCGAAATGTCACCCATTCCTTTTCTCCAGAGATGCTGCCTGACCCACTGAGTTACTCCAGCATTTTGTGTCTTATCTTCGGTACAAACCAGCATCTGCATTTCTTTCCGACAGCATTTTAGTTCAGTTTAGTTGAGAGATACGTCATGGAAACAGGCCCTTCAACCCATCCCGTCCATGCTGTCCAACGATCGGCCATACCCTAATCCTATCCCACACACTAGGGGCAATTTACAGAAACCAGTTAACCTGCAAACCCGCACTTCTTTGGAATGTGGGAGGGAACTGGAGCACCCAGAGGAAACCCACGTGGTCTCAGGGAGAAGGTGCAAACTCTGTACGGGCAACACCCATAGTCAGGATTGAACCCAAGTCCCTGGTGCTGCAAGGCAGCACCTCTACCGCTGCACCAGCGTGCCACCCCGAGACTATTAGGACTTGACTATTGATCTGGAGATGTGAATTAGAATTCCCTCATGGCAACTGCAAGGTTTCAAATTGAATAATTAAATCAATTTGGATATCTTTAAAAGGAAGTCACAGTAAAATGTAACCAATACTTAATAAAAACATCTGATGCACGGATTCCCCACAGTCTGGCTTGACTCAGACATGGTTGACTCTAAGCTGCTTCCTCAGCTCAACGACAATTTGGGACGGACAATAAATATTGGCTTTGCCAGCTACATCCGCATCTTGTGAATATTATTAATAAATGTAAAACACATCCTCAGCTTCATCCCCTTTGGTCTCTCGCTTTCACACCGTACCCTTCCATATATCTGCGTCTCCCACTCCCCTGACTCTCAGTCTGAAGAAGTGTCGCGGCCTGAAACGTCACCCGTTCCTTCTCTCCAGAGACGCTGCCTGACCCGCTGAGTTACTCCAGCATTTTGTGTCCATCTTCGGTGTAAACCAGCATCTGCAGTTCCTTCCTGCACATCCTAATAGAGTCATAGGGTGATACAGTGTGGAACATCCGGCTCAACTTGCCCACACCGGCCAACATGTCCCAGCTACACTAGTCCCACATGCCTGCATTTGGTCCATATCCCTCCAAACCTGTCTTATCCATGTACCTGTCTAACTGTTTTTTAAATGTTGAGATAGTCCCTGCCACAACTACCTACTCTGGCAGCTTGTTCCATACACCCACCACCCTTTGTGTGAGGACCCCTCATATTCATATTAAATCTTTTCCCCTTCACCTTAAACCTATGTCCTCTGGTCCCCGATTCCCCGACTCTGGGCAAGAGACTCTGTGCGTTTACCCGATTTTTTCCTCGAATCGTTTCCTTTCGTCCAAAACAACCTGAAAGAATTCACTTTCTTTTCATCAGCCTGCCTGTGTATCTGTGTTGTTCGAGTGGGTGCAGGAAATACAATCCCTAGTTTCACGTAATGGTTAGAGATGCATCAATGTTGTGTAACTTCAAAGGGTGGTGGTTGTTGCTAGGCGGAGGATACTGATGGTGCATTGATCAGAAGGAACATGACCTTTGCTAATGGTGTGGGTAGCATGATGGTAGCAAAGTAGTATGCGTCTCTTCTCCGCAATTTGCCCAAACCTGCTTTTGAATTCAGATGTTTTCACACTTTGGCAAATTGTGCTTTAATCTAACATCCAATTTGAATATTACCTTCATTTTAAACGTTACTTTCTTTTTTTTTTTTTTAAACATACCTTTCATAAGCTCTACAGGGAGTTTTTGTGGGGTGTTGGAATTGGTGAATTTGAGTATTTGATGATGATTGGAATTTGATGATGTGTGTGAAATTTGATGGTTGTTGTGTGTGTTGATGATGGAATGATGTTGTGTTTTTGATTTTGAATTTGTTGATGAAGGGTGTGAGTGGGTGATTTTTGTTGTGTGTTGAGGAATTGTTGTTGTGAATGTGTTGTTGTTGGTTTTTTTTTTTGTTGATTTTTGATTGTTGTTTTATTGTGATGGAATTTTTGTGGATGTTGTTTTGTGATGGAATGGTGAATTGAATTGTTGAATGAATTTGTTGTGTTTGATTGAATTGATGATTGAATTTTGTTATTGCTTGATTTTTTTTTGATGGGTGAATTTTGTGTGTTTGAATGAATGAATTTGTGTGTTTTTGATGGTTTTTGTGTTGAATTGTTGGAATTGGTGGTATGAATTGATTGATTGTTGTGAATTGATTTGTTGAATTGTTGTTGATTTTTGATTTGTGATGTTTGATATTGATTTGTTGATGATTGATGAATGTTGAATGATGTTGGTGGATTTTTGTGGGTTGTTTGTGAATTTGTGTTGATGATTGATTTGGTGTGTGAGTGATGAATTGTTTTGTTTTTGTTGTTTGAATGGTTTTGAAATTATGAATTATGTTTTTGTTTGTTTGTTTATTTTTATTTGTGGTTGTGGATGAGATGATTGGTGTTGGATTGTGATTTTGGAATTTTTGTGATGGGCTGTTGTGATGAATGTTTGATTTGATTGGGATGATGTTGTTGATGAATGTGTTGAATTTGTTTGTGATTTTGAGTGTGAATGATTGTTGTTGAGTTGATTGTGAATTGTGGTGTTGTTTGTTTGTTTGTGAATGAATTGTGTGTGTTGATTTTGATGAATTGTATGGTTTGGATGAATATGATTGTTTGATGAAATGATTTTTTGTTCCCATGTTTTGATGTATGGATGATGTTTGAATTTGATTGATGTGTGGATTTGTGATGTAGTTTTGGTGATTTTTTTTGGTGTTTGATTGTTGAATGGAATGAATGTTGGAAATTTGTGATTTTTATTGATGGATGTTGGAAATTTTTGGGAATGTGCGTTTGATTGGACTGAATGATTTGTTGTTTTGATGGTGATTGTTGGAATTGTGTTGATGTTGGGAATGATTGTTTTGAATGTTGGTGATGATTTTGTTTTGATTGGTGAATTGTGATGATTTTTGAAGGTTGATTTGTGTTGGAATTGAATGATTTTTTGAATTGAATTGGTGATTGTGAATTTGATATTGATTGGTGTTTTGAGTGAATTGATGATGTTGTGTGTGAATTATGTTTGATGATTTGATGAATGAATTTTGAGTATGAGATTTAATGATGGGTGGTGTGATGATGTTTTGTTGTGAATTGTGGTGTGTGTTGTTGTTGTGATGGTTTTTTGTTTTTGTTTGTTGAATGTTGTTGATGATGATGTTATGTGGAATGTTGATTTTATTTGATTTGATTGTGGATATGTGATTGTGATTTGATTTTATTTTGTTTTGATTGAATGATGAAGGTTTGGATGGATTGGTTGTTAGTGTTTGTGAATGATGATTGATTGTTGAATTTTTGTTGTGGATTTGAAGTGGAATTTGATGTGTTTGAATTGTGAATGTGTGAATTTGATGTTTTTTTGCTTGTTTTGAATATTTGTGTTGATTTTGATTGTGGATTTTTTGATGAATTGTGGAATTTGATTTGTGTGTTTTTGAATGATGTGTAGTGTGTGATTGTGAATTGAATGATTGTTTGTTTTGGTGTTTGGACATGTGTGGGTGTGAATTTTGTTTGATTGAAATGGTGTTTGTTTGATGAATTTTGTTTGATTTTGATGGTGTTTTGATTTGAATTGTTTGTTTGTGATTGTGGCTTGCTATTTTTTTGTTGATTGATTTGAATTTTTGATGATGTATGTTTGAATTGATATTGATGTGGGAATTGGTTGTGTTGAAATTGTGGTATTTTTGATGAATTATTTGAATTGATGTTGTTGTTTTTTTGATGTTGAATGAAGTGTTTTGTGTGTTTGGATTGATGTGATTTGATTGTGAGTGAATTGAATTTGGTTTTTGATTTGTTGTGATTTTGTGATTGAAATGAATATTTTGATTTTGTGATAATTTGTTTGTGTTGAAGATATGTGTTTTGTGAGTTATGATGTTTTGTGAATGTTGTTTTGGTTTTTGGTTGTTTTGTGTTGATTTGTTTGAATTTGTTGTGAATTGATTGTGTTTTGTGTTTTGGTATTTTTGATTGTGTGATGATTGGTGTGCTATTTGTTGAATGAACTTGAATTATTGTTGTGATTTTTTGATGTTGTTGATTTGTGATGTGGAAATTATTTGTTGATGATGTGTTTGAGAATTTTGTGATTGTTTTTTTTTTGAATGAATTGTTGATGTGATTTTGTTTGGATGAAATGGAATGTTGATGGTTCGATTTGATGTTTTTATGATGTTTTGTGTTTTTTTTGTGATTGATTGGTAGTTTTTTGAATGTTGGATTTGATGAATTGTGTTATTTGTTTGATGTGTTGATGATTTGATGTGATGTTGTTGAGCTTTGTGTGGATTGAATTGATGAATTGTGAATTTTTGACATTTTTTGTTGATGAGAATTTGAATTGATATTGTGAATGTTGAATGAATGTGTGTGTGTTTGATTTTTTGTGAATGTGTTGTGATGTTATGGTTGCACTTTGTGAAAGGTGATGTGATGTGATTGGTTATTTTTTTTTTGAATTGTGTTTTGAATGTGTTGTGATTGTGTGATGTGAATTGTTTGTTGGGTGAAATTTTGTTTGAATGATTGAGTTTGGATTGAATTGAATTGGTGTTGAATTTTGGTGATGATGTTGTGTTTTGATTGGATGAATGTGGTGGATGTTGTGAATGCAGGGTGATGTGTTGAATTGATTTTTATTTTGGAATTTGATGTGTGTGTGATTTTGAATTGTTTGTGATTTGTGATTTGTTTTGAATGATGTGTGAAGTTTTGAATTGATGAATTTGATTTGTGTGTTGATGTTGTTTCGTTGATTGATTGTGTTGAATTTTGTTGTGGTGTTGAAATTGCTTTTGATGTGGTTGTGAATGAATGAATTTGAAGTTTGGGGAAAACATGTTTTTTGTGTTGTGATTTGAATTTGTAATGGTTTTTTTTGTTGATTGATTTGGAATGATGTTTTGTTTCGAATTGATGATGGAATGTTTGATTTTTTTTGTGATGATTATGGGGGTGATTTTGATGATTTGTTTTTTGTTTGATGTGAATTGAATGTGATTTAGAATGTTTGTGAATTGATTGAATGATTGAATGTTGTGTGTTGTTTGGGTGTTTGATGATTGTGGTTTGAAGTGAAGGAATTTGATGATTTGAATTGATTTGAATTTTGAGTGGAAATTGATTGTGATGTGATTAATGGAATGATTGGATGGTTTGATGATTGAATTGTGTGTTGTTGATGTTGAATTGTTTGTTTGGTGTTTTGAATGGTTGATGTTGTTTGTATTTTGTGATTGTTGGTGAATTGATGGTGTGTTATTTGAATTGAATGATTGTGTTTTTTATTGTTTGATGATGTGAATGGTTGATTGAAATGCAGTAGTTTGATTGATTTGAATTGTTGAATATTTATTTTTGTTGTGATTGTTGAATTGTGGATGATGATGTTTGTTTTGTTGAATTGTTTTGATGAATTTTTGTGTTTGATGATTGATGTGTTGAATATGTGATATGTTGTGAATTGATTTATGAATATTTTGTTTTGATTTGGGCTTGTGATGTGTTGATGTTGTTGAATTATTTTGAATTGAATTTTGTTGAATTGTTTTGAATTTTTGTGTTTTGTTGGGAGTTTGTTGATTTTTGAATGTTGTGTGTTTGAATTGCAGAATGGTTTTTTTGATTTGTGTGAATTTATTTGGTTTTGATTGATTTTGTTTGATTGAATTGTGAATGAATTTGTTGGGTTTTTGGGGATGAAAAAATGATGGGGTTTGTTGGTTTTTGAATGCTGAATTGTGTGAATTGTGATGAGATTGGAGAATTTGTGATTTGATGTGATTATGAGAGTTGAATTGTTGATTGATTGTGTTTTTTTGAATTTGTGAGTTTTTTGTTTTGACTGTTGATGATTGTTTTGATGTTTGTGATGTGATGTTGTGAATGTGATGATGTGGAATTTTGTTTTGAGGGAATGAATATTTTTTGGTGATGTTTGGTGAAATGAGTGTTGGAAATGAATTTTGTTGATGATTTGTTGTGTGAATGATGTGAAGAGGATATGTGTGTTTGTTTTTTTGGGAGTTTTTGGATATTGTTGTTGAATGGATTGTTTTGATGTTTGATGATTTTTGATGATGTGTTGTTTGTTGTTTGTGTTTGGTTTTGAGAGTTGAATTTGTTTTGTGATTGATTTTTTTGTTTGTTTGATGATGGTGAATTTTGTGGTATTGAATGTTGTTGAATATGTTGATGGTGTTGATTTTTTTGAGTATTGAATGTTGATTTGGTTGTGTTTTGAGGAATTTTGATTTTGTTTGTGGATAATGTGTTTTTGATTATGAATTTGAATTTGAATGTGAATGTGTTTTGATTTGATGATGATTATGTTGGGGATTTGATTTGTTTGTTGTTGTTATTTTGATGAATTGGATTTGTTGTGTGATGATGTTTTGAAATGTGGTTGAATTGATGTAAATTTGATGAAGATGTTGTTGAATGTTGAGTGAATTTTGTTGTGTGTGTGTGATGATTTTGATTTGTTTTGTTTTTGTGTTGATTGTTGAATGATGGAATGATATGAAGTTGATGATTGATTTGTGTGTGATGTTTGGATGATGAAGGTGAATATGTTGAATTTTCGGTTTTTTTTGATGTGTTTGAATTATGAAAATTTTTTTTGATTGTATGTGATTGTTGAATGATTGAATTTTGTTGTTTGGAAGTTGAATGGGTTTTTTTGTGGGTGAATGTGTTTTTTTTGAATGATGAATTGGATTGATTGTTGAATGGTTGTTTGATGTTTTGTTGAATATGATGGGATTTGAATGAAGAATTCTCAGCGGGCCAAACCTGCCATCTGCTGAGTTCTCTGTAAACTAGCTTACAGAAGAGCCTTGAATTAACATATGAGCAGGGATTCCACTCCATTTATACCTCACGCTGCCTCGGCAGCCCAGCAGCACAATCAAGGACGAGTCGCACCCTGGCCACTCCCTCTTCTCCCCTCTCCCATCGGGTAAACGGTACAGAAGTGTGAAAACGCCACACCTTCAGATTCAGGTAGACAGAAATGCTGGAGAAACCTCAGCGGGTGTGAGGCAGCAATCATTTGGATGCGAAGGAAAGGATAGGCTCAAATAGGCGACGTTTCGGGTCGAACCTCTTCTTCAAACTCATGGATTCAGGGACAGTTTCTTCCCAGCTGTTATCAGGCAACTGAACCATCCTACCACAACCAGAGAGCAGTCCTGAACTACTATCTACCTCATTGGTGACCCTCGGATTTTCTTTGGTAGGACTTGGCTGGCACTAAACAGCTTTCCCTTATCATGTATCTGGCCACTGTGAATGGCTCGATTGCAATCATGTATTGACTTTCCGCTGACTGGATAGCACGCAACTAAAGCTTTTCCATGCACCTCGCAGGCACGTGCGTCAGCGGTAGGCAAGGTAGGCATACCTTCTATCCTGACTATATATAAAATGGTATATTAAATATATATATAAAATATATATATAAAACATATATAAAATGGTCATAAATAGTAAAGGCACGGGAGAATTTTGCTTCCCTAAGAGATCGATCTCTGAGGGAGGCATAATTCGCCCGTGCCCTTCTTCTGCAGTACATTTAAAACCCGGAAGTATGTGCTACTCGCGTGCCGTCGACACTACTTCAAGCCACCGGTGGCAATGGTCCACGGACTGCGTGCATGTGCTGCGCTGCGCACCACCCTACTGCACATGCGCACCAGCCTCCTGCGCATGCGCGTGGGCAAGTTTCTTGGCGGGTTTTTCAAAGATGGATAGTGATTACCTGAAGAGTTTCTCGAAGCAAACTTATGAGGAAAAGACCGAAATAATTAAAAATGGCAGACCAACACCGGAAACTTCAACAGCACAAAGGAACAAAAAAAAATTGAACATTTAAAACAGCTTGGCACAACAGGAAACAAAGAGAGAAGAATGGGTTTTATGTACAAATAATATGGTAAGTAAATTTCTTTGAGCTATATGTTTTTAAATACTTTATTAAGAGATAGGACCTATTGAAGACAAATTACTTGATAAAAGTCGAGAGAACAATCTGCGCATGCGCGGTTTTCAAGGTTTTTAAAAGCCACTGCCTACCCTGACTAATTACACACGGCACGTGCCTGGTACCTCGGTACACATGACAATAAACTAAATTATATCCCTTCTATGAATATTCATGAGCATTCTAGAAACGTGATTGGTCAATCGCTATTCGACGGACCAAAAATAAATCGCACTACCCCCGATTAGTTTTTGCTATTTTCTCCTGGGCAGCACTGCGCATGCTCTTTTTACTATTTTCTTCCTTGGTAAAACTGAGCATGCTCAAAACATCGGTCACGAAATTTTCTTCAATTCGAACCACGAACGCGCAGACGGCAATGCTGCAGCAGTACAGCGAGACTAGACGCAAATCGTGGCATGGGAAAACTTTGCGAGATAGGATGAGAAGAGAGTAAAATGTTCTTATCCTGCATAGTTCAGATTCAGGAGGCAGAATTTCTTCACTTTAATTGATAAATCTACAAAAAAATCACGATTTATTTTCTGTACTTTTTATTTTTATTAGATTTTATTTTTATTATATGTTATGAAGGGATATAAAACAAATATACCAAGCTTTTAGTTCAAAAGTATAGTGGAAATTATCTTATCTTCGGAGGGGATAGTTACTATTTTTTCTTGGGGCTTCGCCCTCGGAAAAAGTAGTTACTATGCCAGTTCCTCCTCAGATAGATAATTCCCACTATACTTTCTCACAGCTTGGTATATTTGTTCACTAACACTTGTTCTAGGCACCCAACTGAATGTTCTGCAAATGTGCCTCACAGATATCCATTGACTGCGGGTGTGTGTTCCCAAAAGTACATCATTTTGATTTATGGGGTTTATTAATGAGTTCTTCTGAACTGGTCTGAGTATCACTGAGACTCATTCATTCACTTAGATAATTAAACACAATTGCTCATGTTCGAGTCATTGAAAACATACAGCACAGAAGGATGCAATTCAGTAAGATGATCAAATAATCCCACCCTCCAGCACAGGTCCATTAGCCCTGATCCCCACTGCCCCACACGTTCAACTGTATAAAAATGTAATGAAGGTATCTGCCTCCACCGTACTTTCAGACAGCCCTGCCATTCTCTGTGTGAAACAAGTTTCCTTAACCCCGCTCTAATCCTTACACTAATTAATTTAATCAGTTCCCTTTCAGTTTTTTTTTTGTTTCCTCTAGGCTTTTGATAATTCACTCTCCCCACTTTTTCCTTTGTTCCAGCCTAGCTCATTATCCTTCACAACTAAACTAAAATGGTCAGGTCCAGACAACATCCTCTTAAACCTAAGATAGAACACAAATGCTGGAGAAACTCAGCGGGACAGGCAGGCATCTCTGGAGAGAAGGATTGGGTGACGTTTTGGGCCTATTGTTGCAGCCCCCCCATTGTCATGTGGTGACCAGGCAGTCAGTCACCACCTGAAGTTGTGAGCAAGGTACACAAACGCTATGATAGACAATAGACAATAGGTGCAGGAGTAGGCCATTCGACCCTTCGAGCTAGCACCGCCATTCAATGTGATCATGGCTGATCATCCCCAATCAGTATCCCGTTCCTGCCTTCTCCCCATATCCCCTGACAATTTTTAAGAGCCCTATCTATCTCTCTCTTGAAAGCATCCAGAGAACCTGCCTCCACTGCCCTCTGAGGCAGAGAATTCCACAGACTCACCACTCTCTGTGAGAAAAAGTGTTTCCTCGACTCCGTTCTAAATGGCTTACTCCTTATTCTTAAACTGTGGCCCCTGGTTCTGGACTCCCCCAACATCGGGAACATGTTTCCTGCCTCTAGCATGTCGAAACCCTTAACAAACTTATATGTTTCAATGAGATATCCTCTCATTCTTCTAAACTCGAGAGTGTACAAGCCCAGCTGCTCCATTCTCTCAGCATATGACAGTCCCGCCATCCCGGGAATTAACCTTGTATCATTATTGTATCATCATCTCCTTGTATCTTGTATGATCATTAATCGGGTAACACAACTACAAAGCCAGTAGGCCCCATCATTCTTAAACCCGCAGACATGCGACTGAGGGAGTGCAGCGGAGGTTCACCAGGTTAATTCCCGGGATGGCGGGACTGACATATGAGGAAAGAATGGGTCGACTGGGCTTGTATTCACTGGAATTTAGAAGGATGTGAGGGGATCTTATAGAAACATGTAACATTCTAAAGGAATTGGACAGGTTAGATGCAGGTAAAAATTTGTTCCGATTGTTGGGGAGAAGTCCAGAAACAGGGGTCACAGTTTATAAACTAAGGGGTAGGGCCATTTCGGACTGAGATGGAGGGGAAAAACCTTTTTCATGCCCAGAGAGTGAGCTGTGAATCTGTGGAATTCTCTGACACAGAAGGCAGTGGAGGCCAATTCATTGGATGTTTTCAAGAGAGAGTTAGATTTAGCTCTTCGGGCTAATTGAATCAAGGGATATGGGGAAACAGGAAAAGGGTACTGATTTTGGATGATCAGCCATGATCATAATGAATGGCGACAGTGCTGGCTCGAAGGGCCGAATGGCCTACTCCTGCACCTATTTTCTATATTTCTATGTAAACTTGTATGTTTAGGCAGGAACTGTAGATGCTGGTTTACACTGAAGATAGCCACAAAATGCTGGAGTATTTTGTGTCTATCAACTTGTATGTCCTTGCATTACAAAGTACAACCATATAAATCAAAAACTACTGGAGGAACTCAGGTCTGGACCTTTCTTCAGACAGTGCACATTCTGAAGAAGGGTCCCAACCTGAAACATCATCTGTCCATTTCCTCCACAGATGCTGTCTGACCTGCTGAGTTCCACCAATATTTTGTTTCTTTGCTCAAGATTCCAGCAATTGCTGTTTCTTGGGCTTCCATCTTAGTGCTGGAGGACCCCCACTAGTCAGGCAACATCTGTGGAGAGAAATGGATTCGGGTTAGATGCAATTTGGTTACATTCAAAAACTGACATGCACAGTAGTCATCCTTTAAGGGTCTCAATCTGAAACGTCGCCCATTCCTTCTAACCTGACATGCTGCCTGTTCCGCTGAGTTGCGGTAAATGAATGTTAAGGTGGATAACTCCCCAGGATCTGACCTGCAGTTGCGGGCATTGTGGGAGGCTAGCAAAACATCGCTAGGACCCTGGCAGAGATATTTGTTTCATCGTTAGCTGTGGGCTCCAGATGATGTAAATATAGCTGTGTGACTCTATGCCTCCGTGACTTCTTGTGTTTGTACTGCTTCTCCCAATGTTTGCAGTGCTTCTCCCCTTGTTGGAAGCATACCTCTCTGTGTTTGTGGCTCTTCTGGCCTTTCAATCGTTCAATTGTGTTTTTATTGTCCCATGTGTCGAAGTGCTAACACAGTGAAATTCTTACCCTACAAAACAGAGTGGGGGATTGTACCTTACGCAGATTATTGCCATAGCCACCACCCCCCCCCCCCCCCCGACCCCTGATTATCAAGTGTACAGAAAGAGTCTGCTGAGCCCCACATGCAAGTGGTGCCATGTTTTGGCACCATTTTCGAAGTCCACACTTGATCTAGTGAGCGGCGCCAGTCCCAGGCCAGTCCCAGGCCAGTCCCAGGCAAGTCCCAGGCAAGTCCCAGGCTGTTGCGGGGCCTCCAGCCATCTCTTCACTTGGCTGCCACATCCCTCTCCTTGCCTGTCCACCTTTGTTTCCCCAGGGATGCCTCCCGCAGCCGACCACTAGGGCTCGGCAGGGCAGACCCTGGTTCCCTCTCCTCTCCTGCCGACCTGACTCCTCGCCCATCGTCGCCAGATACATCCTCCGGGGGACTTCCCGTTGGCCGCATGTTTGCAACCTTCATCTTGTGTTTGCGACTCTTCTCCCAGTGTTTGAAGCACTTCTCACCGTGTGTCCATCACTTCTCTCAGTGTTTGTGACACGTCTTGTGTTTGCAACACTTCCCCTAATGTTGCAACACTTCCCCTAATGTTGCAACGTTCCCTAATGTTGCAACACTTCCCCTAATGTTGCAGCACTTCCCCTAATGTTGCAACATTCCCTAATGTTGCAACACTTCCCCTAATGTTGCAACACTTCCCCTAATGTTTATTGCAACATTTCCCCTAAGTGCAGCCAACTTCCCCTCTAATGTTGAAGCACTTCCCCTAATGTTGCACAACTTCCCCTAAATGTTGCAGCACTTCCCTAATGTTGCAGACCACTTCCCTAAATTGCAAACACTTCCCCTAATGTTGCAGCACTTCCCCTAATGTTGCAGCAAACTTCCCTAATGTGCAACCTTCCCTAATGTTGCAACATCTTCCCCTAATGTTGAATCACTTCCCTAAAGTTGCAAAGTTTCCTAATGTTGCAACTCCTTACCCTTTTTGTGTTTGCACACTTCCCCTATTTGTTGCAGCAATTCCCCTAAAGTTGAACAACGTTTCCCCTAATGTTGCAAACCACTTCGCTTCCCTAATGTTGCAAACATTCCCCTAAAATGTTGCAAACACTTCCCCTATGTTTGAACACTTCCCCTAATGTTGCAAGCACATCTCCCCTAAAGTTGCTAACGTTCCCTAATGTTGCAAAACAAACCACTTCCCTAATGTTGACATCTTCCCCTAAAGTTTGCAACTTTCCCCCTAATGTTTGCAACCACTTTCGTATGTTGCCAACACTTCCCATAATGTTGGCAACACTTCCCCTAATGTTGCAACACTCCCCTTAATGTTGCAACCACTTCCCTAAATAGTTGCAACACTTCCCTAATGTTGCAACATTCCCCTAATGTTTGCAGCACTGCCCTAAAGTTCCCCGTTGCCAACACTTCGCCTAAGGTGTGCCAAAATGTTGCAAACTTCGCCTTCTTCCCTAATGTTGCAACAACTTTCGTTCACTAATGTTGCAAACTTGTTCCTATTTGCGTAACACTTTAATGTTGCACACTTCGCCATCTAATGTTGCAAACTTCTAATTGAAGGTTGCAATCTTCCACCCACTTCTACTTGTTGCAATTCTCCCTATTTTCTTGCAGCATTTTGCTGGAAGTTTGCATAAACTAGAGGTTTCCGATCTGCAATTCCCGAGTCCAATCTCATTCATGAATGTCCCCAATCTAATGAGTAAAAGAAAAACAGGCAGCATCTCTGGATAGAAGGAATGGGTGTGGGTGATGTTTCAGTCGAGAACCTTCTTCGCGACCCAAAACGCCACCCATTCCTTCTATCCAGAGATCTGTGCTAGCCTGCTGAGCTACCCAGCATTTTGTGTCTTATCTTCGGTTTAAACCAGCATCTGCAGTTTCCCTCCTGCACTATTTATTTGAATGTTTTTTAATCTACTGCAGTCTTCTGTTTGGGCACCATCAGTGGTGTAAATGATTACTGCCTTCTTTTCCTCTTCATCATTGTCAACTGGGTGGTATTTGGACAACTAAGCTTCTATGAGCAACTGTGCACTGCAGTGTGAGGTCAGGTTTGTTTTCTTTTGCAACTTGGTGCCAGATGTTACATTTTCTTTCAACTCTAACTCGGCTGATTTAAATGTGTAGGAAGGAACTGCAGATGCTGATTTACACCCAAGATAGACACAGAATGCTGGAGTAACTCAGCATGACAGGCAGTATCTGTGGAGAGAAGGAATGGGTGACTTTTCGGAATAAAGGGGCTGTCCCACTTGGGCGACCTAATTGGCGCGTTTAGAAGAGTTTAAAAAAACGACAAGTTGAAGACCTCCTTCGACTATGTTGAAGACCAGCTTCGATTAGCTACGACTAGCTACGACTAAATTCGGGAAAATTGTACACCAAACAGTGGAGAGTGAAGACGACCTCCTTCGATCTCCTTCGACCTCCCTTCGACTATGATGAAGACTACCCTCGACTACCTTCGATTACCTACGACCTACTACGACCTACTACGACTAAATCTACGAGTAAAAAAGTATCGATTTTTTCCATGGCGACCTTTTTATACTCGCGGGCATTTTTAACATATTGAATAAAACGCCGCGACCTAGCTGAAGCCTCGAGTACGCGGAGACCACTCTCGAGCATGAAGGAGAGTTACGAAGACCTCCTACGACCTCGTGTCGACCATGCTGCGAGTATGAGTCAAGGGCAAACTCGCCAGAACTCGCGGATTAGGTCGCCCAAGTGGGACAGCCCCTTAAGGTCTTGTCCTGAAATATCACCCATTCCTTCTCTCCAGAGAATCTGCTTGTCCCGTTGAGTTACTCCAGCATTTGTGTGTCTCTCTCTAGTATAACCGGGTGGTTAATGCTTATCTTTATCTCTCTATGATTGAAAGTGGGCAAAACTGAAAAGCCAGTTGCTGTTTCCACTGATCAGAGAAGTGGACATTCCCTGGTTAACGCGACAGGCCAGAAATATTTGAAACTGCTGGAACGTAGAAGCACAAAGATACTCAGGTTCTCGAGACCCTTCTTCAATCTGAAGAAGCGTCTTGACCTGAAACGTCATCCACTCCTCTCCAGAGATTGCCGCCCGTCCCGCTGAGTTACTACACCATTTTGTGTTCATCTTTGGCAGCCTCAAATGGACAGATCATTAGTGATAGGAGCAGAATTAGGCCATTCGGCCCATCCACTCTACTCTGCCATTCAATCATGGCCGATCTATCTCTCCCTCCTAACCCCATTCTCCTCCCTTCTCCCCATAACCTCTGACACCCGTACTAATCAAGAATCTATCTATCTCTGCCTTAAAAATATCCACTGGCTTTGCCTCTGCAGCCTTCTGTGGCAAAGGATTCCACAGATTCACCGCCCTCTGACTAAAGAAATTCCTCCTCATCTCCTTCCTAAACGTGCGTCCTTTAATTCTGAGGCTAAGACCTCTGGTCCTAGACTCTCTTACTACTGGAAACATCCTCTCCATATCCACTCTATCCAAGCCTTTCACTATTCTGTATGTTTCAATGTGGACCCCGCCTCATTCTTCTAAACTCCAGCGAATATAGGCCCAGTGCCGTCACCATATGAGGCTGGAGGCTACCTAGGTTCCTTGACATTCGTGATGGGCCTTTCCCCTTTTGCAATCATATGACCCATTCTCTTTGCACCTCTTGGGCCCCGTGCTCAACTGGCTTCAAGCCAAAACCACCCTTAACCACCTTTGGTCCAGGTCCTGATGGAGAAATGGCTGATGTGGTTGTTACTGATTCCAGCACCTGCACCTTGCTCTGCAAAGCTTTCTTTTCTTTGCCAACTCTCCTTGCCTTCTCAAAAGTAGAATCTTGACCTTTAAAGACCTGTACGCTTGTACGTTTTCTCAATCACACATTAATCTGGCTTCTTAAAGCTCTGAGCAAGAATGTTCCTAAATTGCACTGACTTGCTACTCTGCCCTTCAGACTGAAATTTGAATCCTCAATTATCTCCTCCAGCATCTGATCGTGAGCACTGGGATTTTGATTCATGCGAAGTTGAAATGCACTTTTGGCAACAATCTCATCAATTGGGACATTTACTGAAGGTTTCTAGCATGATATAACTCTATTATTAATTGCTTTTTACATGCTTGAGGATGATTGCACTTTGTTTTTAAATGGTGTCAACCATGACATCTCCAATGCTATCAGCCCTCAAATGCATGGTACATGTTCCAAGTAATTCTACATACTCATAGCACTTTATCGTAATCCCATTTGTGTCATTTTTCTGCCATCCCATCTTGAGCGTCATCTTCGATGAATGCCTTCTGTTGCTTCACTCCTCTTGAGAATTACAAATTGACAATAGACAATAGACAATAGGTGCAGGAGTAGGCCATTCGGCCCTTCGAGCCAGCACCCCCATTCAATGTGATCATGGCTGATCATCCCCAATCAGCACCCCGTTCCTGCCTTCTCCCCATATCCCCTGACTCCGCTATTTTTAAGAGCCCTATCTAGCTCTCTCTTGAAAGCATCCAGAGAACCTGCCTGCACCGCCCTCTGAGGCAGACAATTCCACAGACTCGCCACTCTCTGTGTGAAAAAGTGTTTCCTCGTCTCATGGCTGTCTGCATTTTGGGTCCTCCCTGCCTCCCAATCTGTTCACCGGAATGGTGGCTTCTTCTGAACAGGTCTAAAAGAAGGCCGCACTTTCCCTCGATCATTCACCTTGCCTGCAAGCAACAAGTAAAATATGCTAAAGACGCCCGTACAAATGTTGGGGCAACTCAGCGGGACCGGCAGCATCTCTGGAGGGAAGGAACGGGTGACGTTTCGAGTCAAGACCTTTGTTCAGACTGACCCGAAACGTCACCCATTCCTTCTCAGCAGAGGTGCTGCCTGTCCCGCTGAGTTACCCCAAAACCTTGTGGCTGTCTTCGGTTTAAATCAGGATCTGCAGTTCCTCCCTGCAAGTGAGATACACTGCCAGTCCGTCTGCAATAAAAACTATCAGCGCGGAACTGTAGCACTTCCGTTATTAATTGTGTGACATTGTCATTTATGTCAGTTCATAGTTGCCTTCACAGATATTTGGACATGCGTGACAATACTCGACTAGGCATAACAAGGATCACTTTCTTCTCTCTATTTTTAACCATGTCATTGCATACCAATTCAATATTCTTTGAGCTATAAATTTTACAAATAAAATTAATAAATATAGGAAGCAAATGCTTCCTTCCTTTAGATAAAATTAATTCAACACCTTCACACACACCAATAGCACACTCACGATAAGTAGAAACGGCCTGGATAGAGTGGATGTGGAGAGGATGTCTCTCCCCACTTGTGGGGGAGTCTAGGACCAGAGGTCACAGCCACAGAATTAAAGGACATTCCTTTGGGAAGGAAATGAGGAGGAATTTCTTTAGTCAGAGGGTGGTGAATCTGTAAAATACTTTGCCACAGAAGGCTGAGGAGGCCAAGTCAATGGATATTTTTAATGCTGAGATAGATAGTTTTGTGATTAGTATGGGTGTCAGGGGTTATGGGGAGAAGGCAGGAGAATGGGGTTAGGAGGGAGAGATTGAATGGCGTAGACTTGATGGGCCGAATGGCTTAATTCTGCTCCGTTCACTTAAGACACGACCTTAATGACCCAAGGAAGATGAATGTTTGAGTGTGATATCCGATAGCTTCTGATTCTGGGTTGTTCAAAGGGAGATTGTATCTCTAAAAGGGATGTAAGATGAGCTAAGAACTTTGTCGGAATTCCGTGCAGCTGGAAAGGTCTGCATAGAGTGGAATGCTGGAATTTTGAGGATATCCCATGTTGATTTATTTTGACATCCTGATGGATCTTACTTTACCACATCAGTCGACGTTTCGGTGGAATAGATTGTCTTCATCAACTGCTTTCCATTCACGCTGTTTCCCAAGCAGCTTATCTCTTAAGGGCCTGTCCTACCAGCATCCGACTCCAGGCGGTGAGCGCGACCAAACTGGAAGCGGGGGCCGCGCGGGGGTCAGGTGATCCCCGTACAGGGCCGGTCCCAACAGCATGCGCCTGCATGCGAAGAGGGCGACCAAACCGGCAGCGGGGGCCGTGCGGAGGTCGGGTGAGTGGCGCGACATGGCGCGAAGTTGGAGCGAAGTCCGCGGTAAGTTCTCAAGGACAGAGAGGGACACACAGAGAGGGGCACGGAGGCACACAGAGAGAGGGCCACGGAGACACACAGAGAGGGACACGGAGGCATAGAGAGAGAGGGTCACGGAGGCACAGAGAGAGAGAGAGGGTCACGGAGGCACAGGAGAGAGAGGGTCACGGAGGCACAGAGAGAGAGAGGGTCACGGAGGCGACATATAGAGGTCACAGAGGCACACATATAGAGGGTCACAGAGGCGCATATATAGAAGGTCACAGAGGCACACATATAGAGTGTCACGGAGGCACAGAGAGAGGGTCACGGAGGCACAGAGAGAGAGAGGGTGAGGGTCACGGAGGCACAGAGAGAGGGTCACGGAGGCACATAGAGGGGGACACAAAGAGAGGGCCACGGAGGCACACAGAGAGGGTCACGGAGGCACATATAGAGAGGGACATGGAGGCACGACGTGAGGTGGTGCGTGAGGCGGATGCGGGCCGACAGGCTGTTGCCGCGCGGAATCTTTGAACACGGTCAGTTTTTCGGAGACCCGCGCGATGTCGGGACCAGCTCCGCACAACTCCATACGGCTCCGGCGATCGAAGTGGGACCTGCCCCACGAGGCTGGACGGCTCAAGCGACCACGTTAGGTCGCGCTCACCGCTTGGAGTCGCATGCTGGTAGGACAGGCCCTTCACACTGACCCTGGCAGCACTTGTGAACTGATTCCTGAGAGAGTTAACGCTGTGAGTCGGACACCCGCTATCTTTTTTCTTTCCTCCTCCCTTTGGTCCCTACACGTTGTTCTCATAGAGTCGTCGAGTCATACAGTGACTCAGTGTGGAAACAGGCCCTTCGGCCCAACTTGCCCACACCGGTCAACATGTCCCTGCTACACTCGTCCCACCTGCCAGCGTTTGGTCCATCTCCCTCCAGACCTGTCATGAGGTCATAAGTGACGGGAGTAGAATTAGACTTGGCTCCACAGCCTTGTGTGGCAAAGAATTCCACAGATTCACCGCCCTACCCACGTACATGTCTAACTGTTTCTTAAACAGTTTCTTGTTGGTTCACATGTTTGATCAATGGTGTTTTGTCATTAATGTCTTATTATTATTAATGTTTAGTGTTTTCTGAGTCATTCGTAACTGTCACTGTATGTCATGTTGTTACTTGTGGGCGGAGCACCAAGGCAAATTCCTTGCATGTGAATACTTGGCCAAGGAACTTACTTACTTACTTACTTAAATGTTGGGATGTTTTTGCTGAGCTAAAGCCCATAGTCGCTACCCTTGCACGGACCGAGCTGCTTTCAATTGCTCACTACAAAAGCACAAGAACAGACTTGGCATGATCGATCTTTTTCTATTTTAAATCACCAGGTACCTGGCCTTGAGCTGAAAGCTTTAAACATCCTGTGGGATTGCAGATCTGGGCTCAACACTGAATCTTGTGGAATAGTGTGATGCTCTTGTGAAATGTACACACAAGCAGGATCTGATGAAATTGAGAAAATATTCTAGGGATTAGTCCCTACGCAGATTCTAATAAGCTGGAGCTTACTAGTTTGCAATTTAATTGTTTTAAAAATATAACAATTATGCAAAAAACGTTCTATTGGCTGGTCGTTCTGTTATATAGAAGGAAATGTTTTATAATGTAATAATTTATATCTCAGTGGTGAAAAACATCGCTAGTTCAGTCAAGTCTCGGATGGAGAAACGTAATATTTTGATTTTGGTTTTGATTTCTTATTGTCACATGCAGGGATCGGTAAGAGTCACTGGAGACATGCAGAATTTCCTTGGTTTTATGAGGAAGGATAAGCTTTTGTCGGCACTGGGCCTCTACTCGCTGGAGTTTAGAAGAATGAGGGGGGGACCTCATTGAAACGTACAGAACAGCGAAAGGCTTGGATAGAGTGGATTTGGAGAGGATGTTTCCACTAGTGGGAGAGTCTGTGTCATGGCCTCAGAATTAAAGGACGTTCCTTCAGGAAGGAGATGAGGAGGAATTTATTTTGTCAGAGAGTGGTGAATTTGTAGAATTCTTTGCCACAGGAGGCTGTGGAAGCCATCGTTGGATATGTTTAAGGCAGAGGTAGATAGATTCTTGATTAGTGCGGGTGTCAGTGGTTAAGGGGGGAGAAGGCAGAAGAATGGGGTTAGGAGGGAAAGATAGATCAGCCGAGATTGAATAGTGGAGTAGACTTGATGGGCCGAATGGCCTAATTCTGCTCCTACCTTATGGTGAGGCAACAGTGTGCTTTTGTGGGCAGAGGATGAATGTGCTGGGGATATTTACACCTGGGAACTTGAAGTTCTCAACCATATCCTGCCGATTAAAATCCAAACATTCAACCTTGGCTGAAAACATTTAATGGAATATAATTTAGCAAATCTTGCGGCAATAATTGTTATTTTTAAATGCTTACATTGTTAAAATGTGTCCCCCCCCCCCCCCCCCCCCCCCCCCCCCCCCCCCCCCCCCCCCCCCGTGGTTAATGCTAGAGAAGACAAACAACCAGGTAGTTAAAATGGCATTATGGTCATGGAAACAAAACCTCATACAGCTCTTCACAAGGGCATGAGACCATGCAGCCCTTCTGTCGTTGCCAGCTCTGCACAATCGATCTCATTTCTCTATTCTTTCGCCATAACCCTGCAAATGATTCATTTTCAGGTACAAGGACATAGCTTAATACATTAATAATGTAATAATACATTATTAATCGCGCTCTGAGAGTTATTTACTGAAGCTGCTTCTTCAATCTAGTCACGCATTATATTCCAAAAGCACCAGAGACCCAGGTTCGATCCCAACTATGGGTGCTGTCTGTACAGAGTTTGTACGCTCTCCCCGTGACCTGCGTGGGTTTTCTCCGAGATATTTGGTTTCCTCCCACACTCCAAAGACATATAGGTTTGTAGGTTTGTAAGTGTGAAGAAGGGTCTCGACCCGAAACTTGACCCATTCCTTCCCTAACTCAGCGGGACGATGCTGTCTGTCCCGCTGAGTTCTTCAGACTTTTGTGTCTATCTTCAGTTTATACCAGCATCTGCAGTTCTCTCCTACAGGTTTGTAGGTTAATTGGCTAGGTATAAAATGTTTAAAAAAATTGTCCCTCGTATGTGTTGGATAGTGTTAATGGGTGGGGATCGCTGGTTGGTGCGGGTTCGGTGGGCCAAAGGGCCTGTTTCCGCGCTGTATCGCTAAACTAAACTAAGCTAAACTAAACTAAACTAAAACAACTTGCTGTGTGAAGGAAATTTTATTTAATTTCCCCTTTTTATTGTTATACAGTGATCTACTGGCATTACCTGCAAAAATGCCAGCTGGTTTGGGACTTTGCTGCTTAAACAAATGGAAAACTTAAGTCGTTGAGTTGCAGAAATATTCCTGCCATTGAATGCTTCACTTTGCTTCAGATGAACTGTGCCTGTGGCAACGCACAGCGATTCCACAGCATTAATCCAGGAATACCTGCCAATAGGTTGTTGGAGGATCCTCAAGTTCGTTCATTCAACAAGGCTTTTGAATGCTTCTGAATGTGAAGGGTTGTTGGACCCCACGAGGTGGATTATTGCTGGGCCAAAGGCCCGGGAAATTCTAGCCAAACATGGCAACAGCACTCACAAAAGCACACAGTCTGAAGAAGGCGCTTGGCCTGAAACATCACCCATTCCTTCTCTCCAGGACAATAATGTCTATGTAAAAGATGGACACGAAACGCTGGAGTAACTCAGCGGGACAGGCAGCATCTCTGGAGAGAAAGAATGGGTGACGTTTCGGGTCGAGACCCTTCTTCAGACCCTTATCCAGTCTGAAGAAGGGTCTCAACCCGAAACGTCACCCATTCCTTCTCTCCAGAGATGCTGCCTGTCCCGCTGAGTTACTCCAGCTTTTTGTGTCTCAGTTTAAACCTGCATCTGCAGTTCCTTCCTACACAGGTTTAATGAGATGGCCTGTTGCGATCCTCCTGGCGATCCTCCTGAGTGCTGGTAACAAAGTGCATTTTTGCTGGCAATATTCACACACCAAGCGCAAAGCTTCATACACCGACTGTAAGGGAAAAATAATGTTGTTGTCTCTTAATTGAAGACAATGACAATAAATTGAATCAAATCAAATCAAAAAAGAGAGAGGTCCTTTATTTAAGGTTGCAGTGGAGAGTTCCAGGCAATATTGAACAAACGATGTAGATATGAATGTGGCAACCTTCTACTCACAGCTGTAGATATATCTAGTGCAGGAAGGAACTGCAGATGCTGATTTTAAACAAAAGATAGACACAAAAAGCGGGAGTGGGAGTGGCGTTAACTCGGGGGGGGGTCAGAGTTACGGGAGAGAAGGAATATGTAGAAGGGTTTCAACCCGAAACATCACCTACTCCTTTTCTGACTGAGCCGCTGAGTTACTCCAGCTTTTTGTGTCTATCTTTGGAGATACATCGACACAGCTTTTACAATCAGGCCTCAAAGGTAATGCAGAACTAAGTCCTCAAACTGTTGCTAATGTGATAAGGCCCCTTAACACTTTAATCCACATGCTGGACGCATGGCTTGTCCCTCATTATATGGTCATTAAGTGGAGGAGCCTTGAGGGCAAAGTACCCCCAAGTTAAGCGCAACTCCCACTGCAGTTTGGAATGACAAAGCGGGGCCAGGAGCCAGAGGAGGTCCTACGACCTCTTCATCCCTGCACTCAGCTGAAAAAATAATACATTTGTTCCTTTAGCTGAGAGTTAACAATATTGAAAGATAATATGGGCCAAGTTAGAAGAGGTGCTTTGCTTTAATAGATTGCAGTCTTGTATATGGCGATCGCTTTTTTTAACATTTTTTCAAACATATCTATGAGAAAAAAACACAGCAGATAGATTGGACTTTGCTGCATAAAGAAATCACAAAGTTAATAGTATCTTGATCATTCCACAGTGACTATATAAAAACAAGCATTGGATTAAGACTCAGACCCCACCATGTGAAGATGATGGATTATCCATTTGTCCCAGCTACGAAATAACTTTTATCAGCTCCAGTTCCATTGTGCTCAACGTTATGTTTCCAAGCTCTATGATAGTTGAACATATCTTCTGGGCTTGCAGACCGACCGGCCTGCATGCTGTCATGAGGTCCGATTAGTTAACAATATGTTACATCCTGAACCCTGCAAAGGAGAGGAATCGGTAGCATTAATGTTTGATTTCCCTTCTATGTGAATCCAAATCATGAACAGATGTGCGGCTCGCAGAGCCCTTCAGCACCGAGTCTCCCACTCAGACCCTGCTCGGGGGGGGGGGGGGGCAGCTTTCAATCGCAGCCTCTGATCGCCCTTTTTAATTTCACATCCTATCAGACGCTCAGAATCTCACAGGCGCAAGTGAACCATTGAACATAAGGGGCAGGCCATTTTAGGACTGAGATGAGGAAAAAACATTTTCGCCCAGAGAGTTGTGAATCTGTGGAAATCTCTGCCAAAGAAGACAGCGGAGGCCAATTCACTGGGCATTTTCAAGAGAAATTTAGATTTAGCTCTCGGGGTTAAATAGATATGGGGAGGAAGCAGGAATGGGGCGGGTGCTGATTTTGGGACGGATGACAGCCAGATGCTTCATATTGGATGGCGGTGCTGGCTCGAAGGGCCGAAAGGCCTTCTCCTGCACCGATTTTCTATGTTTCTATGTCTCTAACATTAGCAGAGATGGGGAATGAATGGAAACAAATAACTATACAATACCCTCCCGTCAAAACATTGGTGCAACTGATTTTCTTTGGTCAACCTACAACATGGGACCTTGGGGGGTTTACTGTTAAACTCGGGGTGTCTTTGACACAACGTGGCATTTATCGGCCTTCTAAATACATAGTCGTGTGTTTAATATGTGTGTTCCCCAACAAGGCTGCGTTTCGACCGCGGGAGGTTGAATGCATCCTCGACAAGGACTGTAACATAGTTGTACAGTAGTTTATTGAGTATATTTGTTTGTCTTGTATTATGGTGGTGGGTTTTGTTTTGTTTTATTGTATTGTCTTTTGATTAAAAAAAAAAGGCTGCATTTCGCCACATCCCGAAGATATACGCAAATAAATGCTGGAGTAACTCAGTGGGACATGCAGCATCTCCGGAGAGAAGGAAGGGGTGACGTTTCGGGTCGAGAAAAGGAAGAGTCTCAACCCGAAACGTCACCCTTTCCTTCTATCCAGAGATGCTGCCTGTCCCGCTGAGTTGCTCCGGCGTTTAAATAAATAGATTGGATTTGGGATTGAGTATGGATGCTGCAGATTTGGGATGAGATGAGGAGGAAACAATATTGGCAAGCCCCTCTAGTTTTGGACCAACTTCAGCAAAGTGTTGCAAAAAAATAGGGGGAAGTGTTGCAAAGCTCCTAGAGAAGTGTTCCAAACACCGGGGGCAACGTTGGAAACACTGGCTGGGAGTGCCGGAAACACTGGAGTGAAGTTTTGCGGCACCAGGGGAAGCTTTGCGACACCACGGAAATGTTGCAACACCAGGGGAAGTGTTCGGGTCGAGACCCTTCTCCCTTCCTCCCTCTTCTTCACATCTCGAGCAGATCAGGAGTGGACTCCTCTTTACTCTTATGTAGGAAAGAACTGCAGATGCTGGTTAAAATCGAAGGCAGACACATAGTGCTGGAGTAACTCAGCAGGTGAGGCAGACTGAAGAAGGGTCTCGACCCGAAACGTCACCCATTCCTTCTCTCCAGACATGCATCCTCTGTAAATCTTAGGTAGAGACAAAAATGCTGGAGAAACTCAGCGGGGTGAGGGCAGCATCATAAGATTGCGAACGAGTAGGCGACATAACCCTTTTTGTTTTCCATTTTAGAGTGTCATAGAGTGATACAGCGTGGAAGGAAACAGGCCATTCGGCACAACTTGCCCACACCGGTCCAAGCTACACTAGTCCCACCTGCCTGCGCTTTGTCCATATCCTGCCAAACCTGTCCTATCCATGTATCTGTCTAATTGTTTCTTAAGCATTGGGATAGTCCCAGCCTCAACTACCTCCACTGGCAGCTTGTTCCATACACCCACCACCCTTTGTGCGAAAAAGTTACCCCTCAGATTCCTATTTAATCTTTTCCCCTTCACCCTGAACCTATGTCCTCTGGTCCCCGATTCACCTACTCCGGGCAAGAGATTCTGTGCATCTTTTTTCTTTTCTTATCTGCTTCAAGGAGACAGATGAGGGATTCGATTACTCCAGCAGTGGCCAACTGTCCATGTGCCTTTCATTCTGAGTTCATGAACTGCTCCAACTTCAGTTGAACCTGACAGCTGAGCCAAATTCCAGCTGCAATTCCTGACTGACCTCCTTGCATAAGAAATCCAGGAAGATTTAATCTAAGGCACAGATGTCAGTGAAGGAGAAAGGGCTTGCGGCACCCGCGTAACTGACTATCACGCTAACAGTGAACTTAAGAATAAATTAATAAATGCAGGGTATCTAGCGAAAGAATCGATTCATTACAAAAGGACAAAATGGACCCCAATACTGTACCAGAGCTTGCTTTAGACCTGATAGTAACAACCTCTGCATCAACCATGGAATAATAAGAAGCATAAACACCCCATAAACGGGTGGAATTCTTTCCCACAGAAGGTTGTGGGAGGCCAAAGTCAATGGATATGTTCTAAGGCACAGATTGATAGATTCTTGAAGATAGACACAAAATGCTGGAGGAACTCAGCGGAACAGGCAGCATCTCTGGAGAGAACGAATGGGTGACGTTTCGGGTCGAGACCCTTCGTTAGACCGGTACGGGTGTCAGGGGTTATGGGGAGAAGGCAAGAGAATGGGGGTTGAGAGGGACAGATAGTTCCGGCATGATTGAATGGCGGAGTAGACTTGATGGGCCGAACGGCCTAATTCCTATGACTTATGAATTTATAAATAAACGGGCAATTTTATTTTACAATTTGAATTTCATTAGACTACTTGGAAACATTGGTAAGTGTTGTGGCCATGCTTTTCATTCTAGATCATTGGAATTAAGACGTGATATCATCAGTTATAAATGTGCCCAACAATATCTGGCTGTTTGTAATCCTGCAGGTAGACCTGGGGTTCCTGCAGTACGTATCTGCCATAGCAACACAAGGTGCTGTTTCCAAAGAAACCCAGCGGATGTATTACATTCTGAGCTACAAGGTTGATGTGAGTTCGAATGGTGAAGACTGGATCACTGTGAAAGAAAAGAATAAGCAGAAGGTAAGTTGTTGCAACAATATTGGGTGCGGAGAGGATGTTTCCACCAGTGGGCGAGTCTAGGACTAGAGGTCATGGTCTTAGAATTAAAGGACGTTCCTTTAGGAAGGAGATGAGGAGGAATTTCTTTAGTTAGAGGGTGGTGAATCTGTGGAATTCTTTGCCACAGAAGGCTGAGGAGGCCAAGTCAATGGATATTTTTAAAAATCAATGGATGTGTTTAAGCCACAGATTGATAGATTCTTGTGTAGGCAAGAACTGCAGAAGCTGGTTAAGTCGAAGGTAGTCAAAAAATGCTGGAGTAACTCAGCGGGACAGGCAGTATCTCTGGATAGGAGGAATGTGTGACGTTTTGGGTTGAGACGCTTCTTCAGACTGAATCAGGGGAGAGGGAGATACAGAGATAAGGAAGCGTACGGTGTGAAAACAAGAGAAAGTGGATGGCAATCAAGGAAAATGTAGAATAGATCATTGTTAGTAGGAGAAGGTAACAATAAAGCAAACAGATAAAATGTAAACAAGGACAGCCAGACTAGTCGAAGAACTGGGAAGTGGTGAGTTATGGAGAGCGCGGGAAAGGCAAAGGTTACTTGAAGTTAGAGAAGTCAATATGGAGAATATATAGAGAATAGTGAAGTTGGGCATCTTACAACCTACTGGTATGAATATTGACTTATCTGTATCTCTGTATCTCCCTCTCACCGATTCAGTCTGAAGAAGGGTCTCAACCTGAAAGGTCACCCATTCTTTCTCTCCAGAGATGCTACCTATGCTACACAAAATACTTATCCAGCATTATGTGTATATCTTCGGTCTGCCCCAATCTGTAACTGATCTATATCCTGCTTTATCCCTTGACAGCCTTCTTCACTCTCTGCAACTCCTGTAACTGTTGTGTCATCTGCAAACTTACTAACGGGCCCATCTATATTTGTCCCCAAGTTTATTTTTATGTATCATTAACAACAGAGGTCCCAGCACACATTCCTGCATCTCAAGACGGACCATGTATTAGTCTGATAACAGCAGGGAAGAAGCTGTTCATGAGTCTGGTGGTACATGCTTTCGAGTTTTTGTATGTTCTACCCGATGGGTGAGGGGGGGAAGAGGGAAAGGCAGGGATGAAAATGGTTCTTGATTATGTTGGCTACTTTCCACAATGAACATCATGAAGTCCATGAAGGAGGGGTGGGTAGACTGGTTTGTGCGATGGGCAGGCTATATCGCAACTCCACAAATTTCTTGTGGCAGAGATGTTGACAAACCAAGCGGTGATGCATCCCATTAGAATGCCTTCTACGAGTTTAGTTCAGTCAATTGTCACGTGCACCGAGGTACAGTGAAAGGCTTTTGTCGCGCGCTAGCCAGTCAGCAGAAGTGAATAACGTTTAGTACAAGGTAAAGCCAGCAAAGTTCGATCAAAGATAGTCCGAGGGTCACCAAAGAGGTAAATAGTAGTTCAGCACTGCTCTCTGGTTTTGGTAGGATGGTTCTATTGCCTAATAACAGCTGGGAAAATAACTGTCCCAATTACAACACAATGCATCTGTGGAAACCAAAGATCCTATAGCGAGCAAGATAGACCACTCGACGAAAAAGACGTAGTACGGTCATGGGCAGATTCATGGGTAATTTTCGGCACCATTTCCGTAACCGGCTTCCGTGTCCACACCAAAGGTCCCATAGCGGAGCAAAGATAACTAGTGCGGAGACGGAAGCCGGTTACGGAAACATCCTCGTAAAAATAAAAGTTATTTGGTAAAAATCTTCTCATTTTCAGAATTATAATTTATTAACACAAACTGTTCCCCCGCAACGTTGATTACACTGCGAGTCGGGTCGGGTCGGGTCGGGTCGGGTTACTAAAATGGATGAAAAAAAGGCCCACGTTCCGCTCCGTTGCGTACTACACGTCAGCCCATTGCATTTAGCAGGAGTGGTCTATCTAGCTCCGCTATAGGATCTTTGGTGGAAACAGTCGTAGGTTGATTAGCACTTGAGGGAGAATACGTTGCAGGAGAGGAGGAGAGAGGTTTGCACCTGGGATTTGGATTACTCTGCTGTGGGAACTGGTGTGGAACAGGGACTGAATGGCATTTTGTGTGATAATGAGTATGTGAGCATTCATTCACTCATATCCGTGAGGGTGCATGTGTTCCTGGAGCTGAAGTCATGTGGTGCGTCAGAGGTAGAAGCCTGATTAGATGCATTGGAAACAACAACAACTTCCATTCAGTCTGAAAAAGGGTCTCGACCTGAAAAGTCACCTATTCCTTCTCCAGAGTTGCTGTCTGGCCGGCTGAGCTACTCCAGCTTTTTGTGTCTATCAGATTCAGATTAGTTTATTGTCATGAAGCAATGGAAGTCTTTGTTCACATGAAACTCGTAGAGTAAACATTAAAGATAGAGTGAACTTGGATAAGTACGATAATAAATGCAAAACAGCAGAATAGTGCAAAGATTTCAGTGCAATCCGAGGTAGCCCAGAAGAAACACGAAAGTACAAGGTGGATTGGGGGAAGGACGGTGGCGCATCAGTAGAGTTGCTGCCTTGCAGCGCCAGAGACAAGGGTTCGATCCTGACTACGGCTGCTTGTCTGTACGAGGTTCATACGTTCTCCCCGTGACCCTGTGTGGGTTTTCTCTGAGATCTTTGGTTTCCTCCCACACTCTAAAGACATACAGGTTTCAAGATTCAAGAGAGTTTATTTCGTGTGTCCCTGATAGGACAATGAAATTCTTGTTTTGCTTCAGCACAACAGAACATAGTAGGCATTGACTACAAAACAGATCAGTGTGTCCATATACCATTCACATAAATATATACACACATGAATAAACTGATATATACACACATAAACTGATAAAGTGCAAATAAACAGATAATGGGCTATTGTTGTAGGTTAATTGGCTTGGTATAAATGTAAAATTGTCCCTAGTGTGTGTAGGATGGTGTTAGTGCGGGGATCGCTGGTCAGTGCGGACTCGGTGGGCTAAAAGGCCGTGTTTCTCCGCTGAAATTCTAAACTAAATACTAAAAAATATCTTACTACCTTGGTAATTTTCTCTTAAAATATATAAAAGGATTGCCTCATTGGTGGACACTGGAGGATATTATTGCTTTGAGTGGGTCAACAATTAAAGTTCACAGAATCAATTTAATGCGCAGAATTCATTCACTCTTCCTTGCCAAAGACCATGATCCAGCAGATTACAATGAATGAGCAGATAGCTACAGTAATAGACAACATATGTTGAAGGAAAACGTGCTGATTTACCCCAATCACATTTCTGCAATGTATACCTGGATTCACAATTGCCTATTTTAGTTCAGGGGTTATCTAACGCTTTCACTTGACCACCCTCCACCACCCCCCCCCCCTCCACCCCCACCCCCACCCCACATCCCCCCCCCCACCCCCCACATCCCCCCTACCCCCACGGTCCCCACAGTTTGACAAGTACATGGAATGGACAGGTTTGGGGAGGGACATGGACCAAGCGCAGGCAAGTGGGCCTAGTGTAGCTGGGACATGTTGACCGGTGTGGGCAAGTTGGGCTGAAGGGCCTGTTTCCACACTGTATCACTCTATGACTCTATTTAAAATAATTTCCAAATCTGAATAGTTAACCAGCTCCTTGTTTAACCCAAATTGAATGCATAAACGCATGCCACCTGTAATCTCTTAAATATAAATAAATGAATGGCAGTCTCAACTGAAAATGGCTATCAAGGAATGATTGAATATATAAGCAGAATGAATCCTAAATGATTTTTATTCTCGTGCATTAATAGCTTTGGTGTAAAGCTTAAAATCACTTTTTGTGTGAGAAGACTCAGTGGGACCTATTTAATCTGTTTAAATTATTTTCAAACATGTCAATATTAAGTGGTAATTGTTTCAAACAGTCCCGGAGCATAGCAGTTTGCTGTGATGTACAAGGGCATTCTTAACCTGCTCTCAATTAGGAATCATGGATCTACTGCATCTGTTTTATTTTGCTGTAGGTTAAGGAATTCTCGTGAGTGGGAATGCTTGAGAAAAGGTCATAAGTGTTATGAGTATAACTAGGCCATTCGGCCCATCAAATCTACTCCGCCATTCAATCACAGCTGATCTATCTCTCCCCCCGAACCCCATTCTCTTGCCTTCTCCCCATAACCTGTGACACCTGTACTACTCAAAAATCTATCTATCTCTGCCTCACAAATACCACTGACTTGGCCTCCACAGCCTTCTGCGGCAATGAATTCCACTCTGTGGCAAAGAATTTCACTCTCTGCTACTCTGCACTTCTTTGAACAGTGCGGTCTTCCCCACAACAGGGCAAATGGAACCTCAGTCAAATATCTCATCCAAGGCAGCCCCTCTCTAACACTTCACCACCTTCACACGGTACTTAATCATTGGTCCGTGTTGCTTGAAACTGAATTCCTAAAGTTTGGCTTAAAACCAAAACCCACTTTCCCCAGTGGAGATTTGGATCATACGCTCTATAAAGCAGGCAACATAAAGATAACAAATCTTTGAAAAAAGCCGAACTTGAACGCGCATCTCTGACTGCAGTGATGATTTTATCATCAGCATCTGCGCAATGATATGATGGAGGTAATCTCCGAGCCATTCCTGAACCTGACCAATTTGATCAAAATCATCATTATTTGCCCAATGTGTAGGAAAGAACTGCAGACGCCGGTTTAAATCGAAGGTAGACACAAAATGCTGGAGTAACTCAGTGGGACAGGCAGCATCTCTGGAGAGAAGGAATGGGTGACGTTTCGGGTCGAGTCCCTTCTTCAAACCCAGGGGATGAATGGTGCAATAGACCAGTTAAGTCTCAGTCAAACTGAAATTGAAGCTCAGGAACTGAAAGCCACTCTTTATATAGCGGTTACCCATTAGAAATAAGAGGTTGCCCTTCAACACGGAGATTAGGTGAGAGTTTCTTTCTAAGAGGGTCGTGAATCTTTGGAACTCTCTTCCTCAGAAGGATAGGACAATCAGAACCCATAATGTTTTTAAGACTGTGTCATTTGCTAAGTGAGTAGGTGAGAGGGCACGGGCAGAAACTTATTTTGCATATCTTTCATTCATTTGTTCTATATCTCTCTACATCACCGTCTATATCTCTCAGTCTGAAGAAGGGTCTTGACCCGAAACGTCACCCATTCCTTTTCTCTGACCCGCTGTTACTCCAGCTTTTTGTGTCTATCTTCGGCAGAAAGAGAACCATGGACTTCATCCCCTGTAACATAGAAAACACAGAAAATAGGTGCAGGAGTAGGCCATTCGGCCCTTCGAGCCAGCACCGCCTATCAATATTTTCATGGCTGATCATCCAAAATCAGTACCCCGTTCCTATATCTCTTGATTCCGTTAACCCTAGCAGCTAAATCTAACTCTCTCTTGAAAACATTCAGTGAATTGGCCTCCACTGCCTTCTGTGGCAGCGAATTCCACAGATTCATAACTCTCTTGGGAGAAAAAGTTTTTCCACAAATCAGACCTAAATGGCCTACCCCTTATTCTTAAACTGTGACCCCTGGTTCTGTCTTCACCGACCTCTCTGTGGATGACACATTTCTAAGTATTTCAATGTTATTGTTAATTTTAACTGCCTCACGCACTGAGGTACTTGTCGGTGAAGCAAAGGCAGTAAATGTACATTGGGGAAGATTTGCACATTGCCACCATTTTAATGCATTGGTGCTTTTCCTCAATGCTGTTGCATCATTAACAGCTGGACGTAGGAATAAGAATATACAGAGTGAAGCAGCTGGAATTACTTGCATGTCTCCGTAGCAACCCAGTTAAATAGAACTTGAGATCTTTATCCCGCTTGGGATTGAAGTTCACCACAGCTGATAGCAGACAATATACCTTGAAGTAATCACACTTCAATGACATACAAAAGATATGAAAGATGTTGAAAATCCTTAGTGCTGATTATACAATTAAACTATTTTAGTCCTACACTCGATTCTCCACTCCAGAGACGAATATTCAAATTAAGTCATACCAGTGACTGATAAAGATCTAATTTTTTTTAAATCAGTCTGTTAAGGTTCTAAGTCATAACAAAAAAAATGTGTTCGCCTCAGGATAGACTTCAATTGATTCTACTCCAGAATGTAAAATTGTGCCAGCTGAGATACATTTAGAGTAAAGGATATAGTTTATCAGAGAGTGATTTGTTGAAGGGCATTCTCCTGAATCTTGACTGGAGGCTTCATTCTCCTCTGAGCAACATTGGTCAGCCGGTCATTGGACTCAGGGAATCTAACAAAGTGGCCTTACAGGTGGATTGGTTCATTTGCGGTGCTAGTAACCAAAGGCCTGGGTGTTTGATCTGGAGACGTGGGTATCGCTGAACCAAACTAAACTAAAGTAATCTAAATTAATGGCAATAAATAAGCTAGGTACTGTTGTTGAAAAACACATTGGGTTTCACAATTCAATTAATGTCCTTCAGGTAAGGAAATCTATCATCCTTATCTGCTCTGGCATATCGATGACTCCAAGTCCTTAATAGTTGGCCCTTATCTTCCCACTGAAACGCCATTCTGGAGTAAAGTGAGATTGGATATAATGTTTACCTGACCAATCTTATGAGCGAATAAATCAGTTAAAGTTAGTGCTGTCATCAAATTAAAATGTAATAATCTTCCTGTCTCCCGAGGTTCGATCTGGGAGACTGAGGGCAGTCTTCCAGCATGGAGGAATGTGGTGCAAGGGATGTTTTGGTGCAGACGTCTGCTACAGTCACAGGATAGATAGACTCTGAGAACCATCCCCTTAATGCTTGAGTCAGAAGAAGGGTCTCAACGCGAAACGTCACCTATTTCTTCGCTCCATAGATGCTGCCTCACCCACTGAGTTTCTCCGGTATTTATGTCAACCCTTGATGCTGGAGTAACTCAGCGGGACCGGCAGCATCTCTGGAGAGAAGGAAAGGGTGATGTTTCGGTTCGAGACACCAGTCCTCATCCTGAGGAAAGGTCTCGACCCAAAACGTCACCATTCCTTCTATCCAGAGATGCTGCCCGTCCCCCTGAGTTATTCCAGCATTTTGTGTCTATCTGCAGTGTAAACCAGCTCTGCAGTTCGTTCCTCACACATAGGAATATGATGATTAAGTTACCATGTTTGGAGTAGGGAACAACTGAGGCAGATAGGATTTGTGCTCCCAATCAGTAATTGTTAGGGGAAGGCGTGGATGAGAAAGGTCTGGACCAAAACATCTCTCCCTTGAAGCCCATAAAGCTGATGAGTCTCAAGGACTGCCAGCTCTTGGATCTGTACCTTGGCTCGAGCTACATACTATAGCATTATGACACAAAATGCTGGAGTAACTCAGCGGGACAGGCAGCATATCTGAAGAGAAGGAATGGGTGACGTTTCGGGTCGAGACCCTTCTTCAGACTGAGTCAGTCTGAAGAAGGGTCTCGACCTGAAACGTCAACTATTTTCTATGTTTCTAAGCAACGCAGCTCCTTGCAGACCCTGCAACGTGGTCAGATCAAGATCCCTGCACTTGCAGCAACTGGGACTTGAAAATGGGGCCAAAGGTTGTCTCGACCCGAAACGTCACGCTGAGTTACTCCAGCATTTTGTGTCTATCTTCTGTTTAAACCAGGATCTGCAGTTCCTTCCCACACATAGCATTATGACAAGCCGACTCTGAACTTGAAGAATTCTAGATTTACCGGTTGCGAATATTTGTCCGAGGCTGATTGCGGGCTTTAATTTTGCAGATATTTCAAGGCAACAGCAGCCCCAATGATACAGTCATAAGGCAGTTTCCTCAGAAAATCCTGACACGATATTTGCGGATAAGACCACAGACGTGGGAGAATGGCATTGCACTTCGCCTTGAATTATATGGATGCAAGATCACAGGTAAAGAAATGCCGTTAAACTATTCTCTTCACTTCAATACACCAAATATGCTACTAATAAACTGTTAGCTGTTTATTGCAGTTATCCTCATTGCACCTTCTCCTTTTAGTAAATTAAATATCTTCGGACAAAATGATCACCCTGTCTAAATCTCTTCAACACAGGCACCTGAGAAAAAACAGCAAATGTAGAATATCTGTTTGCCCAAAGCAAATTGAGTTTCCTCCTTGTTTAACGTTGCCAATTTCCTTCGCTCCATAGATGCAGCCTCCCGCTGAGTTTCTCCAGCATTTTTGTCGACCTTTCCTCCTTGTTTAAATGTTTCATTCTTAATTAATTGAGAAATTTCATTCCTGGTTGTCAGAGCCAAGAATTGGGGATGTCCACGTTTTTATAGGAAGCCCCAGGATTTAGCTATTTAAAAAATGCCACATTGTGTATTGAGAAGCTGCCCGGATCAACTTTCTTGAATGCAAAGCTACTTGAAGTTGAGCAGAAAAAAAATCGCATTCCGCAAATGTGTTGACTATTTTTAGACCGGTGATTTTTTTTTAAAAACGATTTTCATAATTTTTTTTTGAAAAAGATGTGAACTGTTCAAGTTTGTATCACAATCTCGGGGAGTGATCTTCTCAATGATGCGACTTTTAATGTTGGAAAATAATTGGCTCCCAGCACATGACATTTGACCTGTCTGACTTTTGTAATTGAATCTGATGCATTGTAAGGAGCTGCGGCCTCTGCCTGTAGGATTAGTAACATGATCTGGATGATCCAGGTGCTTACTCCACTGCACTTTCATCACTAACTTTGTTATGCCATGATTGCCTTTTTTTGCTTTTGAACCAGAAGACAGTTTGTCCAAACCACTTACAAGAGTAGTGATCATGTAATCCATCCTGCAAGTTCATTGTCGTACCGAGGGAGTGCTTCCCTGTAAGGCGTGCCCTATTTTGGAGTACGGTGTAAAATACATGTCCTGTCCCTTAAGCCCCTGTCCCACTTTCACAACCTAATTGGCGACCTCTGCCGAGTTTGCCCCTGACTCATACTCGCAGCATGGTCGCCACGAGGTCGCAGGAGGTCGTCGTAACTCTTCCTCATGGCTCGTGCGTGGTCTCCGCGTACTCGTGGCCTCAAGTAGGCCGCAGCGTTTTTTCCAGCCTGATAAAAAATGTCCACGAGTAAAAAACAGGTCGGCATGGAAAAAATTGATACCTTTTATCCGTAGGTAGGTCGTAGTAGGTCGTGATGGTAGTCGTAGGTAGTCGTAGGCCGGTAACTGGCCCGAGAAAAAAAAAATGCAAGCATGGCATCATTTTATCATGTGATCATTTTCCACTTGTAGCTAGCTGTAGTTGGTCTTAGGTGTGCAAGATGGAGGTCGAGGGGGGTTGTATGAGGTCGTAGACATAGTCGTAGGAGGTCGTAGACATAGTCGTAGGAGGTCGTAGACATAGTCGTAGGAGGTCGTAGACATAGTCGTAGGGGGTCGTAGACATAGTTGTACGAGGTCTTTTACTTCGGCGGGTCAACATGACCTTGACAGTTTTTTCAACTCGTCTAGGGTCTTCTAAACTCGAGGATTTGGTCGTCCAAGTGGGACTGGCCCTTAAGGCTCTTCCACTGCCACGGTTAATGCACCCCTCATCGGGTAGGGCATGATAGTGCGTACATTGGTTGCCACATTTTCTGACAACTGCAGAGCAAATGGAGAATCCATTTCCCCTCTTAGTCTCCTGATTCAAATGCTGCCTGGTCCCATTGGGATAAAAAGATCTTCTCTGTCTGTGTTAAATGTCTTATAGACACCCACAGTGCAAATTCACCTCATTTACAATAAATACACAACCACAACAAGAAAAGTTATTAATTCCCCTCTCACACAATAACAAATCTGGAAACTCAAAAAGAACTCAGAACATAAAAAGATGTATAAATTATGATCTATTTGTTCAGAGGGTATGGGTGGGTGCTCAAGTTGGCATTTGTTTGCCTTCCCCATTTGCCCCTAAGCTGAAGGCACAGCAAGCCCATTTCCAAAGGCATTTTAGGATCGCCCTCCTTGATACATCTAGTGTCAGATATTGATTTGCCTGGATGAAATCAGGCTTCCTTTTCTTAACAGCATTAGTGAAAAGATTTGGTGTTTCCCCCAATCCAGTGGTTTAATTGTCACTAGGTAGACACAAAATGCTGGAGGAACTCAGCGGAACAGGCAGCATCTCTGGAGAGAAGGAATGGGTGACGTTTCGGGTCGAGACCTTTCTTCAGTCTTTCGTTTAAACCAGCATCTGCAGTTCCTTCCTACACATACCCTCCCAAGCCCCTGGGGTTATGTGTGGACACATGTAAGGGCTCTTTGCAATCCTAAAGGAGGAAAAGTATGGAGTGTGCAAGTCCACAGAGGTTCTATAGCCCTTCAGCCATACAGCATTAAACTTGAGAGCCCCTATAAAAGTTAGTTTAAAAGAATGAGGGGGGACCTCATTGAAACTTATCGAATAGTGGAAAGCCTGGATAGAGTAGACGTGGAAAGGATGTTTCCACTAGTGGGAGAGTCTGGGACCAGAGGCCTCAGAATTAAAGGACGTTCTTTTAGAAAAGGAGATGAGGAGGAATTTATTTAGTCAGAGGGTGGTGAATCTATGGAATTCTGCCATAGAAGGCTGTGGAGGCCAAGTCAGTGGATTTTTTAAGGCAGAGATAGATATATTTGTGATTAGTATGGGTGTCAGGGGTCATGGGGAGAAGGCAGGAGAAAGGGATTAAGATAGGGAAAGATAGATCAGCCATGAGTTTATGGCAGAGTAGTCTTGATGGGCCGAATGGCCTAATTCTGCTCCTATCACTTGTGGACATAAAAATCCATGCCCCAGCATCTTTTATTGCGTAATGCAAGTGGCCTTTGCTGGTAGTTTTAGTGAAATGTAAATTGGACCAATCTTGGGTTCCATAAGGTCTTGGAAGTGTTGCTTGTGAGTGTGAGAGAACATAATATAACTACCAGCAATTAAGCATGGATTGGAAACCGCAATCAGGTTACTGCATGGTTGCGTATGAAAAATAGGACATTTTTAGATCTTGGGAATTAACAATTAATTTCTGGATCTGCAAATAGATATTAGACCTAGACCTGAAGATAATTTGATCTGGTCATGCATTTTAAATAAGGTGGAGATAATTGAGGGGGAGGAAGAGGTATATGTAAAGATCAGATTCAGTGATAAGAGAATATAAAATGATGAGAAAAGACGGCAATTAGGAGTAATGGAATTAATTTATCAAGAAACAAAAGACAATATAGTCAAGCGTGCTAGAAATTCATCGATAGCAATGAAAAGGTTGGGATGGGGATAGGATCATTAGGAGATGGACAGCACAATGGCACAGATAGTGTGGGGGAGACAACTGAAATAAATCACAATTTCCCTTCCACACTTACCAGGGGAGTCAATAGGTGGACGTGGCACTGGAAGATGAAATGAGTAATGAAATAGCTTCCTGTTCAGGAGAAAAAGACCAAAGATTATGCACACCCACCAAATTAAAGAGCATGATACCAGGTGTGTTGCGCCCATGCATTTTCAAAAGGCTTCAAGGAGGAGATGGCAGATACACTGCCGCACACACATAAAAATTCTTTAACAAGAGTTGTTGTGCCAGAGGACTGGATGTTAGCTAACGTGGTATTAGTTTCTGAGAACAGAAAGTGAACATGTCCACAAAATTAATGAGCAGTCAGCTTAACATTAATAGCTGTTGAAATATTAGATTTTAAAGTGAAAGATAGGACATCTAGCATTAAAAAAAACTGTCAATGGTTGGTTTGGATTTCAAGGGGGAAAATCTTGCTTGGCTAATCTAATTGCATTTCTTGAGGTGGTAGCAGAGAGATCAGTCAAGGTTCAGATTATGTTTTCAAAAGACCTTTGTTAAGGAACCCCATGGCGTCACAGATAGATAGGATGGTCAAAAAAGCTTTGGACACTTTGGCCTTCATCATTCAGAGTATTGAGTATAGAGGTTGGGACCTCATGTTGCAATTATATAAGAAGTTGGTGAAGCCACTTTTAGGGTATTGTGTTCAGTTTTGGTCACCGTGTTAGAGGAAAGATGTCAAGCTGGAAAGGGTGCAGAGAAGATTTTCGAGGATGTTGCCAGGTCTCGAGGGGCTGAGCTTTCGGGAGAGGACGAGCAGACTAGGGCTTTATTCCTTGGAGCGCAGGAGGATGAAGGGTGATCTTATGGAGGTGTACAAAATCGTGAGAGGAATAGTGAATAATTTTATTCACAATAGCTAACAGGTGAAGTGGTGTGTGTAGGAGACATATGTTTAAGGTTGGAGGGGGGGAGGGGGGGGGGTAGTTAATATTTAATGATAACCTGAGGAGTAATTTTTGCACAAAGGGTGGTGGGTGCATGAAATGAGGTGCTGGAGGAAATAGTGGAGGCAGGTACCATCGTATCATTTGAGAAATATTTAGGCAGATACATGGTTAGGATAGGTTTAGAGGGATATGGACCAAACGCAGGCGGGTGGGACTAATGTAGAGGGGACATGTTAATTGGTGTGGGCAAGTTGGGCCAAAGGACCTATTTCCGCTCTGTAAGACTCTATGACTCTAATAGATCAGTAGAGAAGGATGCAAGTAGTATAATAGATTGGTAGCTGGCATGAGGATTGTATAAACAGAGAAGGGGAACAAAGGGTATCTGTTTGCAATGGGAATAGTGATGTTCAACAAAGCTCAGTGCTGTGACTCCCACTCAACATTACATTAAAATTTAGACTCTGGGATTAAAAACAAGTTCTAAATTTGACATTGATATCTATGTTGTGTGGGGAATATGGAAGGGGGGGGGGGCGTGAGTTACAAAATATTGGTAGTTCTGCTATAATGTGAGAGTTGTGGTTTTAAGAAACTGCACATTGCAGAAAATCGGAGTATAAGAATAATTGTTTCAATGGGGGAGCAGAGCTAGATAGTTTCAGACTCACAATGACAAAGTTATTTTGCGCCCCAGCATTTTCAAAAATAATTCAAAAGTTTATTTTTTTTACTTCAAGTTAAAAATACGAAAGTCTGTATGTTACATTGTATGATAAGTATTAATGCACGTGGCCATAGAAGAGATCGCTTGTCAATGTCAATGGCTCCCCATGGTTAAAGTAGCAGCTGTGCTCTGATGAGACAATGGTGTCTGATTGCTGTGGGGAGGCTTCATGGAATCAGTTTTTTTCTATAAGACAGCTTTTTTTCTGCTTGGCAGTTTCTAAAATAACTTTTACATTGTTTTTGCTCGTTCCTGATTTGAAATCACATTATAACTAATCAATCATGTTATCTCCAATTCAAGTGTCACATGTGTGACAGCAGAAGTACTTGCACTGGTAAACGATGTCCAACACAGATAAATCTGACCTATTTTGTTTTTTGGGAGGAATACGGAGGTTACTTATTTCTTGAAAGGTAAAAGACAGGATGGGTTGAGAAACAAAGCAATCCCAGAATACAAATCCACCATAGAAACACAGGAAATAGGTTCAGGAGTTGGCCATTGGGACCTTTGAGCCAGCACCGCTATTCAATATGATTATGGCTGATCATCTAAAATCAGTACCCCGTTCCTGCTTTCTCCCCATATCCCTAAGAGCTAAATCTAACTCTCTCTTGAAAACATCTTCCCCCATTGAAACAGCAGTCACTAAAAGTTACACAAATTAACCAGACTATAAAGAACACCATAAATCTGGATCACACTCTATTTAGATCATGCTTTGATAAATTCAGACCATGCTGCATGCTGTTATTTTTTACACATTATTCCAAAAGATAAGGAGGGGTCAGCGAGACAAGGATGATATCAGGAATTTGAAGATATTATGTGATATATATCGGGAAAGGATACATAGAATGGTCACCAAACACAAAAAAAGTTGAAAGGTAACCAAATAGATCTCTTTAACATTAGAAAAGATTCGGGTGGAGTGAAAGAGAAAAAGCAGAGGCCCTTGTTATACAGTAGTCACCAAGAAGTCAAGACAACTTTATTTGTCACATACACATACAAGATGTGCAGTGAAAGGAAAGTGGCAATGATTGTGCAAAACAACAGAACAGAACAGAACCAGTATTTACATTTCTTTTTTAAAGACACAACAGTAAATTAGTCCCTGGAGAGCAGTGTTTACAGTCCTGATGGCCTGTGGGAAGAAACTCCGTCTCATCCTCTCTGTTTTAGCAGCGTGACAGCGGAGGCGTTTGCCTGACCGTAGCGGCTGGAACAGTCCATGCTGGGGTAGTAGGGGGTCCTTCATTATCTTGCTGGCTCTGGATCTGCACCTCCTGGTGTATAGGTCCTGCAGGGGGGGGGGGCGAACGCATTACTCTCTGCGGAGCCTTCCTGTCCTGGGCAGAGCTGCTTCCAAACCAGATCGAGAGGTTTCTGGACAGGATGCTTTCTACAGCAAGCAGCGTAGAAGGATTGAAGGGTCCTCAGAGAGACTCTGAATTTCCTCAGCTGCCTTGCCTTTCTCACCAGGCCTTTCTGACATGTGTGTTGTCCATGTCAGATGAGTGGAGAGAATGAGGAACACACTACTTCAGGGAGTCATTGAATCAAATATAATAGATGCATTTAAAGGAATGCAAGATAACTATATGAATGAGGGTATAGAGCAGGGGCGGGGAACCTTGTCATGTTGGAAGGCCGCATTAAGTTAGCTGTAATCGAATAAGGCCACATCCAAGAAACTTCAATTAGATATACTTCAAAATGTACATTATAGCCCTCATGACTTACTGATGTTTTAATTGTGGCCGTCAGTTGGGGAAGATTATTTAGTTGAATCTTCTTTTACTCTTTGGTACTTTAAATACATTCATTTTAAGATTAAAATTAAAATAATTAAAGATGAACAAAAGCATATTAATAAAAATAAAAGGATTTGTTCTACAAAATTTGGATTCGTTGAAAAGGCCACACTTAATGGCCTAGAAGGCCGCAGGTTCCCCACCCCTGGTATAGAGTGTGATACTGATAGATATAGATGAGGAGAAATGGGAGCAGGAACAAACAGAGCATAAAAACTGTCATGGACTAGTTAGGCCAAATGGCCTTTTACTAAATCCTATGTTTTCATAGATGAGCATATATTTAATTTAACAGTATATATATTTTAAATGTGCATACAGAAGAGCCAAGGTATAATTCATTAATAATGAGCTTCCATTTATCTTGTAAAATCCATCATGATTAATGACTTAAACAGCTGCAGATGTAAATGTAGCTCTTCTCGTAATGAAATGTTGTCGCAGTACTCAAAATTTAATAAAGTGCACTTCAATCAGCAGCCCCAAGTTTGACAGGATGTGCCGCAAACCTGCTAATGTTTGAGATTTAGTTTAGTTCAGTTTAGAGCTACACAGCGCGGAAACGGGCCCTTCGGCCCACCGCGTCCGCGCCGGCCAGCGATCCCCGCACGTTAACACTACCCTACACACGCACTGGGGACAACTTACAATTCACACTTATACCAAGCCAATTTACCCACAAGCCTGTACGTCTTTGGAGAGCAGGAGGAAACCGAAGATCTTGGAGAAAACCCATGCAGGTCACGGGGAGATCGTGCAAACTTTGTGCGGTCAAGCACCTGTAGTCGGGATCGAACCCGGATCTCCAGTTCTGCAAGTGCTGTAAGGTAGCAACTCTACCGCTGCGCCATCGTGCCACCCCTGGCGTCAGGGGCCAGGGCCTGTATAGGAATCGCTTTTGAGAGCCCTTTTCCCCCCCCAGATACCTTGCACTTCTGTTGTAGATTAGATATCTATTTAATTTGCATTCTACTTTCAAAATTACTCTTCGGTGCAGAGAGTTTATCGTTGCCACGAGCCAATCGGAATCTTTGCGATTTGCTCTGTTCAATGTTAAATATATACTTTCCTTTTCTCAGATAATCTCCGCCGATGGGAAAAGTATCAGGATTACGCTTTAGCCAAGCAAACTGAAATTAAAAACTGAAAAGATCTAATGTTATCATATATTTAGAATAAGTAATTCTTACCCACACCCACAGTATTTGTTTGAAAGCAGAACTCAATCCCCTAACTCTCAGTCTGAAGAAGTAATGTGTAGGAAGGAACTGCAGATGCTGGTTGACGCTGAAGATAGACACCAAGTGCTGGAGTGACTCAGCGGGACAGGCAGCATCTCTGGAGAGAAGGAATGGGTGACATTTTCGATCTGACATGTCACCCATTCCTTCTATCCAGAGATGCTACCTGTCCCGTTGAGTTACTCCAGCATTTTGTGTCTAAAACCCGATTGTTTATACTAAAGGCCCTGCCCCACTTTCCCGAGTTACTCACAAACTCTCCCGAGTTTTCCCCTTGATTCGAACTCGGGGAATGTCGGGTAATAGACAATAGACAATAAGTGCAGGAGTAGGCCATTTGGCCCTTCGAGCCAGCACCGCCATTCAATGTGATCATGGCTGATCATCTCCAACCAGTACCCCGTTCCTGCCTTCTCCCCATATCCCCTGACTCCACTATTTTTAAGAGCCGTATCTAGCTCTCTCTTGAAAACATCCAGAGAAACGGCCTCCACCGCCCTCTGAGGCAGAGAATTCCACAGACTCACCATCCTCTGTGAGAAAAAGTATTTCCTTGTCTCCGTTCTAAATGGCTTACTCCTTATTCTTAAACTGTGGCCCCTGGTTCTGGACTCCCCCAACATCGGGAACATGTTTCCTGCCTTTAGTGTGTCCAAGCCCTTAACAATCTTATATGTTTCAATGTTGTCAGTTTCAATATTGTCGGTAGCGAGCCAGTAGGAGTCCGTAGATGTTTCGTAGCGGCTCGTAACGCCAGCCGTAGGAACTCGGGGCATCAGGTAAGTCTGGACGTTTTTTCAACATGTTGAAAAATGTCCACGACTTAAAAAAATAGCCCCGAGTACATACGAACGGTTATTACCGTAATTCTCCGAGTTCGAATCAGGGGGAAAATTCCGGATAGCTCGTAAGTAACTCGGGAAAGTGGGACAGGGCCTTTAGTCTTCAAGTAAGTGATTAGAAAGTAATACCAAGCCATAGAACTGTACAGGAAAATGTGTCGTCCATGTACTTACCATTAGAGCTTTAACTCAAATGCATTGCTTTTTGTTCTGTTCAGATTTTTTTTCATTCCACAGTGCAAGTAATTGATTATTTGCCCGATCATTGTAATTGCATCTTCATGGAAAAAAAAAATGCATTACCTCATTCTTCACTAATGGCCGTTAACTTGTTGACCTGTAGATTACCCCTGTTCTGGAATGCTAGGAATGGTATCTGGACTCATCACTGATAACCAGATCACAGCCTCATCATCCATGGACCGCTATTGGGGTCCCGAACATGCCCGCCTTCTCACCAGCCGCCAAGGTTGGGCGCTGCAGCCAGTCCATCGGCCTTACAATAACGAGTGGATTCAGATAGACCTGGGAATGGAGAAGGATGTGCGGAGCCTGGTCATCCAAGGTGTGAAGCAGAGGGATAATAAAGTCTACATGAGAAAGTTCAAACTCGGCTACAGCACAAACGGATCCGACTGGAAGTTGGTTACAAGTCCCGGCAGCCCGAAGCCCAAGGCAAGTAGACTGTGATCACAGCTTTAGAGACGTGAATATTTATTTTCTTTAAAAGGGAGCAGGACCTCCGAGTTCAGCTCTGGCCATGGTGCTGTCACTAAAATTAATGTCTCAAGTGCTGCAGCACAAAGAGCCCATGCACATAAACAGCACTATGCCAAGATTCTGTTGTCGCATTTGGCATGTTTGTAACATGTAACTCAAAGGCTATTTCCACTTTTTTTTTAAATTAATAATTTCTATTCTCTCCTCCCAGTCAGAACATATAGGACACTGATTTCCTTGCTTCGGCCATTGATACCACTCAGAATGAGCATTTTGCCTTTGTGAAGTACGCTTAAAATGCAAATGGGCTTCCTAAGGATCTGTGTGTGACAAGCAGGCAAATTCTAAATCTATTAAAATGCAAGGTTCCAGCGCGCGGACGAAAATCTGGAGAATAGTAAGATTAAACGAGAACTCACCTGTTCGAAGTTTGATCGTTATTTTACGAGGAGTTACGATGAGGGATTACGTGAAGAACCCGCCTCACGCTGTCAACGGCATACTTCAAAGCAACGGCATGAAAAACACAGAACACCAAAGCCGGAGTAACATAGTAAGGCTCATAAAAAGACTTAGAACCACCATTTGATCATTTATTTTACGAGGGTGGGAGTGGAGGGCACGTAATCCCTCATCGTAACTCCTCGTAAAATAACGATCAAACTTCGAACAGGTGAGTTCTCGTTTAATCTTACTATTTTACTTCGGAGTCACGTGAGTGACTACGTGAAGAGTTTTAAAGCTTTCTGTGTTTTTTATGTCGTAGAATTAATCCGTACGACAATCCGGCTAAGTAAACACATACATGAGAAAGCACACAAATGTTAGATCTTTTTCACAATCAAGTTTTTTAATGGCTGAAAACCATATAATACCCTCCTTATATTTGAGGGAAAAAATGATTATAAGTGACAAAAAATATCAGTGACTACACAACTGATTATAGCAATTAATAGCAAACAAAGCAGGTGATTATAGTGCTCCCAACACCGCGTGTCCAAAGCTTGTCATAGTGTGAACAGGTTTGTTGTAGGACTTTGAAAAAAGTTTCTTCTTTACTCCACCCTGCGATTTTTAAAAATATGCTCAAGAGGTACTTCCCGCCCCTTCATCGCGGACGTAGCTGCCGCCCTGGTGGAGTGAGATTTGAAGACATCAGTGTCTATTCCGCTAAAACCAACACCTGTTTCAACCATTTTGAGATAGTTTGAACTGAAGCTTTTGTGTGTGGCTTTTTGTGCGTAAGCAGCAATGTCTTTTCGTTTCCTCGAAAAGTGTCCGTCACTTTAATACATTGGTTCAAATGTCTAACCACACACAAAGCAAGCTCAATATGAAAAGCTTGAAAGGTTACCTTTGTTCCAGATCTCCCTGGTCTACTTTGTTTGATCAGATCGTAAACATAGAATACAAACGTTATCTGTAGTCACATGCATACAGTCTAAACGCAACATTTGTAAAGTTTGCACTCTTTGGGCTGAGACCAGTGACATTAACATGACCAATTTCAATGTTAACCTATCCAATGACAACCCTTCAATTGGCGTCCATTCTCTAAGTAGAGCAAGTACTATACTCACATCCCAAATCTCTGTATATCTAGGTTTTGGCGGATTCATGTGAAAAAATTCCTTTCATGAATCGTGATATTAATGGATGCGACCCAATTGATTTTTCACCAGTCATAAGTCCTAAATAGGACGACAAGGCACTGCGTGCAGTGTTAATGGCACTGTAACTTAAATGTTGGCCAAAGCGCAAATTGGCAAGGAATTCCAAACATGAGTAACATTCACATAATCATCAGAAATATTTTGACTGTGTGCAAAATTCTTCCTATTTCTTAATATGTGTCATATATTGTTTCTGTGTGCTATCTCGTCATGATGTGCCAATAACTGTCAAGTTTGGTCCGACAATCCCAGTTCCTGTAGTGGTCTGGTCAAAACCTGCAGATTAACAAATTCATATATGCATATAATGGATAATCTTCATTTGTTACTGGATTAGTCAAGATATCACTACAGTTAAGAATCTGCATATACGGTTCTTTAATCATATTCAGCATAACTGGGAACCAAGGTTGAGTTGGCCAATTTGGCCCTTACCAACAATCCGGAAGCTGAATCTTGCTCTATTTTCTTCAAGCATCTCTGGATCAGAGCAAATGGTGGGAAAAGCATAAAAGAACATTTTTCCCCAGTGTAATAAAAATGCATCTACTGCAACTGCGTCCGGATCGTGTTCCCAAGACACATAATGAGGCAAATGATGATTAAGCCTGGATGCAAAATCAATTTCTGGCAACCCAAATCGTCGAACAATATTCTTAAATATTGGTGGCTTAAAACATCCATTTCGTATTATCTTTAAAATCCTGGACCTTTCATCTGCTACCACATTGTCTTTACCTGGAGTATAGCTTACTGCAATCCATATCTGCCGACCAATACACCATTGCCATATCTCATTGACCAGACAATCACATGATACTGATCCAACTCTCCCCATGTGATTAATGTAAACCACAGCTGTTTTATTGTGTAATTGTATTAACACATGCAGACCTTGTTTAGCACAACAATATGCTTTAAGCCCATAAAAGGCCCCCAATAACTCCCAATAGTTAATACCATACTCTTGGAGAAAACACTTGTTCTTCAGTTTTCCATCTACCTCCACAACTGGAGGATAAATCTGTGGCCCCCCATCCGAGAGCACTAGCATCTGTATGTAAAACCATTTCAGGCTGTTTAATCATAATATTTATTTAGCAGTTTGTGGGACATTTTCCTTTTTTAACCTACCATTGTAAATTCCAATACAGCTTCTTTTGTTAATTACATAGGCCTGTCAAATGGCCTGCCTTCTCTTTAAGAGCTTGTATCTTGTACCTTCGAAGATATCAATAAATGTAATGAACCAAATTCTAATGCAGGAAAATGCTGCTAGCAGTTCACCAATGGTTGTCACCATTTCTCGGATGGAAGGATAAGGTTTTGAATGAGATAATGACAAGTTACCAAAATATCATCGACTTTAACTGTTGGTAAAGGTATTAACATAGTCACTGAGTTAATTACAAACCCCAAAAGTAAATTGTTTGTGCTGGCTGCAGCTGGGGCTTAATTAGATAATTAAGAACCTTAGCTTACCACAAAGCTTTAGTAACTGAAACTGAGTCCTCAGCTGACTCCTGATAATCACTAATGACCAGAATGTCATTGAGATAAGCCATAATGATGTGCATTTTGTGCTCTAATTTGGGCTAAACTGGTTTCAACAGTTTCGTAAAGAGTAAAAAAGCTGAACTCAGTCTATTTGGCAAAGCTTAACTGCCATAATTGTCACAACCAATTAAAATTTAAGTATCACCGAAACCTGATACATAGGTACAGAATAATAGGCGTCTTTTCATCAATCTTAGCCATATAACAACCTGCTGAATTAAATATTTTGCAGTATTCCATGACTCCATTTGAACATGTTTGTATTCTACAAACTTATTTAGACCTGTAAGGTCCAGAATACTTCTGCAACCATCATCTGTAATGCCTTCTAACATTAAAGACAAATTTATGCTCGTGTTCAAAATCTTTTCCATTACCCCTTTTCCAGATAATTAGGCAATGTGGACATAAAACTCTGCTTTTTCAATGCAGAAACACGAAAACATAAGCAGGTTTATTCTGTACAGGAGGATTAACCTCTTGTTTTAAAAGTAATAGTAGTTAATGAAACTGCTCGTAAATATACTGATCAAAAAATAATAGTAAGCCAGTCTTAATAAACTTTTTGTAATCTCCCTCTAACTGGAGATTAATCCGCAGTTTCTTTAAGCAGGGAACACGTCTTTAATTCCTCTGCATATGAGCGTGGTGGTCTCCTTATCCCCTGAATTCGGGTAAGTATTTGGTTGTGCAATACAATAAAACTTCCTTGACATATTTCTGCCTCTATTTCCAATATCAAATCCCCTTCTGGGCGAAAATACCTTTTCGTCCAAAGACGAAGGTTTCATGCAGCTAAAATATTTTAGCTTTTCATCCAATTTCAATAAGTTAGGCAGATTATTCCAAACAGATAACCAAGAGCTTAAACACCACTTGCTCAACACAGGTATGCAACCTTGGGTGAAAAATGGGCCAAATAGCCATTTATTTTATACAAAACTTCATAGAAAAAATTGCACAATAGCGTCTTTATTTTATGTTTTCCTTTCATCTGCCCAAAAGCCATAATAGCAGCAGAGTAATTTGTGAGGATTTTTAAACCTCACTATTTGACGCTCTCATATTTGGAGTCATGAATGCCCATATTAAACGGATAAACCGTAGGCTCTTCCAATGAGGCACAATTTCCTGTGCTGTGCAATTTTAATATTTCAATCATCACAGAATCATGAAGTTGGTGAGATACCATATACATAATGTAGGTAGCTAGGTTTTTCCATAGCCTCACCACTTCCTTTGGATATAGCAAAACTTTTGCTATCTCAGGCACACCTGGCCTCACTTTTATTTTTATTTTATTTGTAGTGTGCATTCATAATTCACATCACCACTTGCAGGGTCTGTCTTTTGCAGCCCTGATCCATTTGGAATTATATCCAAAGAGACTTCCTCCACCCTATCCAGGGTCAGAGTTTTTATTTTTCAATTTGGCACATAGCCATATTTTGTATATTCAAGCCCCTCAGGGTCTTTTTTGGGGAACTGTTTGGGTACTGTGACCCTGGTCTTTAGTACATTCAAGCCCCTCAGGGTCTTTTTTGGGGAACTGTTTGGGTACTGTGACCCTAGTCTCTTTTATATTATGGAGTACTTTCTCCATATCGCGAATTTTATTAACTTTTTTAAAAATACAGTCTTTCTGACTTTTAAAATATCCTGTCCAAAATTGTGGAGCATTTAAACCTTTCTACCGTATTTTAAACGGTACCAGTATCGGAACCGGCCCCGTAATTAATCTCTCGTCCCGATCGCTGGGTATTCCCCTGGGACGTTCTTTTTAAAAACTCCGTTATTTTAACAGAGTATATCTGTTTAATTTAAACTTTTAGTTAGTTTTTAAAACCTTTAAAATCCTGGTTTCCACCAGGCACGGAGTTTTCTAGTCCTAAAAAGTTTTTCAACAGCACTTACCTGCCGGTTCTGAACCTACCGCTGTCGAGGAGCTGCTCCTTACTGCAGCTCCTGCTTCTGCCGTCAGCGTCGACGTAATGCCGTTGACAGCGTGAGGCGGGTTCTTCACGTAGTCACTCACGTGACTCCGAAGTAAAATCTTTGTTTAGCAAACAGACAAGCTCCGAACTATTTGCATCTTACTTGTATTGCGCATTTGGCGAAGCACATTGCAGTTTGAATTTAAAACATTGTGCTACTGGATTGTAAACAAGTACAGAAGGTTTGCCGGACACTTTCCTGTAAAGGCAGAGTCCTTGTTGCAAATTGTAAGCAGCAAGACGCCATGTATTTTGGGTGACATCCATGCGGAGTAGGTGCAGTGCTTTTTTAACTCGTGTCATCGGTTTAACTGCTTACACAGCTTCGCCCATGGACTTCACTCCATTAATTGCCAATGGACAATCCAGAGTGTCGGTGGGCAGGAGAAGTTTGAAACAGAACGATTGTAGATCACACACGCACAAATTTCATTGAAACATTCTTATTGCCACACCCTTCTGCGAAACATCGTCTGCTCGGGTCCGTTCAAACACACCCAACACATTTTCTGCCCATAGCTTGTTGGATTCCATGATGTTGATGATTGTGAAGTACATCTTTGTGGAAACATATCAGTCTTACAGTACCTTCAGTTGACTTAAGTGGAATTAATCTTGAAGGTAGAATACAATGCACTGATATGACTATTTGGATTTGTCGCAATTAACTGGGGACGAACTTTTTGTGGTAAAATTCTTGTGGCACTTTCTTAAATCACAGTATGTTTCCATAAATCGAGATGCCGATTAGTACACTTTGCACGCATTTTTCTTCCAACGGGGAATTGGCACAAGGCATTGAACATGCAGTATCCATGTGATGAATGCTCTGGTTATTATGTACAATGGCTTAACTCCTGTCTGCAGTGGTCACTGTTGGCACATATAACATTGTTTGGCACTTATCAACTGCAACCTGAATCGTGTGCAGCTAAATCGTTGTGGGATATTAGTTTTGAGATGCAGCGCGGAAACAGGCCCTTCAGCCCACCGGGTCCGCACCGACCAGCGATCCCCGCACATTGACACTATCCTACACACACTAGTGGACAACTTACACACAAAGCCAATTTACCTACATCCCTGTACATCTTTGAAGTACGTAGGAATACATATATCTTTGGAGTAAATATTAAGATATATTATTAAGATTAAAATATTAAATATTAAATATAAAAATATTAAGATTGGAAATGTGTTAAAGATGTGATTTTTAAAAAAAAATTATCTTCAATAGCCCCTAGAGGTGCAGTCCATTTTCAAGAACTACCAAAGGAAAAAAAAACTACAGTGTGATGCATGACTTGTCCATTCATGGTGAAAGAGTATTGTTTGTTATTTTAGATTTTATCCTCAGTGGGAAAACCAATGACAAATTTCAAATAGCTCTGCTAATTTATTATGCATTCCTATATTTATTGTCATAATTCCACAGCTTCCACTGTATTCTTTTTTTTTTGGGGGTGGGGTGGAAATGCTGCTGGGTCATGGAAATATATTGCTGATGATGCAACTAATTTGAGCAGTCGAATCCCTCCGAGAAACTCCGGCCAGGTTCCGACCAACCGCGGATAACCTGGCGCAGTCTCAACAGGCTGCGGACAGGCATGGGGAGGAGCAAATCGAAGATGCTGAAGTGGGGATATACTGAAGATGCGGCAGACTGCCAGTGCAGATGGGGCCTCCAGACTATGGGACATTTCCTGAGCCGTGACATGCTGCATGACATGTAAAGGACCTCAAAGACGTGACACTAACATTTTTAAGAAAGATCTTCAGATGCTGGAAAAATCGAAGGTGGACAAAAAATGCTGGAGAAACTCAGTGGGTGAGGCAACATCTGTGGAGCGAAGGAATAGGCGAAGTTTCGGGTCGAGACCCTTCTTCAGACTCTAAAATTTGCTCGCTATTGGCAAACAGTTGTGTGATGACAAAAATTAAAAACTAATTTGAGGAGCGTGCATCTTTCATCTGTGCCATGCATTTCTGTTAGTGCATTCAACAAATATCTGATTTGGGTTATTTTTTTTCTAAACTGTCCAGATATTTGAAGGAAATACAAATTATGATACACCAGAAGTTCGGAAATTTGAACCACTTTTGACAAGGTACATCCGTGTCTACCCCGAACGGGCAGCTCCTGCTGGATTGGGACTACGGATGGAATTACTGGGATGTGACATTGAAGGTACGGGGTCTTTTAAGATCTGTGGCTTTGTTGTTCAGTTTAGTTTAATTTAGTTTAGAGATACAGCACGGAAACAGGCCCTTCAGCCCACCGGGTCCGCGCCGACCTGCGATCCCCGCACATTGACCCGATCCTCCACGCTAGGGTCAACTTTTACACTTATACCAAGCCAATTAACTTACAAACCCTGTACGTCTTTGGGGTGTGGGAGTAAACCAAGGTTGTCAGAGAAAGCCCACGCAGGTCACGGGGAGAAAGTACGAACTCCGTACAGGCAGCACCCGCAGCCATGATCAAACCCGGGTCTCTGCCGCTGTAAGCGCTGTAAAGCAGCAACTCTACCGCTGCGCCACCGTGCCACACAAGTGTATCTATCCACAACAATAGCCCTGCTGATGAGGTGGAAGAATGAACAGGTTATCCACTTTGGCGGCAAAAACAAGGGGGCAGGTTATTATCTCAATGGGGTTAGGTTAGGTAAGGGGGAGGTACAGCGAGACCTGGGTGTCCTTGTACACCAGTCACTGAAAGTTGGCGTGCAGGTACAGCAGGCAGTGAAGAAAGCTAATGGAATGTTGGCCTTCATAACAAGAGGATTTCAGTACAGGAGTAAAGAGGTACTTCTGCAGTTGTATTGGGCTCTGGTAAGACCACATCTGGAGTATTGTGTACAGTTTTGGCCTCCTAATTTGAGGAAGGACATCCTTGTGATTGAGGTAGGTTCACAAGATTGATCCCTGGGATGGCGGGACTGTCATATGAGGAAAGATTGAAAAGACTAGGCTTGTATTCACTGGAGTTAAGAAGGATGAGGGGGGATCTTATAGAAACATATAAAATTATAAAAGGACCGGGGAAGCTAAATGCAGGAAAAATGTTCCCAATGTTGGGCTAGTCCAGAACCAGGGGCCACAGTCTTAGAATAAATGGGAGGTAATTTAAGACTGAGGTGGGAAAAAACCTTTTCACTCAGAGAGTTGTGAATTTGTGGAATTCCCTGCCACTGAGGGCAGTGTAGGTCAAATCACTCGATGGATTTAAGAGAGAATTCGATAGAGCTCTAGGGGCTAGTGGAGTCAAGGGATATGGGGAGAAGGCAGGCACAGGTTATTGATTGGGGACGATCAGCCATGATCACAATGAATGGCGGTGCTGGCTCGAAGGGCCGAATGGCCTCCTCCTGCACCTATTTTCTATGTTTCTATGTTTCTATAGGATGAGACACCTGAAATCAAAACTTCCACTAACTGTTAAATCTTTATTTACTGGTTATTGAGTGTCAATAAGGACTGAAGATTTGCAGTCTGCCTTCTTCATTCACCCGTGACAATGCGCCTATAGTTTGTCCAAAGGACATGTATTTCATTAGATTTATATTAACGATTAGAAAAGTGCTATGTGAGCAACCTTATAAATAGATTAAAGGACACTTGAAAACCAACATCTGGCTTAGATATAAACCATTTGTGACTTTTAATACCACAATAATTTACATCAGTGAGACAAGTACAGAACATGATCCAGTTTATACCAACATAAAAATATCTATTTACCGATAGCAAATGAAAATTTCACCACCAGTTACTCAGAGCATGATGTTACTAATGGGGTAAAATTACATTTAACATAAAAATACATGATTTTTTTTTCCAACACTGTTTTGACAATAATGGACTTGAAGCAAACAGATTAATGGCCCCATTAAAATAACAATGTGATCTCATCCCATTAGACTGCTTACTGTCAATGAATTTAGCCGCGGAAAAGTATTTGTGACTCACAAATTTAATTTACCCATCTCATAAGAAGCAGCACAAACATATCGATATTTATTCTGTATGTTCCTCCTCCAATATTGTTAAGTGACAACATGATAATCTAATGCAAATTCACCAAATCTGACATGAGGTGCTGTGGTTTAAAAAAGGTCAGCATGGATCTGTTGGGCCAAAGTGCTTGTTTCCATGTTATGAACTTTAATTTAGTTTAGTTTAGAGATACGGCACGGAAACAAGCCCTTCAGCCCACCCGAGTCCACACCGACCAGCGATCCCCGCGCACTAGCACTATTTCCTCACACACACATTAGGGACAATTTACACTTACATCAAGCCAGCTAACCTACACACCTGTATGTCTTTGGAGTCTGGGAGGAAACCGAAGATCTCGGAGAAAACCCACTTGGTCATGGGGAGAACGTACAAACTCTGTTCAGGCAGCACCCAAAGTCGGGATGGAACCCGGGTCTAGGAGCAGGGAGGTTCTACTTCAGTTGTACAGGGTCTTGGTGAGACCACACCTGGAGTATTGCGTGCAGTTTTGGTCTCCAAATCTGAGGAAGGACATTATTGCCATAGAGGGAGTGCAGAGAAGGTTCACCAGACTGATTCCTGCGATGTCAGGACTGTCTTATGAAGAAAGACTGGATAGACTCGGTTTATACTCTCTGGAATTTAGGAGATTAAGAGGGGATCTTATAGAAACTTACAAAATTCTTAAGGGGTTGGACAGGCTAGATGCAGGAAGATTGTTTCCCGATGTTGGGGAAGTCCAGGACAAGGGGTCACAGCTTAAGGATAAGGGGGAAATCCTTTAAGACCGAGATGAGAAAGACTTTTTTCACACAGAGAGTGGTGAGTCTCTGGAACTCTCTGCCACAGAGGGTAGTTGAGGCCAGTTCATTGGCTATATTTAAGAGTGAGTTGGATGTGGCCCTTGTGGCTAAGGGGATCAGAGGGTATGGAGAGAAGGCAGGTACGGGATACTGAGTTGGATGATCAGCCATGATCATATTGAATGGCGGTGCAGGCTCGAAGGGCTGAATGGCCTACTCCTGCACCTAATTTCTATGTTTCTATGTTTCTATGTCTACGGCTCTGCGAGCGCTGTAAGGCAGCAACTCTACCGCTGCACCACCGTGCCGCCCTGAACTTCTACGCAGACGCTCCTCAGTTTTCTTAGGAGTGTTCCCGGCTTCCACCAGGAACTTCTAAAAAGAGATTAGATCTGTTTCTGGGCCTGTTCACACCAAGACGCCATATAACAGTGAGATCCCTCTTCTCCGTCCCGCCAAAGATGGTCAACTCATGTACATGTCCAGATTTGTCCAGTCAAGAGGGGATATTGTGATGTCCCGGTGACATCGAGTTTCACCTTACAAATCTAGTTTGAAATAGTGCGCAGACAAGGTGACGTTTGGTGGCATTTAAAAGTTCAACTCCCAATGCTAATCTTAAAATCAGCTTCAATCAAAGCAAAATTAAAATGGGGACTCCCCAAGTCTCCCCAAGCCCCCAAACACCCCTGGGTCTCTGGCGGCACGGTGGCGCAGTGGTAGAGTTGCTGCCTTACAGCGCTTACAGCACCAGAGACCCGAGTTCCATCCTGACTACGGGTGCTTGTCTGTACGGAGTTTGTACGTTCTCCGCGTGGGTTTCCTCCGAGATCTTCGGTTTCCTCCCACACTCCAAAGACAAACAGGTTTGTCGGCTAATCGGCTTGGTATAAATGTAAAACTCTCCCAAGTGTGTGTGTGCGATAGTGTTAAGGGCCTGTCCCACTTAGGCGATTTTTTGGGCGACAACAGGCGATTGCCGCCAAATGTTCAACATGTTGACGACAATTTTTGGCGACAGGGGCGACAATTTTTGCTGTGATAGGTTGTCGTAGGTGCCCTCGTAGGTTGTCGCCAGGTGTCGTAGGTGAATTCCATTAAAACTAGTCCCTGGCAGTCACCTAAAGAGTCGCCTAAGTGGGACAGGCCCTTGAGTGTGCGGGGATCGCTGGTTGGTGTGGACTCGCTGGGCCTGTTCCCGCGCTAAATCTCTGAAACTTAAAAAAAAACTAAAAGCCAAATATATAAGGCAGATTTTTGGTGGAAGATGATGGTGGAAGAAACCAGATGGTAAAGAGTTGGAGTGTATGGACTGCAATCATACTGCTGCTTTAATGTTTTAATCTTTTCATGATTGCCAATGTTAATGTGCTCATTAAATAGGCCAGTGAACTGTGCCTGGGTGACTGCCACACTACTTCCCCACTGGAACGTGTTGCAACTAAAACTCTTTGACACTGGCTCACTCCAGTCGGTCTCCAAAGAAAAGGATCCTCCAGGGTCTTGGGTTACACAATGATCCCAGTGAAGCAAAGCTCAGTGTAGTGAGCGAAGGTAGTACAGACCCAGCTCACGTAGGAGTGTGTCCTGATATCAGCTTGGAAGAATAGCATAGAAAATATCGGTTAAAAAAAAAACGCAGGTTTAACAACAGCTACAACAACTGTGTGCAGCCATCAATCATGGTGGCTGCACTAGTCTATAAAAGGCACGTCGAAAGGATGTCTACGGTCAGCTTCTGACCTGTTGTTTTATTGTTTTAAAATTGTGCGGCAGGAAGTATTGACAGCTAGAATAACAATACCTGAGTTTTGTTCCTCTCAACTGCCACAAGCTGTAGATGCAATTTGTATTGTTTAGTTCAGTTTAGAGATGCAGCCTGGAAACAGGCCCTTCGGCCCACCGAGTCCGCGCCGACCAGTGAACCCCGCACATTAACACTTTCTCACACACACTCGGGAGATTCTACACTTATTTCACACTTGTACCAGGCCAATTAACCCACAAACCTGTACGACTTTGGAGTGCGGGAGGAAACCGAAGATCTCGGAGAAAACCCACGCAGGTCACGGGGTGAACGTACAAACTCCGTACAAACAGCACCCGTGCCCGGGATCGAACCCGGGTCTCTGGCGCTGTAAGCGCTGTAAGGCAGCAACTCTACCTCTGCGCCACCGTGCTGCCCCATGCCTCCCCAGTATATCATACTGCTATATTTCAGACATTTCAATAGGCAGGTACAATTTAACACTCAGCAATCAAAGCTATCTGCTAGCCCGAACAGTCTTTTAGACCAATTCCTCTTTAAACAGTGCAGTTCCTCAGCCATGATATTTTTCCCAATGCTGTTTTCTTGATCCTGATCAGTGAAAATGAGTGTGCCTGCAGAGCACTGACCAAAGGCTCGCGTTTAATCTGAGTTGCGGATATCCATTATGGATAAAAGTAATCAGCAGGCTTCACTGATGCTGATTGAGTTACCCAGTGACACGCACCGAACTGGATGATTTTAGATTTGATTCCTGATCCAGTGGCAGCGAGATGCTTAATAGAAGCATGGAATTCTTCTCATTTGGATCTGAATTAGTATAATGTAACATTCCTCAGCCACTCCGTATTCTTAATGAATTGACTGAAAAAGTACAGCATATGTAAAACAGCTAACGACGGCCAGTTCCCTTTATCATCGTTACTTTTTTGCACACCTTTCATTCATTTGTTCTATACCCCTCCACATCACCGTCTGTATCTCTCGTTTCCCGTTCCCCTGACCCTAGTCCTTGATAACGTGAGAGAGAGATTACATCAAAGATAGATACAAAATGCTGGAGTAACTCGGCGGGGAAGGCAGCACCCCTGGGGAGAAGGAATAGAGGAGGAAGAAGGGTCTCCCATTCCTTCCCTCCAGACATGCTTCCTGTCCCGTTGAGTTACTCCAGCATTTTGTGTCTAATCGAGGTTCTTAGATCTTTAATACGTTGATCTTTCTATTGTAGTGGCAACGGCGGCTCCAACAGTGGAAACAGACGAGTGTGATGAAGACTTTGGAAACTGCCACAGCGGAACAGGTGATGGCTTCGACTTTACAGGTGCATAAATCATCCTCCTAACACCATCACTAACCTTCCTCACTCATTTCCGTTATGTTACGTGATTAATGAGCCAAGAATGACTAAAACAAATTATCTATCATCCAACTAATATCCAGTTTATCTTCTCAAATCTGCCACGATCAACACCTTCCTACTGTTAATTAGGACTAATTCATTGGTATTCACTCTTCTTCATTGGAAACTGCATCACTGCTTTGGAAGAATAAAGAAAAACCTTGAACTGAACGAGAATCATTTGGTAGGCAAAAATGCTGGAGAAACTCAGCGGGTGCAGCAGCATCTATGGAACGAAGGAAATAGGCAACGTTTCGGGCCGAAACCCTTCTTCAGACTGATTCCACTGAGAATCATTTGGTGCAGGCTTACCAGCCACACACCTTGTATTAATATTAACATGTAGCAAAAGCGTGCAGTCCAAATGGTTTTGAATTCACACGATGAATAAGGGTGTCAGGGGTTATGCGGAGAAGGTAGGAGAATGGGGTTAGGAGGGAGGGATAGATCGGCCATGGTTGAATGGCGGAGTAGACTTGATGGGCTGAATGGCCTAATTCTGCTCCTATCACTTATGAACGTATGAACGATGGGAGAACTCTCATTTTGATCAGGTGCTAAACTCATAGAGGAATATTCGCTCAGTCTGCCTGAGCCTATGTGATCTCCCGGTTGCCAAACACTTTCACATTCATACACTGACTTTTCTGTGCTCGGCCTCCTCCATTGTCAGAGTGAGGCCAAACGTAATTTGGAGGAACAGCATCTCATATTTCGCTTGAGCAGCTTACAGCCCACCCCAGTGGTATGAATATTGATTTCTATAATTCCAAGTAATCCTTGCATCCCCTCTCTCTCCATCCCTCCCCCGCCCTAGTCGACCTACTAGTTGTATTGTCATCCTGTTCCTCTGTTTACTCCTTGTAATCCAATGCCACAAACAATAAGCCTGCTTTATTCCCCACATTTTAGAATAATTGATTATCGGTGCTTTTGCATTAATTTCTCCTAAGTGCCATCTGCATCTCTCGTTCCCTTTTCCCCTGACTCTCAGTATGAAGAAGCGTCTTGACCCGAAACGTCACCAATTCTTTTTTTCCAGCCTGACCCGCTGAGTTGCTCCAGATTTTTGTGTCTGTCTTAGGAAGATTGGCTGCTGCTTGATAGAATTATAAAAAACGGCCACAAAGATAGAGACCACTAGGTTCGTTGTGACCAAGGAGCCCATCAACTGAAAACGCATTGATGACTTAGACCAGCTGCGACTAGTCTTACTTGTGCTATTTAGCAACCTTGGTAAAATGTCTTTCAGATTTCTGACCTAACTATCAATGACAAATTCTGCATTCCAATTGGAAAGAGTTTGTTTTCCATAAAACGCAGTTTTTACACAACAAATCTCCAGAAGTGTGCAGGAAGAAACTGCAGATGCTGGTTTAAACACACAAAGACACAAAATGCTGGAGTAACTCGGCGGGACAGGCAGCATCTCTGGAGAGAAGGGTCTTGATCCGAAACGTCACCCATTCAGTCTGAAGAAGGGTCTTGACCCCAAACGTCACCCATTCCTTCTCCCCAGAGATGCTGCCTGTCCCGCTGAGTTACTCCTGCTTTTAGAGTCTATCTTTGCTTTTGTGTCAAACCTCCAGAAGCAAAGTGGCCCTGAAGATATTGTTAAATCGGTTGAGATCAGTCCGGGACACAGCGTTTAATTAACCCTGACAAAATAGTCACATTTCTATTACTTTTCTGCATAGTGCTTCCAGCAATCACCCATGCCAGTAGTGTTGCCAACTGTCCCGTATTAGCCAGGACATCCCGTATATTGGGCTAAATTGGTTTGTCCCATACGGGACCTCCCTTGTCCCGGATTTGACTGCTACTACTCGGGTCGAGAGGACTGTCGGGTCAGAGCGCCGCGTCTGGCCCCGCCTCACCCGCCCCCGACGTAGTGCAGCCCATGGAGTGCAGCATCAGCAGCAGCGCCTCGTCGGTCGGCAGTCCAGCCAGCTGTCCGACCTTCGGACCTTCACTTACCGACGTCACCACCACCCCTCCTCATAGCCGATCATGAGTTGGATGAAGTGCTGGACGTTGCGCGCGATGTCCAACGCAAGGTCCGGGCCAAAACTCCTCAGCAGTCCAGCTCCCGAGCCAACTTATCATTCGCCCAGCCACGGCCGAGTTGTGTAATAATATTTTTATTAAAAGGAATCCATCATAACAACGGTATAACAACTTTTCAAATACATAACCAACTTATTTCAATAAGTATACGAATGTTACGAATAGTTCTTACAAACTTCTATTTTTTTTTAAAGTAGAAAAAGAAAAGAATAGATTTTAATCAATAAGAATGGTGATTAAATAATAATTTTGATTATAAAGAAAGAGAAAGAGAAAAGAGAGAAGAATATATATATATATATATATATGTATATATTCTTGTTATATGTATTTAATTAAAATAAAGTATTATATAGAAAAAAAGAGAGATTATAGTATACATCTTAATAGTGAATAACACAATTTCAAATAGCGATATCAATGGAGACATGTATACAAATCAAAAAGAAAAACAGAGAGTTATTTTCATCTAATCCTGCCGGGTACCCATTGAGTTGTGATGCCAAGAACAGCTACCCCTTCAAATATTCTGTATATGGAGACCATATCTGTTCAAAGAGTTTGTATTTGTCCATTGGCCACGGCCGAGTTGGTCAACGAATTGCCATAGGGAATTTGTCCCTTATTTTGACCTTTTGTTCCTTATTTAGGAGTGAGAAAGTTGGCAACCCCACAGGCTAGGTCTGTGAAAACTGTAATGTTCAGGTTCAGGAGCAGCTTCTTCCCAACAGCCATCAGACTACTAAACACCACACCTCCAAATAAGCTTTGAACCACATGGACTTGGGGGCATTGTATTGAGATGAGATGAGATGCTTTTGTTGTCACATGTGACAATCGCAGTGAGATGCTTTATTTTGCATACCTGGGTATACAAAGAGTCACCAGGTAACGGGCACCGACAAAGTTACAAAGTGCCCCTTCTTTTGCCACCAGTGGTCCCCCTCTCCACCCCCTCAGTTCTTGGCGCCCCCCCCCCCCCCCCCCACCACACCGGATCCCCTCCTTTGTTCTCGGGGGCCCCCTTTGTCCTCAGCAGCCCCTTTGTCATCATAAAATTATTATTGGTTTGTAATAATAGTACTTATATATATATATATATATATACTATTATTATTTGTTTATGTACATATATATATGTGTGTATACGATTATTATTTGTTTATAATAGTGTATATATATATATCTGTACTATTTGTTTATGTGTATATATACACATATATATATATTGTGTGTGTGTGTGTGTGTGTGTGTGTGTGTGTGTGTGTGTGTGCGTACTGTTATTATTTGTTTATGTGTATATATATATATACACATATATATTGTGTGTGTGTGTTGTGCGTACATAAATTGTTTGTTTATATATATATATCTGTACTATTATTATTTGTTTTTATATATTCCCTCTAAATTGCCTTTGCTGAAGTAATCTCAGCCCTGGAGGACCCAGCATGGGGGGGGAGTGAAAGAACAATGGACAATGGGGACCCGGCTTGGGGGAGGGGGGACAAAAGGGGGGGCCGGCGTGCTTTGTAACTTTGTCAGTGCCGTAGGTGGCTGCTATTTGTATACATTGTGTGTGAAAGCAAAGAATCTCACTGTGCGAGTCACATGATGCGACAATATATTCCTGTTCCTCCTATTCCACTCTCTATTCATGCCCACAATACACACAACAACAATCCCAAGGTGTATGTTTTGGCGTCTCTATTCAAGAGAGAACTAGATAGGGCTCTTAAAGATAGCGGAGTCGGGGGATATGGGGAGAAGGCAGGAACAGGGTACTGATTGGGGATGATCAGCCATGATCACAGGTGCTGCTTCGAAGGGCCGAATGGCCTACTCTTGCACCTATTGTCTATTGTCTATGTCTGCCATCTCAGGCAAAGTGTGAGGAGAGGGTGAGGTTTAGATTAAAGAAAACAAAACCTGGCAGGTTCTCCTCCAGTCATAGCTTTGGGTCTGCAATCTGGACTGCAGACAAGTTGACAACTGCTTGCATTGTGTTGCAGTTTCCCTGCTGTGGGGTAAGAATCTCTTCTCATCTGTGAAATGCGGCGTGGCAGAGACTGAGATGGATTTATTTTTCAGTGCTCTGGTTCTGTGGAATTCTCTGCCTCAGAGGGCGGTGGAGGCAGGTTCTCTGGATGCTTTCAGGAGAGACCTAATCAGGGCTCTTAAAGATAGCAGGGTCAGGGGATATAGGGAGAAGGCAGGAACGGGTACTGATTGGGGATGATCAGCCACGATCACATTGAATGGCGGTGCTGGCTCGAAGGGCCGAATGGCCTACTCCTGCACCTATTGTCTATTGTCTATTGAAAGTATAGCTTGGCTGGTGGGTTTGTTGACAGCCGATGGCAGAACAGCACGTCAGCCAAAGCCAGTGGATGAGGCAGCTGAAGGTGGAATTATTTAGTTTAGTTTAGAGTTACAGTACGGAAGGAGGTCTATTTCTAAACTAAACAATTCCACCGAGTCTGCACCGACCAGCGATCCCCGCACACTAACACTATCCTACACACACTGCATTGATCCTGCATTGATACCAGAACAATTAACCTACAAACCTGTAAGCCCTTGGAGTGTGGGAGGGAACTGGAGATCTCGGAGGAAACCCAGGCAGGTCTTGGGGAGAATGTACAGAGTAGCACCCGTAGTCGGGATCGAACCCGGGTCCCTGGGGCTGCAAGGCAGCAACTCTAACGCAGCGCCACCTTGCCACTCTAGAATTGCTTCAGCTTTACATAGCTGAACAATTGTATGTTCAACAAATATTTATTTTGAAGGAATGCATTTTTGCAACATACAGATTGGGGGAGGAAGGGCCAGCTTACTGTAAATATGTTACCGATTCTTTCTAGCTTAAAGGTGCAGAAACAAAGGGACTGCTTCAAAATTCTTCAAATAGATTACTGACAATTCAAATAGACCCTGCAGTCCCAGGGAAAATGTTCCAATGCATCTTATCCTTGTAGCTCACTGACATTTTTTTGAAACGCAGGTTTCTTTTACTGGGATTTACGGCATTGTGGTTACAAACACACGCATGCAGAAAATTGGAAATATTGTTACTGTCATTGTGCGTCAAAAATCAAGCAGGGAATTAACCAAATATGCAGGGTTTCAAAGAAACATCTTTCTTGCTATTATCTTTTTTCTTCTAATTCAGTAGGTTAACTGATGCCAGTGATGGTTCAAGTAAATGATGTTTAATTTGCAAAAAATCTCCACACTCACCCCTCCTTATTAATTGACTCCCCCCCTCCCCCCCCTCCCAGCGGTGACCAGAAAGACGCTACGACTCTTTGGCAACTGAGGAGACTATCACGACCATAAAGGTGACACCCTGGCGACATGTCGCGGGGCGAAGCCTGTATGGTCGTGAGTAGTCGCCCAAAGAGTCGTACCTTGTTCTGGTCGCCGCTGGATTCTCGACATGTTGACATTTTCGGTGACCGGCAATGACCTATGACAGGTGCCGGCAAGTCGCGTAAGCGGGACAGGCCCATAAGAATCAAAATACTTAGTGAATCAGATTGCGAAGGGAAGCCGAAAGAAATAACTGGATGGTTTAACAACAAACATTGGCCCCAGGAGGAGTTTGCATGCTTTGCAACTGATGTGAGATCTTCTCACTGTGTTACAGGCAGCAGTACTGCAGTGGGAACAGAGGAACCAACATTACCGGAATCACCACAGTACCCAGGTACGCAGCATCTTTGTTTAAGTTAATGTTGTTAACAGGCATGGTTAGTTGTGAAATATTTGTTTTTTTTAAATATATATATTTTTTAATTTATTTATTAGAAGTATGTACATTACATTTTAATGGCACCTTTTTACAGGTTCCCAGAGTTATTAAAACATTATTTGTACAACTTCCTTTTTTAAAAAAAAAGTTTTTTTTAGAAAGAAGTAAGAAAGAAAGACGTAGTGAATAGAGTGAAGAATAGACTAGTGAGTGTAGAGTGAAGAAAGAAATGTGAGAAAGTAAAGCAGAAAGGAGATTCTCCCACGCAACCCGTCGATGTTTTTTTAATATTCTTAATCAATTTTCAGTCAAATCCAGAATTTTTAATTTTATGATGATATTACACCGCATGATTCCGCAAGGTCAATAAATGGAGACCAACTCGTTAAGAATTGGTCTTTTTTTTCCTATTAGGAGGAGTCTCATTTCTTCCAAATGGGCCGTTTCCAACATATTACCAACCCACATTTTGAGTGTTGGTATAGTAGCCTTTTTCCAAAATTTAAGTATGAGTTTTTTCGCTATTATTAAACCATAATAAAAAAATGAGATTTGGGATATATTTAATTTATTTACATCTCCAAATACTCCAAAGATAATCATTTCCATGCTAGGTTCCATTTTTATCTTAAATAAACTAGTGAATATAGAGATCGATCAGCCATGATTGAATGGCGGAGTAGACTTGATGGGCCGAATGACCTAATTCTACTCCTACCCCTTATCGACCTTATGACCTTAAAAGGTCCCCAGAGTTCGGCAAGTGATGTGCTTTGAAGGTTCCCTTCCTCCAGTGTTGCCTGATCTGAACTGATGTTTGATGGAAACCCATTTAACACGATTGGATGAAGTTTCTTCTGACCTGTGGCAAAGACGAAAGCGGACTTTCAAGTATTCTTGAAAAATTAACTCCTGGTTTTAGTGTGGAGTCAATTCAGTTACTGGGCACTCCCTTTAGTATCCGGCAGAATGGATGCTTGCAACCCAGCTTACAACCCACAGTATGAATATTGATTTCTCTAACTTCAAGTAACCTTGCTCTTTCCCCCTCTCTCCGTCCCTCCCCCATCCTAGTTCTTTGATGTTTACAGTCCTCCTGGTTAAATATTGCTGATTTTATGTCTCGTGGCCATCTTCTCGTCAGCTGACAATGAACCATTCTACATTTCCTTATCGTCATCTGCTTTGATCTGTATTTTCACTCCTTACCCTTCCATATCTCTAGACTTTCTCTCTCCTCTGACTCGTTGCCTCCCCAGAGATGCTGCCTGTCCCGCTGAGTTACTCCAGCATTTGGTGTCTAACTCCAGACTAGAGGCACTATAGGTCAGAAAATGAGTAATGTGCTCCTTCTTTGTCTTAACATTGAACTTCATTTTGACTTCAGGAAAGCAATCCCTTGATGCCATGTTGTTGACTGTGTTTCGTAGATCTATTTATAGTTGTGGGCAGCAGCAGAAGACCAGAAATACTATTGTGGTAGAGTAAGGACATTCGTGTTGTCATGGTTACAGATTCATCTCCGACTGGAGACTTAAATGAACTAACAAAATATGATGTGACTTTCATTCATTCGTAATCAGGTGAAGGGAAGGGAAATTATAGAAAATTAAATCTTATCTTACTCCATGGAAGCAGATGCTCTCAGTCAAGTTGCCAGACGCTCGGCCAATTGACTGGCAATTGACACATATAATTGACACGAGTTGTGCGGACTCTGAGCCACATTGTTTTTAGTTTAGTTTAATATTTTAGTTCTGAGATGCAGCGAGGAAACAGGCCCGTCGGCCCACAGAGTCCGCGCCAAACTGCGATCCACGCTCGCTAACACTATCCTGCGCACACACACCAAGGGCAATTTACAATTATCCCAAGCCAATTAGCCTACAAACCTGTACGTCTTTGGAGTGTGGGAGGAAACCGGAGCACCCGGAGCAAAAACCCACGCAGGTCACGAGGAGAAGGTACAAACTCCGTACAGACACGCACCCGTAGCCGGGATTGAAACGGGGTCCCTAGCGCTACAAGATAGCAATTTTACCACCATGCTGCCCTAATGACAAATGACACTTCCCTTCACAAGAAATGGGAATTATATTAAACTTAATTTTGAAAATAATTTGATTTATATGAGTTACAAATATATCCCAAATAGCAAGCTCTTGGCTTTTTGTTAATTGGTTACATGTTACAATTGTGCCATTTGAGCAGCTGTTAGGTTGGAACATAGATAGACAAGGAATAGAGCGATATGGATAGAAACATAGCAAATAGGTGCAGGAGTAGGCCATTCGGCCCTTCGAGCCAGGACCGCTATTCAATATGATCATGGCTGATCTTCCAAAATCAGTACCCCGTTCCTGCTTTCTCCCCATATCCCTTGATTCTGATAACCCAAAGAGCTAAATCTCTTGAATACATCACAGGATCATACACAGGCAGAGGGGATTTGTTCAGCTTAGTATCACATTTGACGTGGACATTGTTCCTGTGTTGTATTATTTATTTGTTCTATTTATGTGAAGATAAATCCTCTGTTCAATGCACTGTCATAATGTTTGCATGCAGTGAGTAGTTTCTCCTACACAATTTAAGTTTAGGTTTATTATTGCCATGTGCAGGAAGACACAGTCTTTTGCATTTTGCTTCCATGATTTCAATTGAAACAATTGAATTTAAACAAGATCAATATCCATCCGCTGCTGTCATGTTGTGACAAGATGTGTCTTCCCCAATTGCTCTTTGAAATGGTGGTGCTGAGACTCCACCCGATCTGCTGTAGTTCTCGTGGAAGTACACTCATTGCATTTGCAACAACTCAAGCCAGTGAGATCCTGTTTTTATTAAAAACATACAACCCATTGTGCAACTATCCAGCCCTTTAGATAGACACAAAATGCTGGAGTAACTCAGCGGGACAGGCAGCATCTCTGGAGAGAAGGAATGGGTGACGTTTTGGAGTCGAGACCTTCCTTCAGACTGAATCAGGGGAGAAGGAGATACAGAGATAAGGAAGTGTAAGGTGTGAAAATGAGACAAAGGGGATGGAGATCAAGGAAAATGTAGAATAGATCATTGTTAGCTGATTGGAGATCATTGGAGAAGTTAACGAGAAAGCAAAGAGAGATAAAATGTTAACAAGGACATCCCGACTGGTCGGAGAACTGGGAAGGGGGGAGCGATGGGAGAGAGAGGGAAGGCAAAGGTTACTTGAGGTTAGAGAAGTCAACATTCATACTGCTGGGGTGTAAGCTGCCCAAGCAAAATATGAGGTGTTTTTCCTCCAATATGCGCTGGTCCTCACTCTGATAGTGGAGGAGGCCCAGGATAGAAAGGTCAGTGTGGAAATGGGAGAAGGAGTTAAAGTGTTTGGCAACCGGGAGATCAGGTAGGTCGTGGTGGACTGAGCAAAGGTGTTCAGCCACAAACAATCGCACAGTCTACGTTTACTCACCAATGTATGAGTTGCCAGTCCACATGTTGAACAGTGGGAGTGGGAGGGGGAATCCAAGTGTTTAGCAACCGGGAGATCAGGTAGGGTTAGGCGGACTGAGCCAGCCCTTTAGATCATTTTTACAGGGAGAGTGTATGACGGATGGCTGCATGGTCTTCAGCCTGAAGGGACCACCAGTCCACGCGGGACTGAGGACAACTCACTGGGACAGCGTTCCTTGGGCAGCCTGCCACCAGGGAGTCAAACAAGCTCACCTGGAGGTGATCAAAGGTGGGTGCCTGACAATGTCACCTTCTGCCTGTCTGTCTGGCTGATGCATCAGTTATAGTCACAGGCAAGGCACCAGAGACTTGAGGGCAGCACATTAAGAGCAGAGACATGATGTGACTGATCTCCTTGAGCCTGGTTAGAAGCTCTGGTGGAGATGCCGCATGGTTACAATGACTTAAAGTTTTGAGACGGCTTGGGAACCGCTCTATCCAAGACCGTTAGAAATTGCATGGGCAGTCACGGCGCAGCGGTAGAGTTGCAGCGCCGGAGACCCAGGTTCGATCCCGACTACCGGTGCTGGCTGTACAGAGTTTGTGCGTTCTCCCCGTCACCGCGTGGGTTTTCTCCAAGATCTTCGGTTTCCTCCCACACTCCATTCGCAACTGTCACTGTATGTCAGGATGTGACTTGTGGGCGGAGCACCAAGGCAAATTCCTTGTATGTGAATACTTGGCCAATAAACGTACTTACTTACTTACTTACTCCAAAGACGTCCAGGTTTGTAGGTGAATTGGCTTGGTAAATGTAAAAAAGTGGCCCCAGTGGGTGTCGGCTGGTCGGCACAGACCGTGTGGGCCGAAGGGCCTGTTTCCGTGCTGTATCGTTAAACTAAACTAAACTAAACCAAATTGTAGCGAATTCTAGACGCAGCCCAGACCATCGCACAAACCAACCTCCCTTCCATCGACTACATTTATACCTCACACTGCCTCGGCAAGGCCAGCAGCATCATCAAGGACGAGTCGTATCCCTCTTGGGATCACACCTTCCCCAGTCAACAATGAGCCTATCTGGGAACCTCCCTGCCTGAGGTCATTCTGTTGCCTGCTCTGATCTTTTCTTGCTTCCTGTATCCCCCCCCCCCTCACCCCCCCCCCCCCCACCCACCACAATCAGTCTGAAGAAGGGTCCCGACCCGAAATGTCCACCTATCCATTTTCTCCAGAGATGCTGCCTGACCCGCTGAGTTACTTCAGCATTTACTCCACCTGGCTTTGTAAATCATTGTCGCTTTCTGGAATATTTCTCAACGTCACGTCCCAAACTCAGTCTAGAGATGGTTCAAAAAAACAATCATACTTTCAGGGCCCTATTTCTATCACCTATTACCTAGTTCATGGGAAGGCATCTTATGTTATTATTAACCTTGAATACTGCTCCAACATAGCAAAGTATGCAATGTAGACGAGGAATCCAAGTTCAAGGCATGTCACACACCTCTGTCTCTTCCCTCCCCCACCCAATTACCCTCTCTCTCCGTCCCCCCCACCCCCGCCCAATTAATTGTACTAGATTCAAAGTCGCCTCCTGTTGAGTCTCATTGTCTGTAACTCGTTTTCACCTAGTCCACAGCTAACAATGGCCTGTGTCGTTTATCATCGTTACGTTTTTGCACATCTTTCATTAATTTGTTCTATATCTCTCTATATCACCATCTATATCTACTAATTTCCTTTTCCCCTGACTCTCAGTCCGAAGAAGGGTCTCAACCTGAAACATCCTTTTCTCCAGAGATGCTGTCTGTGTCGCTGAGTTACTACAGCTTTTTACGTCTATCTTTGGTTTAAACCAGCATTGGCACTTTAGTTTATTTTAGTTTAAAGATACGGCGCAGAAACATCGACCCATCGAGTCCACACCGACCAGCGATCCCCGCACGTTAACACTATCCTACACACACTAAGGAGAATTCCACACTTATAGTTTAGTTTAGTTTTGTTTAGAGAGACAGCTCGGAAACAGGCCCTTCGGCCCACTGGGTCCGAACCGACCAGCAATGCCCGGATGCACTGGAGACGATTTTTACATTTACCAAGCCAAACCTGTACCTGTCTTTGGAGCGTGGGAGGAAACCGCAGATCTCGGAGAAAACCCACGCAGGTCACGGGCAGAGCGTACAAACTCCGTACAGACGGCGCCCGTAATCAGGATCGAACACGGGTCTCCGGCGCTGCAAGCGCTGTAAGGCAGCAACTCTACCGTTGCACCACCGTAGGCGTTCCCTCCTACACACTACAAGCGGTGTTGCCTTCTACTGTCCACCACTGGCTATTATGCCCGGGTTTCCTTCCTGTGTTTTGACTGCTTTCCAGTACGGAAGGCTCTCTCTCAGCACCTTTCACTGTGCGGGCCGCTTACGTTACTGGATGCAACTCAATGGAATGCAGCCAGTAATCTGATCCAGCCCAGTTGCAACACTTTTTTCAAAGGTCTGGCCAGGGGACAAGAGGTGAGCCCTGGTACGAAAAGTAAACATTGACACAGTAATGGTAGAAGGCTCAGAGGAATGCACTTCACAGCATGTTGCTGCCCCTGTCTGCCTTAAATGGAGCGCTTGTCACTAAGCTTATCTCTGCACTCCTGGCCGATTCTCGCTCAGTGTTATGAATTCTTGCATTTAATTCCATCCACAGCCATTCGTTGATTGTGCAGAAGGCTACTTTTAACCTGCTCTTCTTTAGAACATAAATGATAAAAGAGCCTCGACTACCCTCACATGAAGCCATCCCTGATCAGTTTAATACTTGCCAAAGATAAAATTACACAAAAAGCTGGAGTAACTCGGCGGGTCTGGCGACATCTCTGGAGAAAAGGAACGGGTGACGTTTCGGGTCGAGACCCTTCTTCAGACTGAGAGTCAGGGGAAAAGGAAAGGAGAGATATAGACGGTGATGTAAAGAGATATAGAACAATGAATGAAAGATATGCAAAAAAGTAACGGTGATAAAGGAAACTGGCCATTGTTAGGTGAAAACGAGTTAAGGGCCTGTCCCACTTGGCCGTCATGTGCGCGCCATTTACGTGACCTCCAAAAATGTGGTCGTCGCATTGTGATGCACGGGTAGCGTGCGGGTAGCACGGGACGGGCGCATGGAGCGGCGTGGAGGAGTGTGGAGTTGTGCGCGGTATTGCACGTCGCTCCAGGATTTCGTGCTGCACGAAATCCTCGCACGCCACCTGCGTGACGTGTCGCGTACGCACGCTGACGCATTGGGTACGCACGCTGACGTATCGGCGTCGCACGCTGACGTCCCGACGCGTCACGTGTATCGTGTGGTGACGCATGTTTACATCACCGTGCGTACCCAATGCGTCGCTGCATGCCGCAGGGCATTGTAATGACGCCACGCGCACCAGATGGCATGATGACGCGTGATTTGCGCGCGACGTCGCACGTAATGACGCGTCAACCTATTTTACATATGCCATGGTGCAAATTAAACTGCAGTTTCTGGAACACCACCACCCTCTCCACCCCCCCCCCCCCCCCCCCCAGACGTCTTCAGTCTATTAGCACCATTGTATTCCCAAGTGGGACAGGCCCTTTACAGACAAGGAAACTCAATAAGACAACTTTAAAGCTTGTACATTGAGTTGGGTGGGAGAGGGACGGAGAGAGAGGGGATGCATGGTAAATGGTAGGGAATTGAGGAATGCTGTGGAACAGAGGGATCTAGGAATAACTGTGCATAGTTCCCTGAAGGTGGAATCACATGTAGATAGGGTGGTAAAGAAAGCCTTTGGTGTGCTGGCCTTTATAAATCAGAGCATTGAATATAGGAGTAGGGAAGTAATGTTAAAATTGTACAAGGCATTGGTAAGACCAATTCTGGAGTATGGTGTACAATTTTGGTCGCCTAGTTATAGGAAGGATGTCAACAAAATAGAGAGAGTACAGAGGAGATTTACTAGAATGTTGCCAGGGTTCCAGCAACTATGTTACAGAGAAAGGTTGAACAAGTTAGGTCTTTATTCTTTGGAGCGCAGAAGGTTAAGGGGGGACTTGATTGAGGTCTTTAAAATGATGAAAGGGATAGACAGAGTTGACGTGTATAAGCTTTTCCCATTGAGGGTAGGGAAGATTCAAACAAGAGGGCATGACATGAGAATTAAGGGACAGAAGTTTAGGGGTAACGTGAGGGGGAACATCTTTACTCAGAGGGTGGTGGCTGTGTGGAATGAGCTTCCGGCAGAGGTGGTGGAGGCAGGATCGATTTTAACATTTAAAAGTAAAGTGGATAGGTATATGGACGTGAAGGGAATGGAGGGGTATGGTCTGAGTGCAGGTAGATGGGACTAGGGGAAAACAAATGGTCGGCACGGACTGGAAGGGCCGAGAGGGCCTGTCTCCGTGCTGTAATTGTTATATGGTTATATGGTTATATGCAAGGGTTAGTCGAAGCTAGAAAATGCCACCGTTGATATATTCCGCTGGTTTTACATATTTTCTAAATATTAAAAAACCCAGGCTGGCTACACTGATTCAACTGATAAGTACTTTCTTTAACGCTGATGTCGACAACAATGCTGTGAGACTTTTATCTAAGCTGTAAATCGCTTCAATAATGTTCCATTCATTTGGAGCAGTGTGATGCCTCAATCTCATTTTATGAGGCTGCCTTCCTCGGTTGGAAACCTGCTATTAGAAGCAGTAGGTGTGTGCTTCTGCGCAAATTGTGTGATTGTTATCGGCACTGGGAATACAATGGTGCTAATAGACTGAAGACGACTGGGGGGGTGGAGAGGGTGGTGGTGTTCCAGAAACATAGAAACATAGAAATTAGGTGCAGGAGTAGGCCATTCAGCCCTTCGAGCCTGCACCGCCATTCAATATGATCATGGCTGATCATCCAACTCAGTATCCCGTACCTGCCTTCTCTCCATACCCTCTGATCCCCTTAGCCACAAGGGCCACATCCAACTCACTCTTAAATATAGCCAATGAACTGGCCTCAACTACCCTCTGTGGCAGAGAGTTCCAGAGACTCACCACTCTCTGTGTGAGGTCAGAAACTGCAGTTTAATTTGCACCATGGCATACACAAGTGAAGCCTTGGTGGAAATTAATGCACGAGTGAAGCCTTTTGCGTAGGAAGAAACTGCAGATGTTTTTTTTACACCGAAGATAGACACAAAAGGCTCTGGATAGACGAAACATCACCCATTCCATCTATCCAGAGATGTTTCCTCTCCCGCTGAGTTACTCCAGCATTTTGTGTCTATCTCCGGTGTAAACCAGCATCTGCAGTTCCTTCCTATTCATGAATTATTCACATGCTGGTTCAAGAAAGGCTCTTGGTTGCACGTAACAAATTCTGCCCCATCTCAGCCTCTTGTCCTGGTCAATAGGCATAAAATTAAAGTCACTCACTATGGCGACCTTGTGTTTCTACATCTTTCTGTAACCTGTCTACATATCTATCCCTCCATCACCTATTGGTTTTAGTTTTTGGTTTTAGAGATACAGCGCGGAAACAGGCCCTTCGGTCCGCATCGACCTGCGATCCCCGCACATTAACACTATCCTACACACACTAGGGACAATTTTTACACTTACCAAGCCAATGAACCACTTTGGAGTGTGGGAAGATCATGGAGAACATCCACGCAGGTCACGGGGAGAAGGTACAAACTCCGTACAGACAGCACCTGTGGTTGGGATCGAACCCGGGTCTCGGGCGCTGCAGCTCACCCTCTGTGAGTGAGCTCTTCAGTACACTACTCACTGAGTGCAGCTCTGATATTCTCTCTGATTATTAATGCAATTCCGTCACCTCTTTTATCTCTCTTCCTCCATCACGTCTGAAATATCAAAACGCTGGAATGTTGAACAGCCAGTCCTGTTCCTCTCGCTACTAAACCTCTGTAATGTTCCCAATTTCATAGATCCAGGCTCTATATTCACCCATTTCACCCATAAACTCCTTGCACTGAAATAAACACACTTCAGCCTCACCATGTTGTCAAGCTGGAGCAGGTACAGAGAAGATTTACGAGGATGTTGCCAGGACTAGAGGGTCTGAGCTATAGGGAGAGGTTGAGTAGGCTGTGTCTCCATTCCCTGGAGAGCTGGAGGATGAGGGGTGACCTTATAGAGGTGTATAAAATCACAAGATAAAAAGATCGGGTGGATGCACAAAGTCTCTTGTCCAGAGTAGGTAAATCGAGGACCAGAGTACATAGGTTTAAGGTGCAGGGGGGGAAATTTAATTGGAATCTGAGGGGTAACTTTTTCAGACAAAGGGTGGTGGGTGTATGGAACAAGCTGCCAAAGGAGGTAGTTGAGGCTGGGACTATCCCAACGTTTAAGAAACAGCTAGACAAGTATGTAGATAGGACAGGTTTGAAGGGATATGGGCCAAACATTGGCAGGTGGGACTGTTGTAGCTGGGACATGTTGGCCGGCATTGGCAAGTTGGGCCAAAGGGCCTGTTTCCACGCTGTATCACCCTATGACTCCTTTATATAGGTTTATTATTGTCATGTGCACTGAGAAACAGTTAAAAACATTTTATTTTGCATGCTCTCCGGGAAAATCATATCAGGCATGAGTACACCATGATCATTAACTTGTCCCTGCCCATCTTTCATTTCAGACTTGCTTCTCATAAACCCAACCTTGCCTCCTCTTACTGACCATATCTCGTTCGTAACCCCCCCCCCCCCCCCCCCCCTCTCCCTTCCACTCTAGATTAAACCCTCCCAGGTAGCAAGAGCACACTTCCCTTAGAGGGTATAGGTATCTCTCCAGTTCGGGTGCAACCACCCCTCTCGTGTAGATCCAAGCTGCCCAAGAAGATTATACAGTGATCATACATCTGAAACCCTCCCTCCTCCCACCTGCACCAGGCCCTTATCCAGATGTTGAACCTGGAATATTGTGTGCAGTTTTGGTCCCCTAATTTGAGGAAGGACATTCTTGCTATTGAGGGAGTGCAGCGTAGGTTTACAAGGTTAATTCCCGGGATAGCGGGACTGTCATATGCTGAGAGAATGGAGCGGCTGGGCTTGTACACTCTGGAGTTTAGAAGGATGAGAGGGGATCTCATTGAAACATATAAGATTGTTAAGGGTTTGGACACGCTAGAGGCAGGAAACATGTTCCCGATGTTGGGGGAGTCCAGAACCAGGGGCCACAGTTTAAGAATAAGGGGTAAGCCATTTAGAACGGGGACGAGGAAACTCTTTTTCTCACAGAGAGTGGTGAGTCTGTGGAATTCTCTGCCTCAGAGGGCGGTGGAGGCCGGTTCTCTGGAAGCTTTCAAGAGAGAGCTAGATGGCGCTCTTAAAAATAGCGGAGTCAGGGGATATGGGGAGAAGGCAGGAATGGGATACTGATTGGGGATGATCAGCCATGATCACATTGAATGGCGGTGCTGGCTCGAAGGGCCGAATGGCCTACTCCTGCACCTATTGTCTATTATTTGTTATTATCTTTTAACTGCACTATCTTTCATCTACTTGCCTCACCAGCTCGTGCCGTGGGCAGTAATCCTGAGACTAAAACAATGGAAACAATGCTTTTTCACCTACTACCTCACACTCTTAGATTCTCCTTGCAAGTCCACATCCTGCTTCCTACCTATGTCATTGGTACCAATATGGACCATGGCCTCTGGCTGCTCACCCTCCCATCCAGGAATGTCCTGTGCTTCTCCGGAGATATCCTTGTCCTTGCCAACAGGGAGGCAACATACCATCCTGGAGTCTCGCTTGTGGCCACAGACTGCACTTCTGACTATGGAGTGCCTTGTAACTATTGTGTGGGAAGGAACTGCAGATGTTGATACAAAATACAACGATAGATACAAAATGCTGGAGCAACTCAACGGGACAGGCAGCATATCTGGAGGGAAGGAATGGGTGACGTTTCAGGTGGAGACCCTTCTTCAGACCGAGAGTCATGGGAAGAGGGAGACTAGAGATATAGAGATGATGATGTAGAGAGATATATAATGGAGAACTCTCAACAGAGAGAGGAGGAGAACTTCTTCAAAGTAGGCATACCTTGAGGAGATTTCGTAGTACTATATCTCTACATCATTCCCTTTATCTCTCGCTTCCCTTTCCCGTAACTCTCAGTGTGAAGAAGGGTCTCAACCCGAAACGTCACCCATTCCTTCCCTCCAGAAATGCTGCCTGTCCCGCTGAGTTACTCCAGCATTTTGTGTCTATGAACTGAGCTGTTTACAGACATTGCAAGGTTTATGTTTGTCCATTGGCCAATTCAATCCCATTTTTGTAAGTAATGCCTCTCTGGATATCTGAAACTTGTAATAAGGTCAGTTGCCATGGTGACGCAGCGATGGAGTTGCTGCCTCACAGCGCTTGCAGCGCCGGAGACCCGGGTTCGATCCCGACCACGGGTGCTGTCTGTACGGAGTTTGTGCGTTCTCCCCGCGACCTGCGTGGGGTTTCTCCGAGATCTTCGGTTTCCTCCCGCACTCCAAAGATGTAGAGGTTTGTATGTTAATTGGCTTGGTGTATGTGCAACCTGTCCCTAGTGTGTGTAGGACAGTGTTAATGTGCGGGGATCGCTGGTCGGTGTAGACTCGGTCGGCCGAAGGGCTTATCTCTAAAACTAAAACACAAAAACTAAAAACTAAAGGAGAAGACCAGGGTACAGGCTGGGCTGATGTAAATGCTTACAAAGAAACCCTTGCAACTAATGAGGAAAGCTTACGTAAATATCTGTGCAGGCTGTGGCACACAGCAGATAATATCACACTGTGCGATATTAGTTCTAAAGACCTATGAGTGAACTGGTTAATGTGCTCTCAGCCTGAGAAATTTTACATTCAGCACATTTTATTGTTACCACTGCCATAAATACAGGAACGTGGTGCCAAAGTGTGTGTTTGTCTCTCTGAACCCAAACAGTAACCCGTTTGGGATGTAAAGGTTCATTAATTACTAGAGAAATTAACTTGATAATCCCCCTCCTCCCATCCCCCCCTCCCCAAGTCCAGGTCATTAAAGGGACATCGACATGTGCCTTGAGGGAGTTGTGGCTCTGTTTATGGAGTTGCTGCCCAGTGGAAAATACAATTACAGCTCTCATGCTGAATGCCATGAGGACTCCTGCTGCAGCATACGCAGAGTGTGCTCCACACAGACTGGTCCAGTCATCTGCCAGCCCTCACGCTCTAAAGCAATTAGGATTTTTTAACGCGGCTACAGTCCTCGCACTGTGCAGCTCAGTCTGCAGAAATGATCAAATGGCTGCAATGGTTCTTCCAAATCCGTCCTGTCACGATTTCCAAAATCAGATACTCGGACAAAGAGGATTAAAAACCAACTTCTGCGGAATGCAAAGCAGGTATGAATGGAAATAAGAAAAAAAATTGCCTTTGTGCAGCAAATATTCCAAGTCATTCAAGTTCAGGTCATTCCAAAGACTCTTTTAAGGCATAGATAGATTCTTGATTAGGACAGGGCTTATTGGGAGAAGGCATGAGAATGGGGTTGGGGAGGGGGGGGAGAGATAGATCAGCCATGACTGAATGGCAGAGTAGACCTGATGGGCCGAATGGTCTAATTCTACTCCTATTCCTTTTGACCTTATGACCTGCAGACAAAATGTGGAGGAAGGAACTGCAGATGCTGGTTTACCCCAAAGGTAAACATAAAATGTTGGAGTAACTCAGCTGGCCAGGCAGCATCTCTGGAGAAAAGGAATAGGTGACGTTTCGGATCGGAAGGGTCTTGGCCCAAAAGGTCATCTATTCCTTTTCTCCAGAGCTGCTGCCTGACCGGCTGAGTTACTGCAGTTACTGTGTCTATCTTCTATGAATTGCAGCAGCCCATTTATGCACAACCAGCCCCAAATACAGCAATTATGGATCAGCTAATCTTTTTTAACTGAGGGATACACATTGACTGGCTTTCTCATTAAGCCACTGTATTTAAAAACACTTGTACACTATCTTCTAGGTCTCCCAACACCTTCTGCAAATGCATCCGAAACGTCACCCATTCCTTCTCTCCAGAGATGCTGCCTGTCCCGCTGAGTTACTCCAGCATTTTGTGACTATCTTCAGTCTAAACCAGCATCTGCAGTTCCTTCCTACACAATGCAATACCTTTTCAATACTCCATTACCCTATATCCAGACTACTGTATCTACAGCTCCCCCAAACAGTAGCCTGGATATTGGGTGAAAGTTACAGCAGGAGTTAAAATTGGCATGTAACAAAGGTAATGCCACTGTGGTTATGGGAGATTTCAATATGCAGGTAGACTGGGAAAATCAGGTTGGTTCTGGAGCCCAAGAAAGGGAGTTTGTAGAGTGCCTCCGAGATGGACTGTTAGAGCAGCTTGTATTGGAGCCTATCAGAGAGAAGGCAATTCTGGATTTAGTGTTGTCTAATGAACCAGATTTAATAATGGAACTCAAGGTAAAGGAACCACTAGGAGGTAGTGACTATAATATGATAAGTTTTAATCTGCAATCTGCAAAGGTTAAATCAGAAGTATCTGTGTTGAAATTGAACAAAAGTGACTATGAAGGCATGAGCGAGGAGCTGGCCAAGGTCAACTGGAAAAGGATCCTAGCAGGAATGATGGTGGAACAGCAATGGCAGGAATTTCTGGGCATAATCCAGAAGACGCTGGATCATTTCATTCCAAAGAGGAAGAAAGATTCTAAGAGGGGTAGGAGGCAAGCGTGGCTGACAAGGGGAGTTAGGGACGGTATAAAACTAAAATAAAAGGTGTATAACATAGCAAAGAGTAGCGGGAAGCCAGAGGATTGGGCAACTTTCAAAGGACATCAGAAGGTAACAAAAAGGGCAATACGGGGTGAAAAGATGAAGTACGAAGCTCGCCAAGAATATAAACAAAGCTCGCCAAGAATATAAAGAAAGATAGTAAAAGCTTCTTTAGGTATGTCAAGAGAAAAAGATTAGTAAAGACAAATGTGGGTCGCTTGAAGGCAGAAACAGGTGAAATTACTATGGGGAACAAGGAAGTGGCAGAAGAGTTGAACAGGTACTTTGGTCTGTCCATTCAGGAAGACACAAACAATTTCCCAGATGTTCTAGAGGACAGAGGATCTAGGGAGTCAGAGGAACAAAGAAATTTGCATTAGGCGAGAAATGGTATTAGGTAGACTGATGGGACTGAAGGCTGATAAATCCCCAGGGAAGTACAGACCAGTTCGCCTGACATCAGTGGTGGGGAAGGTGCTGGAGTCAATTATTTAAGAAGCAATTACAATGCATTTGGATAGCAGTAAAAGGATTGGTCCAAGTCAGACTGGATGTATGAAGGTGAAATCCTGCTTGACTAATCTTCTGGAATGTTTTGAGGATGTGACAAGTAAAATGGATGAATGAGAACCAGTGGATGTAGTGTACCTGGACTTTCAGAAAGCCTTTGATAAGGTCCCACACAGGATATTAGTGGGCAAAATTAGAGCCAATGGTATTGGGGGTAGAGTATTGACATGGATAGAGAATTGGTTGGCACACAGGAAACATGAGTGTGAATTAACCAGTCCCTGTCAGAATGGCAGGCAGTGGCGAGTGGAGTGCCTCAAGGCTCGGTGCTGGGGCCGCAACTATTTACAATATATAATAATGATTTGGATGATGGAATTAAAATTAACACTAGCAAATTTTCAGATGACACAAAGCTGGGTGGCAATGGGTACTGCGAAGAGGATGCTAGGAGGTTGCAAGGTAATTTGGACAGGTTGAGTGAGTGGGCAGATGCATGGCAGATGCAGTATAAATGTGAGGTTATCCACTTTGGCAGCAAGATCAAGGAGGCAGATTATTTCACCCAGAGAGCTGTGAATGTGTGGGATTCTCTGCCTCAGAAGGCAGTGGAGGCCAATTCTCTGGATGCTTTCAAGAGAGAGTTTGATAGAGCTCATAAAGATAACAGAGTCAGGGGATATGGTGAGAAGGCAGGAACAGGGTACTGATGTGTGGATGATCAGCCATAATCACAGTGAATGGCGGTGCTGGCTCGAAGGGCCGAATGGCCTACACCTGCACCTATTGTCTATGTCTATTGTCTATTGTGTCAAATTAGGAAAAAGGGAAATGCAACAAGACCTGGGTGTCCTTGTACACTAGTGACTGAAAGTAAACATGCAGGTACAGCAGGCAGTGAAGAAAGCTAAGAAGGGTTTCAGCCTGAAACGTTACCTATCTCCTTCGCTCCATAGATGCTGCTGCACCCGCTGAGTTTCTCCAGCATTTTGTGTACCCCCAAAGCTAATGGCATGTTGGCTATCATAATGAGGGGATTTAAGTACATGAGTAAAGAGTTCTACAGTTGTACAGGGCCCTGGTGAGACCACATATGGAGTATAGTGTGCAGTTTTGGTCTCTTAATTTGAGGAAGGACATCATTGCTATTGAGGGAGCGCAGTGTAGGTTCACGAGGATAATCCCCAGTATGGCGGGACTGTCATCTGAGGAAATATTGAAAAGATTGGGCTTGTATTCAGTGGAATTTTGAAAGATGAGGGGGGTTCTTATAGAAACGTATAAAATTATAAAAGGATTGGAGAAGCGAGATGCAGGAAAAAAAAATCCCAATTTTGGGGGAGTCCAGAACCAGGGGCTACAGTCTAAGAATAAAGAGGAGGCCATTTAAAACAGATGAGAAAAAACTTTTTCACCCAGAGAGTTGTGAATTTGTGGAATTCTCTGCCACAGAAGGCAGTGGAGGCCAATTCACTGGATGAATTTAAAAGAGAGTTCGATAGAGCTCTTGGGGCTCGCGGAATCAAGAGATATGGGGAGAAGGCAGGCACGGGTTACTGATTGTGGACGATCAGCCCTGATCACAAAGAATGGCGGTGCTGGCTCAAAGAGCTGCATGGCCTCCTCCTGCACCTATTGTCGATGTTTCTATGATTGTCTGGGACTTGAACCTATTATCTTCTGGCTCAGAACCCAAATGAACCACTGGCCAGACATTTATTGCCACTTTTGCAAGTGATGATACTTGCGATGATAACCCTCCCACTCCAGCCCCCCCCCCCCCCCCACCCCCCCCCCCCCCCCCCCGTCCACTTTAGGAACAGAGCGTAAACTCTGAGGTCACCGAGTCTGCAGCGACCAGCGATCCCCGCACACTAACGCTATCGCTATCCGACACTAAGGACAATTCACATTGACACCAAGCCAATTAACCTACCAATCTGTACGTC